>WBNP01000641.1:473936-552969 GCA_013401095.1 Passerina amoena
TTACCCTGCTGGGTACACAAATATGACTTAGTTTGAAGGGGAAGTTTTGGTGAAATATAGTAACGAAAGTGCAGTAAATCCTCTGCTTATCATCTAAGAAAAAACGGTGTATTTCACTCTTTGAGCTTTAACATCGTACGCCCCGCAGCAAGTAATTTACAGATGATCAGCACCTTGCTACTCTCGCCTCTCATTTCCCTACTTGAACTCCCTTCATTAACCCAGCAATTTGCAATGGCATTGAGTGGTGGATTTATCACAGGACCTGCTCCAAATTGGTCTCAGGCGGCAACAGAGCCTAAAGTAAATTGAATTTCTCGTGTGAAAGTCTCTTTTTCTTTCTTCCCTTTTTTGTGTTCTCTTGTCTTAAAAGGTAATATCATTGTCATGACTCAGATCTGGTAAATGACATAGCTAGATGGTCAACGTACTATGATATCTAGAAGAAATGATAAATCGATGTGAAAGGTAATATTTTACATTAGGTTCTGTCAAGAAAAAATTTCCATGCGGCTTCTTGGTTTAAAATATATTTTATGTTATTGCAGTATTTTTAAGATTCGTTTGTTTTTGCTTGATAATATTAAGGTCTGAATATTACTGTCCTGGGAGGTTTGAAAATGAATTTTGAACCTAGTCTGTTGTGATCTAATCTAAATCAAAATGTCCCAGGACTTGCTATGCTTTTGCAAAGCAAATGTCCCTAAGCCGGTGAACGTTTTTGTGGAAAGGAACACAACGAAAACTGTTGCCTTCCTGGACAGCTGCATGCCTCAAAGTGCATGTCTTTCATCTATCACCGCAGTAATGAAAAATCTCCACTTTCTGAAGCTAAAACCCTCTTCAATCAGCTGGGTTAGGCCCGAGCATTCATCTTAACTTTGTTTGAATTCTGGTTCTTGATACTGCTTTTTTTCTTTTTTTCACTTTTTCCAAAGATTACTCTGTACTCACAGAAAAACCAGTGGCTGAATTATTACTCAGTGAAGGACAGGATGGTTATGTCACCGTGTGATACCAGGAGTTTGGATTAACAGCCGATTGAAGAACAGCCAGGAAGAAGGCCCACGGGCTTCACATACAGGGTTTTATGAAATGCTTAAAAAAACATTCTTTTTGCATGGAATCTGGAAACTTGATCAGGGAGGCAACCAGGATAACAGCCCTACTGATTGTTTGGTTTTGTCGTTGAAGCTCAATAGGGAAAGAGCACATGTTTAAGACACATAATGAGCACAGAATATCTTTGCTCTACTGGAATAATCTCCCTGAGCAATTCCTTGTTCCTCTAAGGGTTTACTCTCCAAAACTGATGCTATCTCTTCCCACCATACATTCTGCATACACCCATACAGAGGACTTTGAAGCAATTACCATCCTTAACATCCTGGAACAATTTAAGGAGAATAAGGCTTGCAAATTGAAATAGTGGTAATTTCTATCAACTTTGATTTAGTTCAATGATTGCAAATAACAATTAGTAGTTGGTATTTGAACACATTATCATTGAAAACTCCCCAGTGATTACAGTACATCTAGGTCGTTTAGATGAACAGTGTCACCTATTCCAAGGCAAATGAGCAGGATTTGTGGCTGAAATTCAGGGCCTTTTGCATGCCTTGAATAATCCCTGGAAGTGATTCAGTGCCCTCTTATCACATTTCTCTTGTGTGAATTACTGTTTCACCATTTCACCTCTCAAGAAGAAAATTCTGCCAGCATGTTTGATAGACGAGTAATTTCAAACCCTTAAATTTCCTTTTTTGATTCTTTGCAACATCTGTCCATTTTAATATTTAATTAAAAGTTAGGATAAATATGCAGTTGCTGCAGTGAGCCCTGAGGAGTTTATGGATACCACAGGAATACTAAGTGCAAAATGAGCTTGTGTACTTACCAGCCATTATGAAGAAGTTCAAAGCCCTTGATACACTAATTGAATTAAATTTTTCTCTAATATCTATCATTTCTTTCAAGTTTGATCTTTGCTAAGGTCTGTTAGTAAAATATTTGTATTGATCAGCTGTTTTCTTAGAAAACTTCATGTAAAATCAGGATATTGAACACTGTTTCAAAATATTAACCACCATCTTAAACTCTCCTTTTTTTTTCTTTTTTTATTAAACAAAAAATAGCAGGAAATCTCAAAGATAAATTTGGTTGGGTTTTTTTTTCTAATTTCATGTTAAAATAAAAAAAAATATTTCCTGTTCAGTCTTTTGATTGTTTTTTATTTTTCTGCATGGCAAAATAGAAAGGCTGTGTTTTTGGATAGGTACAATTGAGATTTACTTTAAAATAAAGTTTATTTTTAAGCTTTATCAGCATGGTTTCTCAGGACCACAGATTAAATACCAAGAATTTTAGAACAAAGGGTTCTAAAGTTCTTGACACATTTTTTTTTCCAGTTTTATCCATATAAATCACAAATTTACTTGACTTGCTTCATTCTTACATGAATTTTGCAGCTTCTCTGCTGTTGGTGCATTTGTATGCCAAGGGTATGACCAAATCTGGTGTTCCTGTAGTGCAGTAGTGATTGAAACCCCTCAGCTGCATTCTAACCACAACAGCATAAGGAGAGTGAGAAATGCTGGTAGATTGCACCTCTTCCAAAGACATAACTCAGAAAGTGCTGATGTCCTCTTACCTGCATGTTGTTACATACTTCTGTTTGTGGTTCAGTTCACCTTTTATGAAAAACAGATGAAAGTGTTCCCTTGCAACAGAAAGATGTTATGAGCCTATATTAATTCATAAACACGATGAGTTACATAAAGATGTTCATAAACATATTGCTGAGAAAGTAGTGTTATAAATGGCTTCAGGATAATGGGACTGCTACCTAATGGATAAAACCATTTTCAAAACAGTTGCTAGGATTATGTTTTCCATCTTTTTGATACACATATTATACCAGGAAAAGATCGTGTGTAATTCTCTCTTCCATAAGCTGATGGAAATTTTACCTGGGTCTCTGATGTCAAATACTAATCCATATTCTACCTTTGGCAAGAGATAATTTACAGACCTGCAGTGCATTTTGTGCAGCTCAGTGACACCATTATCTAGGCATTTCTACATGTGTTTTTTGAAGGCAATGAAGGCTCCTAGGATGCTGGAATCATTAGGGGTTCAAGACAAGGAGAAGAACAAATTCTAAAAGTTGTCTAAATGCAAGTTCTTTGTGTTGGATAAGTTTGTGGGGAAGGTAAGCAAAAGAAAATTACAACAAACCCTCAGAATGTTAAGGTTAAAATTGACAGATAAAGGTAAAGTTGTATGTGGAAATTATGAATACTTTAGGTATATTCTTATGACTCTTCCTGTTGTAAAACTTTTTCTTAAACAAACTGGAAAAATATCCCTTCAGTGGGATTAATTAAGTCTTTCTGTGCATACTTAGAAATCTCACCGTTTTTTTCAGGTTTTGCTCATACTGCAAGTTTCTATCAACACTGCTCAGCCAGTCATTGTGTTTGATCCAACAGGACTTTATGATTAGACTAAAGAACAGATCCAATGAATAAAAACTGATACATTCAGCCTGTACAAGGCCTCACTTTGTAAAACTGAACATGGTTGTTTCTGTGATTTCTTCTTGGAGTATATCTATTCTAAATGTAGGTAAAACCCAGGTGTTTCATTCTTTTGTACCACACTGCCACAGTAGGTTAATGGCATTGTCCATTCAAACAAATATGAATTGAAACTTACTAGCTGGTGTTTAGAAAAATCCATTTCCTGGTCGAGTTCAGAATGAGAATATAATGCCTTATTTTTCAAGAGCTGCCTATTTCAAGGAGAGGTCATGCATGGTACTGACACAAGTAAAGTGAGAGTTAATTTCTTGTCAAAAATGTCAAACGGACAAAGCTTTAGGGCTCAATTATGTCTCTGTAGAAGCAGATGAGAGTGAAGAGCAATCAGTTAAGTTTTTTCTCTACCCAGTCCTGTTTTATCACAGAAATGTCAATGAATTCCTCTTTTTGAAGTCTTTTGGGCTCACACATGCTGTTTCTAGAATGAATAATTTGTTATTTGAAAATATAGATTAAAGGACTTTTTTTGAAATGTTTTAATGCAGATTTTTTTTCTGTGATCTGTGTTACAATTTGATCCCACAAATGTTTGTATTGGTAATCTGAAAAGATCCAGATTCTGCAGCTCCACACTGTAAGTAGCCCCTCCTGATGCTACTGTGCACAGCCTTTGCCTCCCTAAGCAATGTCTTCTCTCACAAATAAACAGGAAGCACAGGAGAATGCAGAAGACTATCTACATGACTAATATAGGCTGCTGCCACCTTCACCTCTGTCTGTGGGGGTGACTGGCAGAAGCATGTAAATCTCCAGGGCTATAGGACGTGACACAGTGATCATGCACGAAAATTTTACACATACTCTGAAAGAAGAGAATGTAGAGGAGGTCTCACTAACAGCCTGTGTGAAAGTATTACAGTGGGAACTTTTTCCTCCAAGTGCTTTGCGCAATCTTACAGTTCAACTAAAATCGAGGTGTTCAGACTTTTCCTTCAGGGATTAATTATACTCTGCCATAAGAAATGGAAGTAAGAACATTTTTCTGAAATCTCACTGTACAAACCTCAGTAGAATCTCCATCATTATCTTGAATTTTTATACCTATTTCCCTGGTATATTTAATTGTTCTTGTTTATACTTGCAGCCTTTGCTTGCTCTTTCTGGTCTTTCCTGTTCTGACCCTTCCACTCTATGCACTGAATCCCTGACCACATGTATGCAGCAAATGTGTATTAGTGGGCCTGACCATGAAATATATCTCTTGGCATTATCTTTAAAGAACATGAAGATATAGAGAAAGATCTTAAATACTAATAATGCCATCAAAAGTAGCCAAATATCACTAATGCAGAGAGTGTTTTAAGAGTGGTTAAGATTCCATGAAAAAATTCTGAAATCAATATTGTTACAGATATTTTCAGCTTTGAAAAATGATGAAGGAATTCTACTTATTAAAGCTGATAACAATGGTCTATATTTTCATAACTGTGAAAGGAAAATCTTTCTTTTGGGACTGAATATGCAGCCACTATTTCTTTTGCTCCTCTTACCCATACTGACCCATACTGAGGACACATACTCTTCTAGAGTAATTTTATCCATCTTCAGGATTTTTCAACGTTTTGACAAGGTGTCTGTAAATTATTCTCTTTTAAGGTTAAAATTTTCCAGCATTGTCTCTAAACACTTTGTGTCTCCAGATACTCCCACACTACTCTCGTGCCCTATCCAGAGCATGCAAAGACATGACTTCTGCCAAATGAGGAAAACTTCCCTTCACTTGGCTGCAAGAAGTGATCCCTCTCATTAACAAAGAAATAAGGGGCTCAATCCCTCCATCCTATCCCCCACCTTACAACAATTATTATGTCTTAAGCCCAACGTACATGACAAAGGGGTTGAGCTGTCTGTAGTGCAGCTGCAGCCAGTTTGTGCTACTTTGACTCACAGGCGGAAGGTTGTCCTTGTATTTGTTTCAGTTAAGGGGAGGCTTCATGACAAGTGTCCTGCTGCTACATCTCTGGGCTGAACCTGGTTCACGTTTCCATTTGGCCTTTGTAAGCTAGAAGTTCTGTTTCTGCAGCTCTTCCAGCTCTTCATCACTACCCTACCCTTTTGTGTAAATGGATTCTAGATGATAGCATCCTGATGTGTCACTTTCCAAGTCAGATTGATCCAGATACATAGTTTGCCAAAGTAAATATTAAATTTAAATCCCCAGCTCCTCTTCTTCTTCCATTAGTTGAGTCAGAGTAGCATCTGCATCCTTATAAAACAGCTGAGCCAAAGTCAGCCACCTGCATCACTGCAAATACATTTACCATCTGTTTCTTATTAAAGGTTGTCAAATCTACATCATCCAGAACTGGGACTTCGCTGCGAAAGAAGCTGCGCAGAAATGGCACTGGAAAAATTATGAATCCCAAGAAGCTAATCAGAGGAATATGTTAGTTTTACTTCTCATAAAATTTTTATATTATTTGTAGATGTGCTACAATCATGAGGAGAGAGATGGTAAGAGGTGGCTTTCTCATCTGAGAATTCTGCTGGTAGTCCAAACCAGTTAATATGAACAAAGGTAGAACTTCAAAGAAGCAAAGGATTTACTAGGAGAACTTTGGAAGAGTAAGATAAGGTATGGTGGATGCTACTATGCTTAATCATTCAATTTTTTCCTGTAAGTGAGGAAAGTAGATTTATATAGTATTGCCATGGAGCCATGGCCTTAATGACACTATCTCAGTATCAAACAAATTGTTAAATCATCATCCTGTCTCCACATAGTGTAAAAACTTTCAGAAGTAGAAAGGAGAGAGGATAGCCACCAAAGGACTGAGGCAGGGTGAGCTTGACCTTGGTGAGGATTTCACCTAATTTTTGTCTCAAATTCACAAGGTTGTAGTTCAAAGACTCGCTGAAAGACAGGAATAGGTCCATGACCTCTCATGAAGATGAAAAAAGAAGGACTGTAATTTAGTGAGGACAGCCAGGTAATCACGAGATAAAGGAGACAACTGCACAGAAACTCGCAAAAAGAAATGGTCTAAGAGGCTCAATGACACAAATGCATAAACCACAGTTACTGTTCTCTGTCTTGCTTTTGCATTAATCAGGATCATGTTCAGTTTAATGTGTTCCTCTTCATCCTACGTCAGAAGCAGGTCCTCTCTCTGAGGAGAAACTTACAGTGGCGAGTTAGTGTAATTTGGACAGTAATATTAGGAAGCTTCTAGCCATTCATTTGTGGTGTTCTTTACTAATTGCTTCAGAGTGAGTTTGGAGTAGCTTTTAAACATGGCAATTAATGGGGATTAGAGTCTTCTAAGGAAGCAGTTTATGTCAGAATGTTGTACTGGGTCACCATCCTTATTACTAAGCTATCACGGGGAGTAGTACATTGTACCTTCAAAGTTGCTGTTTACCCATTAATGAAAAACAGCTGTTACAAGTGGGCTGAAAACTTGTATGAAGAGGGGATAAAATGAAAGAAAATGGCCTCTGAAACATGAAACACTACAGTCATAAATTCTTAATACTAATCTTTTGTGATCTCAGCCTGGACTTTTGAAACAGCTTAAACCTCTCTTGGGGATTTTATCCTAACACTATCAGCAGGATTGTGCTTGGAAGGGAAGGAGGATAGGGTGGATTCTTGCCTGTAAGGGACACAAAACTGCTATACCCCATTTCAAAATGAAGCTGTGAGACTTCTAGGAGATCCTGGAAGACCTCTTCCATCAATTTACTAGTATGCAAAGATTTTTTAATGCAACTGATTAGTTTAGGAAAGCTTGTTTCCTTTCACATATTGCTTATATATACACATGCTCAGTTTCATGGTAGTAAATCCTTTTTTTCAAAACTGAAATCAAATGCCATGAAACAGCTGAGCTTTTCTTTTTTTTTTCACAGAGAGGTAGTCAGGAATCTGCTGAGGAAAACCTGTATCTTCTCATATCTGAGAATTTGCCATAACTGTAGGTGTAGTCCCTCAGCTAATGAAATGGACAGGTTTTTCCCTGTATGTTTGTTCGGAATCCCTTCTGTCCAAGCTGGTATTGTGTCTTCACTATGTTCTTCAGAAGAGGGGCCCTTTCTGGCACATGTGAGAAATATCTGCCCACACTGGTCCTGTTTACTGCGTTGCCTGTATTCATGCCTGACTGAGGCATGAGTGAAATGCCCGATGGCTTAGGCAGGGCCAGTTCTGAGCAGTCCAGTAGAAGAGCTTTGGACATCTAGGGGGAAATTTACACTAAAATGACAGAGGTTTTGGAAACAGCTCAGGTCATGTAACTGCTGTGTTTTGATCTCGCATGTCTTAATCTAATCTTTTTGGTTCAACATATTGGGTCTCCTGAGCCCTTGGAAGAAAGAAGATCAAATTAAATGAGACACAAGTCCAAGATGAGTTTCAGCATTTGGTGTTCTGAGGAAAAGCTAGTAGCACCATACTTGGCTAAATCATTTTTCCACCTCAGCTGAAGCTACAAAAGTAGAAAACCCTTACATCAATATTGCAGTACGAGGAAATCTTTTGCTCCTGAGGGCCAATCTACTCAGGTAAAGCAAAGACTATTTCAGATAATTTCTACTGTGAAGTTGAGAAGCTTTATTTCCATTTTCTTGAAAATATATTGCTCTTGAACCAAAATAAATTATGGAAGAAGAGATCAATATCATCATAATAATAAAAGTAATTTGTGGTATTCATAACTTTTATGTAAAGAAGGATTATTTGTTTTAATATCATAGTCTCTGACTTGATGGCTCCTTTCTTGAATTTTGATGTGAACAGGTGTTGGATGAATAAATGCTTCATACAGAAGGTGCCCAAAACTATGAGCTTCCAACTAAGCTGTTCCATAGACCAAAAAATTCACCCTGTATCAATTTTCACATAAGATTGTTAGCTCTGTGTTGTCTATATGCTGGATTTGATTTTTTTAGTTGTTTTGCCCGCTAAAATCTGCAGGGCTTAGATTGCAAAAGCAGTGATGGGAAAATCCTGTTTTCCGCATCTGATCAGAGGAATGAAACATGAGTTTAAAGAGAACTGAAGAACTTGTCCAGGACAGATTTGCTGGGAGAAAATGAATGGAGTAAACCACAGTTCTGGGACATGTGATTTAGAAATGAGCCAAAGCCATACCTGCTATAAGTTTGCAATGTTTTGGCCATTTTGCATGCATTTTGATTGTGTTTAGCAAACAGGCTCTGTTTCCTGGTGGATAGAAGGCTGGTGTGCTGTGCAGAGCTTCAGCCATAACCAAGCTACACCACTGACTGGTTATGTGCCCTAAAACACAACTACTCCCTGCCTTATTTTCCCTATCAGTGAAATAATGAGGTAACAATTCTCATTTGTAAATGCTTTGAGACCTATAACTACAAATCACTATCTGAATTATAGGTGTGTTACTGTTTGGTAGCATGTTTTTTTTTTGTTGTTGTTTTTTTGAGCACCTGGAACAGTTATTAATGAAGTACTTTCTATTGTAACAGAGCATGTTTAATAGGTTGGTATGGGCAGATCAGAGTCTGCATTGACTAGCCAGGATTTCCTTTTCAGCTCTGGTCTTCATCAGCCATGCTGTTGGCACTCTTTGTCTCCTGTGCAGGTATGTGACCAGGGAGAAAATAATATCAGGGAGCAGATCTGTCATAAACAACCTGAGAAAAAATATATGTATATCTGTTTATTTCAGCAGGATGTGTACTCAGGCTTGCTTCAGTGCACAGCCTCCCCAGCAGCCCTGCCAGCACAGGGAGGGAAGTGAGTAGACTAGAGGGGAGGGCAAGACTCATGTCAAGTAGTGGCTGCCTGCTCACTTGTTAAATTGCAGTCCATGCAAACCCTGTGAGTTTGCTTTGAGGAATTTTCAGGAAAAGACTGGTCTTCTGGCTCTCCAAGATTTCCATTCAGTGAAGTGAAACCTTAAGAATCAAAGCAAAGCTCTCCTTGAGAATCCTGCAATAAACAAATGACTGGGTACTGAGAGACTTTCATCGAGCAAAAAGGCTCTCTTGTTGAGGGGCTGTGCTGTACAGCATCCTCATGAGTCCAGCTGTTCCTTTTCACACTGTATATCGGTTGGGATAAAATGTCTCTGTATTCTTTTAGGTCAGGAGGTCCCCAAGAGCTGTAAAAAAGCCTTTGTATTTCTAGCTCACCTGCCCTTGTTAATCTGACAGACTTTGGGCTGTTGTGTCATGTATAAATTCCAAATGCAGGTGCCCAGGGCTTTTGGTACTATTTCAGTATGCAAACATGTACATGTGTGGCTCTAGTGAGCACTGAAGAGCCCTTTGCAGAGCTCCTTTTTGGTGGGGCAGATGATACAATTCATGGAACCATTCCACAACCCACAGAGTCACACTGCTCTTGCTTTTGACTCAGCTGATCCTCATCTTTGAAGCTGTTCACTGTAGGCAAAGACACTACCCTTCAAGAGCAAGGGTACAAGATTTGGCCTTCAGTGTTGCACTGCCTATTAATAACCTGCAAACAATATGAGTATTTTATAGGCTGATTTCAGCTCACATTTCTTTTTCAATAGACTACTCATGCCTCCGCTTTAAAAGATTATCTAAAGCACGAAACACTGCTTAAATATTCTGACAATAGGATTTAATCTAGGTAAATCTAGTCAAATAGAGATGGCATTTTTTCCTGCCTGGCTTCTGCTCTCAACTTTCTAATTATAATAACCTTAAGCACCTTATGAAGTTTCATTCACATCGCTTGGACATTAAATGAACTATTAGTTAGTGTAGGATTAGAGTAACATCAAAGCCCTTATAGATTTTCAGCATTATGCAAAAACTCTCATTTTCCTTTTGACTTAGAGCACCATGAAGATGATAGGTTGCATTCAATAATTACACCAGCAGTGTTCTTTCCTGTCCATGGGTAAAGCAGAGTCAGCATTTCTATTATAATCCCACCATTTCAAAAGATTTTATTACTCCTTCATAAAAATTTGTTCTGGGATAGAATTTGGTATTAAACTTTCATCCTGGGATAAAGAGAAGAAAAACTATTTAAACACTTGGTGTCTGCTTCCTGCTTTTAGAGATAGTATGAACATTTTAAAGCAGTCAGTCAGTGCCTGAAAAGTCTCTACCAGTTTTGCAATTCAAAACCAGCTCTATTTCCTACAGTGAATGTTGGCAGGTTGCTATTAGTCTGCTTGGTGGATTTGTTCATTCTCCTTCCTGAAGCAGAGAAGGGACAAAAGGTCACAAATACAAAGCACTCAAATCTCAGAGTAAACTTCACCAGTGACCTCTGACATCAGGGCTACTGCACTGAATCCTCTGACACAGAACAGTGGTGAGATTGCAAAAAGGAATATGTGCAAGGAGCAAGAAGGGAATAAAAACAAGCCTCTGGGAAAGGTTCAATGCTTTCAAAGCAGCTAAATAGATCGTGTGCACTGTGTTCACTAAAAAGAAAATGGTTACAAGAAGAGGACAAAATGCTGAGGGAGTTTTTCACTTGTGAGTAATGCTCTGGTAGCTCATATTAGTAACATGGATCCTAAAAGCTGGATGAATATTCTGGGGTGAATTGTGTAGGGTTGGTTGAGGATATCATACTTATTCGTTAGAAAATAATTGTGTTGGCAGAAGAGTAAGTTGTGAAATCTAAGTAGGGTATCCTGTGGCAGCATTTTATAAATCCTTCCCGTAAAGGGCTAGCTCTTCAAATGGCTACCAGCAGCTATAGAGCGCAGATTGTCAACAGAGAATGGCCCTGCAAATGCAAGGCTTAAACACAAGGAGCTGTGGGGTAAGTGCAGCACAGCTGTCTCCTCTGGAGGCTCACCAACAGAGCATGTCTTTGGGTACTGTAATTTGATTTTCCCTTCTTACTGCAGGCACTGTGCTGTCTTTGCTCTAATTATAGAATCAGAAAATCACAGAATCATAGATGGATAGATTGACTGGATTTATCTCTAAGGATCATCTGTTCCAACCCCTTTCTCACAGGCAAGATATCTTCCACTTACTCAAAGCCCCATTTAAGCTAACATTGAACACTTTCTGTGATGGGGTATCCATCACCACTCTGGGCAATATATTTCAGTACCTCATGACCCTCACTAAAAAAAAAAAAAATCATGATCATGTACAATCTAAATCTGCCTTCTTTCAGTTTGACACTGTTGCCCCTTGTCCTGTCACTACAGACCATGGTAGGACGTCTCCTTCCATCTTTCTCATAAGCCCCCTTAAAATACTAAAAAGCCGTAGCATGTTCTTTCTGGAGTGTTCTCCAGGCTGAACAGTCCCAGCTCTCTCAGCCTGTTTTCATAGGAGAGGTGCTCCATTCCTGTGACCATCTTTGTGGCCTCCCCTAGACCCATTCTAACACATTTTCCTCTGCTGAGGCCCCAGAGCTGGATGCAGTGTTCCAGCTAGGCTCGCACTAGAATGAGGAGAGTGGCAGAATTCCCTCCCTCGCCCTGCTGACCATGCTGCTTTTGGTGCAGCTGACTTTCTGGATTACAAATGCACATTGCTGACTCATGTCCATTTTTCCATCCTCCAGTATCCCCAAATTCTTCTTGGGAGGGCCTCTCTCAAGAACAACATCTCCCAGCCTGTATTGATACGGGGGTTGCCCTGACACACAGGGCCATTCTCAGAATGATGGGATTCTCATCTGAAGGGGCATTCAAGTCAGATCCATAAATCCAAAGACCATTTGAAAAGCTATCTATATTTTGACATATATTGTAATGGATATTGAGTATTTCTCATCAGCCTTGAAACTTCAGAACTCCATAACCAGTCCTGCCTGTAGGCTGATAAGTCAGTTTGACCCAAACTGAGTTGTCTTCATGCAAGAAGAGAGTGGCCGCAGTTTTTAACCATATGGTAACGTCTTGTGTGAGTATAGGGAAACTCACACAATGCTCTGACTTAGGGTCCAGACCCACCTCTAAAGTAACTTCTGTGGAGCAATGACTGCAGATCATGAGTGGTTAACATGCACATGGGTTGGCTGACACCAGCAATCATGCCTGGAAGAGGCTCCATATGTAACCTAGAATGGTGAGAGATGAGTTCCAAGCAATAAGAGCTGTAATCAACGTTAGGCCATGAGCCAAGTCTCCTCAAAACTCTTTATTTTAAGACATTACCTCTTAGTCTTAAACTTCCCTTCCCAAAGTTATCTTGCCCCTCCAAACTTTTGAGGTGAGAATCCAGTTACATGAATAGTGATTCTCTTGACATGTAGTATATTTTATCACAGCTCTGGCACCTTTCCTGGACCAGTGCTGCATGCTTTTATTTTTCAGATCTGTTTCTTAGAAGAAATTATCTGTGTATTTCAGTTCCAGCTGAAGCACTGGGCTACTGTGCTGCATAGTGGATCATGTTATCTGTGTAGAGCAACTGGGCCTTCACTTTGTACCAAACACAGGTACCATGGCTCTTTCCTGACCCCTGGCTCTGGTCCATCTTTCCACTCCCCCTCCACTGTTTCTGTACTGTTTACACAGTGAACTCTATGTGCCTGGGATTATCTTTCACATTGCTTGAGTATAGGATCAAAGTCTGAGGTAGCCTCTCAGCTTCTCTAGAGTGCAAAACAGCTCAGCTGAAATTAATTTACACTAAACACAGAACATTGGAGGTGAACTTGGTATGGTATGGTGGATTTATTTTACTGCTGGCCACTTCAGGCACCTCAGAACTGGCCAATACATCTGTTTCCTCTCTAATGAATGCAGCTAGAAGCCCAAAGAGGCTTAGCTGCACAGATGTGAAGTGGCTGTATAATAGGAAGCACCAAGCCTTTGGGTATCATGCTGAAGGCAGCCTGCTGGGTGATGCTGCATTGGTCTGCAGGACCATCTCCCATTTGCCTGACCTGTGACAATTGTTCAAAATCAAAATCTGTCTGCAGTAGCTGAGTTATGCTTATTTGCTCCTTTAATTAGAGACCTACAGAGAGGAGATCCTTGGTTAAGGAAAGACATTGAGCAGAAAGGATTCCTGAATGAAGAACTGTATTTAAGCTCTCTCAGTTTGAGCTAAACTGCTAAGAAGTCTGTTAAGTTACTGACAGAGTCATTCTTCACAGCTGTCAGCCCTTATCCATACACTAGGAGGATCATTAATATGACTAAAATGGAGCATCTGTCACTCTTGTGCTAACATGGAGCATACTTACCATAAATCCTATTTAAAGGGAGCTGGGTGGTGAATGTTTAGTGTTTGCCTCAGAGAATGGTAAAGTTTTACTACATTTAGCTTTTGTCACTGTTGCAAGCTTTTCCAAAATGTTCTGTATCATGCATTTATAATGAGAAAGTGACATGCATTTTCTTGCTTCTCAGTGTCAGGATGAAGCAAAGGAGTGGCAAAATAATGAAAGCTAGGAAGACAAGCAAGTATCTACCACATTTTAATTGCAAAGCTATTAAAATCAGGTTGGCATAACTCAAAATCTCTTGCTGTTACACTCAAAAGCAATGTGAAAATCTGGATAGAAAAAAAACCAACAAAAGACATGAAGTGTGTATTCAAGAAGGCATTTTATAAACATTTGAGTTAAGTTTAAACTGTTTCCTTGAATAATACACTGCTCTGAAACTGCGTATTGGAAGAAAATTGTCTGAAGAGTACCTAAGCATCCTCTCTACCCATAATGACTTTATAAAACCCAGCTGATTTTATCAGGTTTTGGTTGATGACTTTTCCATCCCTACAGTAATGTTTCTCTAGTCCTTTTTATAATGTTATGGCTTGTTTCCGAGTCTCACAGATATTGTAGTTGTTTGGGGTTTTTTGTTTTGTTTTGTTTTTTCCTCCTTTTAATTTCTCTTGTGGCCTTCATGGTAGAGAAAAAATTAATATTTTTGTTTTGAAATTGCCAGAACCACTTTTATCCAGGAGTCTGCTCCAGCTTCTGCTAAGATTGTAACTTGACACTTAGATTTAAATTTTCATGCTTTCACACTCTTTATTTTTGCTCATCAACTCTAGATCATATTTATTTCCTCAATATGTATTATTTTTTGTGTGGTAGTTTACAAAACTCTTAAGTAGATTACCCCTGCATTACCCTGGTGGATTTTGATCAAAACACATTATTACTATTCAAAAAAATGAAGATTACATGGCCCAAAGTCCTGAATCTAGCACTTCGGAAACTGAGCCTGAAATAATTAATCTAAACACTATAGGTGGAATTATAAAGCTCATAGAAAAGTGGCTTAATTCTGGAAACATATTTTCAGAACTCCTCTTGGCTTTGAGCTGGAATAGACATGTTCTGTAAAAAATAAGTTCCCTTTTGTAATTTTAAAGAGGTGATTTTGGGGTGTTCTAGCCTGATAGGGACTTATTCCAGAGCATTCTTAAGTGACCATATAACCAGCAGGAACAATGAGGAACTGGGATGGAAGTCACTTCCTGGCACATTTTCTTCCCAGGTCTCTATGGTTTTTCCTCATTCTGATTTACTTTATGAGAGGAATAGTAAGAAGGATCTAAGCTATGTGAGAAGCAAACAAAGGATTATTCCAGGGCTATGGCTTTAATTTTTAAAATATTCCGACTCTGACTCCCTGTTTTGTGCCTCCCTGTTTGTGCCATAGCTTACAATGAATAAGAGACTGGAAAACGTTTCTCTTAGCTCAGTTCAAGCTCTAATTTCAGACAAAATGATATAAACCCCCAAACTGTGTAATGATGGAGTTGGACTAGGGCTTCAGTAAGCACCAGGCATAGGCAGGGGTTGGGGGAATTGAAACTTTTTAGCTGACATTTTCAAAGAAATCTACTTTTTTACTAAAGCCCAATATTAAGTTGTGGCACTATCGGGTGATTGTTTTCTTAAGCACAGCTTTATTGTAATTATGCTATGATCCTTCATATTCACAGCTGGTGTTACTCTTAAAATTGCTTAAGAATAAAAACAAACCAAAGTACATGGACTTAGCAACTTTTCTCTGGTGTTTGGCAAACTCTGCTCTTAAGTTTGGGGACATACCCGCTGACACCTTGATTTCTGAATTAGTCCTCCAAGATCATAATTTTTTTCATGATTGTATTAATTCTTCAGGCTTTCTAAGCATTTTTACATGTTCAAATTCACATAATAAATTTTGTTTGGCCTTGGGATACACAAAAGTGGATTTATAAGGTGATAGATAAAGAAGAAAAAAATAACACTTCAAATTTTTTGTTTTGATTTAAGAAGAGCAGATTTTCTACATATTTTAAAACTCCAAGCCCTTCTATTGTTCTCTTCTTGCCTCACTGGCAATTCAAATCTTCTTTGCTTTGAAACAATATGAATTACCAGAGTGGTAATGAAACAGTGTAATAAAAAGGGACTAAAAGGTTAAGTGATACAGGAAAGAGTTTTTTAGCATGCTCAAAACAACCCGTCTTGCAGTACATTACCCTAATCATTTGGTGGCAACAAAACAGTCACCTTAAAAAGGAAGTGATTTGATTTATGCCAGCCGACTGAAATGTTTTCATATTGTTGGAAGAAATGCTACATTTCTTAATGAATCATTAGGAAGGGGACAAGAAACATTTTTGACTAACAACAAGTGTGGAAGAGGAAAATGGCTAAATTTTGAAAGTACGGGTCTTTAAGGGATAAATATTGGGTCTTAGAGGTAAAAAGTGCTAAAGAAAAAACCTTCTTGTCTCTCATGACGACAGAGAGCTGTGTGAGTGCACCAAGTTACTCTGTGAAACAGAGATATCAATCCACCTCTAGACAAGCCAGATCAGGTACCAGAAACAGTGTCAGAGCTTTAAGTTATTCTACCAATGCTGATATAGTGTCTCAAGTTAGCTAATATGGGTTGACCAAGTTAATGTGGGTTAATCAGACAGCTCTTGTAGTTGTCTCCCAGAAGCTGTTTATCAAAACAATAATGGTAACAAGTTAACAGGTGACTTCTAAGGTGGCAGCTAGGATCTGTAGCTCCCACCAGTTTGGGCTTCACTAGAGGGATGTGGTGGCACTGTGCATGTCCTATATTCCTTAGTCTGAATTGGGCTGTGTTGTGTAAAAAATTAAAATCTCTACTATTGATTGAACCATCTAAATTTATTATATTACAGTCAGTCTATACAGAAGCCTAAAATATTGAGGAAATGCTTTTGCAGAGCACAACTGTGTAACTAAACTCTTTCCCCAGGCATCTACATCTCAGTGAACCATGATTGATGAGGGTTAAATACTTCAGGGTGCTACATTCTCCATTTATCAAATGAAGGGACAGATGCACAGTCTTGAAAGCAACAATTGACATTTCACATATGAAACTTCAAACAATGACAGCTAATTAATTATAGCTCATTTAAGCTACAGAGTAAAACTGACTTCAGCTTTTACATCATGCTTTCCTACAAAACAGATTTCTTTTCCCCCAAATGTGTAATGAGTGTGGGCTCTTCAGCTGGATGAGTCTTCAGATTGGGTCCTCAACATCTTTATCCGTTTTTCCAGCCTCTCCATCCATTCATTTCTGAGCCTAGGGACAGAAATATGGATCAGTTTGTTCTCATAATTTTACACAGAATGGATTTTATACTCTTCATCTTTTCCACTGATGATATTCTTTCGTGTTCTTTCCCAATTGTCATGCAAATTTTCCTGCCTCTTTAGAGCTCTTTGCTGAATGGTACTTCAGGACAAGCTCTTAAATCCCAGTGAGAGATCACCTGTGCTTTGTGGTTCATCTCCATCTCCAGTGTGCCCTCTCTCGAGTACTAGAGTGATTTGTCACCTGCACTGGAGATTGCCTGCTGCCACCTACTGGGTCACATCACCCAGCACTTCCCCAGCCACCCTCCCTGGGTCACATCACCCAGCACTTCCCCAGCCTTCCTCCTCCTCTGTCCTGCTCAGCTTGGAGACACTGCACATCTTGAAGCTTCTGTTAGACACATAACAGGTAGCTTTCAGTAATATGTGGCCCTTTATTTTCTTTTTGATAATATCTAGGTACCACAGAAAGACTTACTTAAAGAGAAAAGAGAGGAATTTTCCAGTTGAGGAGTTGCAACATTGAGATGAGGTTAGTCATGGATAAAACATGCTGGAGACCTATTCTAGTGTTCCTTCATCTAGGGTCAGTAATGTAAGGCTGTCCTTGCTCTAATTTTTCAAGTATCAATGCAAAGATAGATATGAGGAAGGCTTTGGGAAATTGCTTTCTCACTAGATGACCTCAAGACAAAATATAAAAAATACCACAAGTATATATCTTGGCATATGCCTTCAATGGAGAGTTGATGTGAAGTAAAACTGTCTTGCTGGTCTTGCTGCAGACTGCTCCTTCTTGCAGTGACTGATCAAAGGGAATGTGGCTGAATAAGGTTGATATGGCTATGAATGGTGTTTGCCTCAGTCAGTATACTTGGATCATCCACTTTATAGTGGATTTACTATATACAAATTAATTATAGTGGATTTACCATATACAAATTAAACAGCCTTAAATAATTCAAAGTATTTGCTTGTGAAAGGAAGGCTACTGAGTAAGAATATGGGCCAGGTACACATCTGTGCTAGCTTCATTCTGAACAGAAGCCTTTATGTTCAAGACAAGTCTGCACTGTTAAATATTGTCCCGTTAATTTCAGAAAGTTCTATGCTTTGGACTCATTATGGAATCAGAGTGAATTATTCTCCTATCCTATGATGTCATAGCTTAAACACATTAGCATTACATCCTAACTTGGGAAGCTTTATTATTTTCTATAAACCCAAATTACTTAGATTTCATTGCATGACTTAAGTATTGGTATTACTTTTTAAAGAAAAATAATTACAATGCAAACTCAAGTAAGCTTTCTGGATGCAGATTACCCACTTTGTCAGAGCGCTTCTTCGCTGACGTTCCTTTTCGTTTTGCAGATACTGAGTTTGTTGTTCAATGGTCTTTTCCCAGAAGTTCCTCAGGTCACTGGTTTCACAGCCCCGCACTTCATGACGCATATATTGGCTATTCATTTTCTCTAAAGGAAAAATTTGAAACAACTGTATGACAACTTACTGCTTCCTCATCCATTTTCATGGCTAAAGCAGATTCTTGATGTTTTGGATTTTCAGCATTAGGGTCACATAGTCCTTTTTTTAGTAGGATCAGGATAACTGTGGGCATGACTCATTATTTAAGCTTTTCTTTCCTAGCCCTGACACTTAAGGATATGCTGTCTACAGTGATCTGAATTCTTACTTGTGTACCTAAAATATCTCTCACCTCAATCTGACTGTGACATTTTTGTTCAAAATCAGGAGAGTGCTCTTGTATTCTGTAATTTAGAAATTAGGATACTTTTTACTCACAAACAAAAAAATTGCCATACCAAATGGGATTTTTTGGCCCCATTATTTTCATGTCTCTAAAATTTTAAAGTAACTATTATTCTGATGATTTACCTTTAATCATTCTGGCACTTAGCTTTATTTGGAAATGTAGAAAATTTATGTATATAAAAGTATGTACATAATTTCATAAGATGATGACTTGCAAAATCCACCTTGTTTACTAATTATTTTCCCCTCTTCTTCAAATAGATTCAAATTTATTGAATATATTGTTGTATCTGTGACGATTCTGTACTTTCAGCTTTAGTTAGTATCATCTTAAAATAAATTCTGGAGTGAATCTTATCCTAGGGAAAGAATATTTACCTCAGGATGACTCTTTGTGGGCTAACAGTAAATTCCTTGTACGCCACATTGCAGCCAGAAAATTGTATCTTTACTTTCAAAACTTCATTAAATATGAAATTAGTATATCCATGCTGTCTTTCAAATTGCTATGTGTTTTTGCATGAGCATGCCATTATAATATTTTCTAGGTAATTTAATTTTTTAACAAGTATTTAAGGCCCTCTCATGTATTGTTTGAATTCATGGAAATTATTTGCAATTTATTTTAATCAGAGCCATAGAGAAATAGTAAACAAGCCCCTCAAGACCAGCTTGGAAAAGCTGGAAGAAACTGCTGCCATTCCCCTGCCAGGCATCATAAGAAAACACAAAACTGGGAACTGATCATCTTTACATAATTGGCTGTTTTGTGAAAAATTGACAGACACATTATAAAGACTCTGTGAGCAGAGGATAAAATCAGCCCTTTTGAAGAGGTCCCCCTTTTTCCTAGGATTTTCCTGTAACTCCCCTGTGGCTCCCTGTAAAGCCTTCACATGTCAGCTCATGGCCTCCAAATAAGAGAAGCATGATGCTTGAGCCCAACTCTTGCAGAAAAGAATTACTGAGCATATTTTCTGGTCCTGAACAAATTATAGCTGGATGTATAATTGTTGACATTAGTCTGTAATGTGAATTGCAAGCATTGCTGTGCTAGGGGATAACCAGTTTCGGGTCAAAAAGTTCATTTAACATATGCGCATGTTTTCATAAAATTTATGTATTCTATAAATATACACATATATATCAATGCCAACCCAAATATTTCTTCTCAGGTGGCAGTTACTGCCCTTTTAAACTTTTTGTATACTAGGAGTAATCTTCAAAGGTATGACAAAGATATGGTAAAAGCCATTTAAGTAAAACTAATGGACTCTCCACTCTAGAAGTTAATATCTAAGAATAACTCTTTCTGAAGTTCAGGAAGAAAAATTCCCCTATATACCTGGGGCTCCAACATAAACTGCCAGGAAAAAATATCTTCAGGTTTCTTTATCAGAAGATATAGCAAATCATAGTAACTTCATCCTTCTGAATTATTATGAATTCCTGTCTAATATACTGTGGATGCATCTTTTACATATATATATATATGAGGGTAAATATCACTCTTCAATAAGGCAAAATTATGGAACTCATTTTTTCAAGGTGTAATTGAGCACAAGCATATACTTTCAGAATATGCATATCCTTTACTGGTTTTTAATGTTATGCCTCCTGATATGATTTGATATGTTCTTGGTACTGGGTTTAATGCATTTTGTAGATGTGTCTTTCTAAAACCTGCCCCCACAGCAGAAAAAATCACAAGGAAAAAATTTAAAGCCACTAAAATAGATATTCAGAAGTAGTTTCCATTGCTATTCACTTTACATCTGGTGCTGGCAGTATTCAGAAGAATGTTAGACTACAAAGTGTGTGTAATGCTATCCATTACAGATTTGGGAGCTTCTTTTTTCTTCTTCTTTTCTTTTTTCCCTTTTCTTTTTTTTTTTTAGATGTGTGAGGTGGGGCAGGGACAGGAATTAGTACTTTTCTCTGTCTGTGATCTGTGGTGTATTCTTTGTGTGTGTTTGTTCAGGCACACCATTGTCCAAGTCATTCTTTCCTAACCTTTTATACTGTCTTAACATATGGCTATCTTGATGCCAAATTTTCTCTTCCTCAGTTCTTAATATTTGTTTTCATTTCCCCTATGGCTGGACAACTCTCAAATATGTACAAGTAGGATCAAAGTTACTGAACACACCAGAATTTCTGCATCATTACTAATACTTATATGTTGTTGATAAACACAGTATGTAAATATGGAAGCATTTGTTTCTCTGAACTGTAGAATCACCTTATCCTAAATTACCTTATATTTTGAATTATCTGTTTGATCCTGTTCATGGTGACTGTAGGAACTGCCCAATACCTCCACTGAAATAACTCACATGGTTTCTTTTGCCTTTATGCATCACGTGCATAGACATTTGAATTCACCTCTGTCCTGCCATCCATTTTATAAACCATAAACTTTCAATGCATGTGAGCAATCAGGGATATCAGACCTAGTCTATCACTATTTCTCCAGCTCTCATATTTTTCTCTCCTACTTCAGCTGTTTTCAGAGGAGTGTAACAGGACTTAAGCCTGTATCATGACTTTGCAGCAGCAGTTATCACCTGGAAACAATTTATTTTCATGCCTTGAAGCCTCATTCAGAGTAGTTAGGATAAGGGGCCTCATTAAATAGGGAAAGAGAAGAATGGAAAAGATTTCAGGGAAGCAGTCTCCAAAGCAGCCTGAACAAATAACCTCTGTATGATGCAACAGGTGAGCAGAAACATGCTATTAAAGCACACAGGCAGTTCTGATGCACTTTTATAGACCTTGCAGTTAGTTCTGACTTTAACTGCCCTGCCACAGCTAGGACT
Source organism: Passerina amoena (assembly GCA_013401095.1). NCBI lineage: Eukaryota > Metazoa > Chordata > Aves > Passeriformes > Cardinalidae > Passerina > Passerina amoena. The sequence continues at coordinate 495,608 of WBNP01000641.1, forward strand.
AAATAAGCTTTTTTAAGCCTCTAGCGACAATCCTTCAAGAGAACAATAATAAGAGGCTCTTTCTGGTAATCTTCTCTGACAGGCATGGTTGCAATGGACAAATGTAGGCACTCTCAAATGAAAGGAATAACATGATAACCTCTAGGAAGGCTTTATCCAACACATGACAATGATGACTGCTTATTTTTAGATTTAATAATTTTAGAGCAAGTTGGTATTATCTAGCCAACTTGCTAAATATCAATTTGCTAAAGGAGGTCTTACAAAGTTAGGGAAGCTGTGACACTAGTACTATTCGCTAGAACTCAGAAATTATATTGATAGAACAAAAGAGGAATGTAAAATCAATTTTATATGACATCTAGACTTCTATGTAAAAGAAAAATCAATAGTTTGAGGCTAAAATTCACTGGTTTTGTGAGAAAATACTACCACAGCCAGAAACACTTTTTCATGTAGAGAATTGGAAGTCAAAATTTCTTAGGCAGAAGAAAGAATGTAAAGAAAAGTGTGGAATTTCTTCCTCTAGTAGAACACATTGTTATATGAAATGTAGTTTTAAAATTTATAAAACTTTTAATGAGTCGGGAGAGCTATTTTTCCTCCTTGTGTTTCTTACAAAGCACAGTCAGTCAGAGTTTTCAGGGTCTTATGCATTTCCCTAGAAATAATACAATATTTTATTGTTCTGACTTTACTTGGACCATGCTTTGTGACTATGGTTATTATATATTCATTGAATTATAAAAATTGAATTATATATATAGGAGAGAATACCATCTATGCCAATGGTACTGTTTGATGTAAAATCCATCAGAAATCTGTTTTGATTTTGGAAAAGAAGACTAGTGATCATATTCATGATTCCCCTCTTTTTCCTTGGGTCTAGGATATGTCATTTATATTCTGCTTCTGCAGCTGGCAGTAATTCACATCTCAAAGGGCTGACTGATGCTTCCTTTGAGATCCTGCCTAGGGAAGCATGCTGGTTTCAAGTCTAACTTGGGTCTCCAGACTCTGGTTAAAACTCTTCAGAGGCAGAAGAGAGCACTTTAGTTAAATGTCCTGTACCCTTTGGTTTGTGTGGCATGTTATATGTGTGTGGTTTCTCTCATGAGTGCCACTTGTGAGCAGCTTGTGGGAGAGGTTTCTCACAGCTTGCTCTCACAGCTTCCTCTTCCTTTCTGCCTTGTTTATGAGCAGTTTTGGGAGGAATTGATCTGGAGCACCAGCCTGAGGATGGGGAAGACTGCTATGGTCTTCTGGTGCACACAAGTCCCTAACTGTCCCAGTGTCAGCAAAGATGCGTGACTTTCCATGTGTACTGTACAATCTTGTTTTCATTTGCAGTTCGGCATTACTACCAATCTGTGCTTTTTCCTTTGCAAACAGTATTGTCTGGAGTTTGCCATGAAATGAGGGCATTCTAGGTAAGTTATTTATTCTGCCACCAGTATATCATAATTTGGCAGAGTTTGAAATACATGCTCTTACCAGAGTGCGTTCAGTCAGGGAGTCATTCTCTGGATATAAATTTCAATCAATTTAATTGGATTTCTCCGCATATTGGGAATTTTCTGTGTATGAAAATGACAACCATACTGACAGATTACTGAGCAATTCTAGTAGGAGTTACAGGTGGGCACCTAGCAAATTATTTCTAGCAGATACATTAAACAGTTTTAATATTTGAAAATGTTTTCACTCAAGTACTATGTAGCAATCTCTATTCAACCATTATCCTTTCTCCTAATTCCCAAAATCCTTTATTGCTTTTCTGTGAGAAGTGATGGATCTGAGCCTATTTTTTCTAATAAGGAGAATAGCTATTCTTCAAATGCTTTGCAATTGTAGAAAATTTGGACAAACAAACATATTAAGACAAGGCTTGTAGTAGCTACATGGATTTTGCATCTCATCCTGCTATGGTGTCAATATCAATGCCTTTGAATGCCATGCACTATGTTTTATTCTGTCCTTCTCATCTGATGGGCTTCTGTTCTTTTCATCTGCTTTCACTTTTCTCTGGATATCAGACACCTGAACAATGGAATTATCAAACTGGAGGGAACTGATTCTGTGCCTTGATTTTCTGTACTAGACGGTTCAGCAGTCCTCTGGCTGAAGACTAACATTCTTAAAACTTTTTGAACAAAACATTTGAGGAATCAATACTTTCATTTTCCTCCAGGTAACCCATTCATTTATTACTATCCTAGTTCTGCTCCCATGCCTGTTTTTTTATATTTTACTACTTGCTGCCTTCCATTCTGCACTGTCTCTTCTCCCTCAGCCTGCAGTCAAGGGACTTTGTGAAAGGTCCCTTTGATTTTCCCTTCTCTGGCATCATGTCTATTGAGTTTCTCATCACATCATCTTCACCTCCCATGCCAGCCCTCCTGCATAACCTGACTGATTTGGACTTGTGCTTTCAAACACCTTTCTGGCTGGTTTCCTCACCTCTGTTGTTCCATCTGGAAAAATCTCTTTCCACTTCTTGCTGGAGCTGCATTTGATAGAGTGATAGAGTAAGTTGAGTTGGAAGGGTCATCAAGTCCAACTCCCAACCCTGCGTAGCACCAGCCCCAAGAGTCACACCATGTGCCTGAGAGGACTGTCTGAATGCTTCTTGAACTTTGTCAGGCTGGTGCTGTGACTACTTCCCTGGGTATCCTGTTCCAGTCCCCAAGCACCCTCTGCATGAAGAACCTTTTCCTGATATCCAATTTAAACTTCCCCTCGCACAGCTTCATACCATTCTCTTGCGTCCTGTCGCTGGTCACAAGAGTGAAGAGATCAGTGTCTGTCCCTCCTTCTCCCCTCATGAGGAAGTTGTAACTGCAATGAGTTCTGTCCTCAGTCTCCTCCAGACTGAACAAATGAGGTGACCTCAGCTGCTTCTTCTAAGGCTTCTCTTTCAGACACTTCACCACCCTTATTGCCCTCCTTTGGATGCTCTTTAATAATTTATTTTCTTTTTCACATTGTGATGCCCGAAACTGCACTCATGCAGGTATTAATAAATGATCCCTGGATAACCTTTTCTTCACCCCTCTGCTACCCAGGTTTCTCTTCTCCCTGCATCTGGCTCTCTGTGGTGGCTGCCTGCATTCCCATACATCCTGCCACCAGCACACACAAACAGGGCTGTGGTGGCAGTTGCGTAGATGTGAGCAATAAGCAATCACGTATTCAAAAGTGATATGCAATAAATAAATGTCCTAGTGCCTTTCCTGAGCTTTCTATATATTCATTTTTATTGACTTCTAATTTTCAGTATCTAAGGCATATTTAAAGTGGCTGTGACACTTTAACAGGAGATCAACTGTTTCTGATCATTAGACTTTCCCCACTCCTGGATACATTTTGAAGCCTGCTCTATGAACTACTGAATTCATAATATCAAGCATATAGAATAAATTAACATTTATTGGTCAAGGATCTTGAATGCACTTTGCTTTGTTGTTTGATTTTTGAGTACAGGAAGACTTGGAATAGGATCAAAGAAGATAAATTTTGCCCAGGGCTCATGTCCTTTATTAGATCATCCAGTTCAGAGAAAACATGCAAGAGAAATCTTTCCTGATTCATGTGAAGGTGCCTACCATTGAATTAAAATGCCACAAGGCAGCAGATCACAGTTAAAAAGCCTTTGAGAGATGAGTGAGAGAGAGAGAGAGAGAGGGAGAGTGTGTGTGTGTGTGTGTGTGTGTGTGTGTGTGTGTGTGTGTTTGTGTAACCTTGGCTAGCATTAGCCCATCAGTTGAGAATGTACAGCCATATCTCTTGGTGTTTTATTCAGGATTGTGACATGGAAATTATCTGTAAATATTTTTTCTGTATCAATGCTACTCAGCTTCCTTAGAATTCTGCTAAACTGGGCACTCTTCCCTGGCATTTCCCTCACACTCTCATCTTTCCTAGAATATACTTTTGTGAGAATTTAAGTTAGAGAACAAATACATTTCTTGTTGACATAATTAGGGAAAACTCACTACAAAAAACAAATACTTTCTTACCTTTGGAGCAGGACTCTTGCAAATAAATTCTCTGTGTGACACAAACGAGGAATATTACCACTGCAGCCGTGGCTTCTCCAGTGTCACAGGGCAGTAATGAAATGCATCCCTCGGTACTTTTTATTTGAAGTGTGGGTAACATAAATCCTTCATCATATCAAGGCTATTTTGAACAGAACCAACAGTGAGATAAGATCATTTAATGAACTTTGCAGCCCCCTGCCTGAGATGACCGTGAAACACAGGCCCCCTTGAGACCATGCATCCCTCCCACACTGGCAGATACCTCAAAGAGCATGACTTGGCAAGTGATGAGGATTTTCTTTAAAATGCCTGCTAGTGTTATCCATTTTAATAATCTTCCTATGAAGCTTGAAAAATTCCACACTAGCATCTTAGCTGTAATGGAGGCTGAAATGGTGTGACAAATCACACTCGTTTTTGCATTACAGGGTGACTTACAGAAGTATGCACTACCCTGGTGTTGTTTAATCTAAGGATGTGTGCTTGATTAAGACCTATCACAAAATCTGTTCTCTTCAAGGCAATTGTCGTAGGAATTGTCTGTATCCTTAGCATTAGCTCACAAAATGCATTAAAGCAGTGCTACTTTTACCATTTAGAGTTGTTATAAGCCTATTACAGATGAATGCTTATATCATTACATTTCATTTTCTGAGGAAAACGTTTTGTAGTTTGGCTGATGACAGATGCATGCGCTTATCTCAGTTTTCATTAAATCCATCTACATTGCTAACGTACCATATGTGATGCTGGCTTAAGTAGTTCTTATACAACTGCTGATTATTTTAACCTTACCTTTCTTTGTTGTAATTTTTCAGACCCCAAGTAGCAAAAGCAGCAGCCATTTCTGTATGCTTTCTGTAGTTCATATTTACTTATTTACTTTTTCTGCAGTTTCCTTTACAGCACAAAAAAACCTGTGCAAAACCTAGGAGCTACAGCCTTTCTCTGTAAAGGAAAATTTCAGTTATTTCCAAAACCTGGTCAATAAATTTAACTCCTAAGAAACCTATTAGCTTTCTCCAGTGTATCCAGTTCCACCTCATATCATTGAGAACACAGAAATCAACTTGTCCCTCCACACATGTGATAACAATGGTACACATATACGGCATTGAAAAAAGAAAACAACAACATATAATAGGTAAAACTGATTGCTCTAGTTTTGGAAAAAATAGCTCAAATTCTGTCTGGCTTTAGAAATCACAAACAAATACAATCTGCTGGGTGAATATTGAAATAATATGGTGTTATAAAAAGAAGCCAAAGCCCAGGCTTCATGGAGAAGTGGCGGTAACCACCATGGTGCTGCAGACCAACAGAACTGCTTCCTTGCCATTTGACTCAGAGCTTGAGCAACATTTCCTGTTTGCTAAACACATCTTGTTAAATTTGCAGTGAATTTGAGGGTTTGTTTAGTTTCTAATGTTATAATGTTGTCAATACCTTCCATAAACACTTGCAAAGATCAAATTTCAGGGGGGACCTGAAGTGTCCAGGCTTCATCAGACCAGAACATGTGCTTCTGGTCAGATATTCATTGGAAGCAAGGGCATTTGTGCAGTTTAGATGCCCTGTGTAAAGGACGGCCAAAATGTGATATGACATTGCACATGCTCTGGTCATCTGCAGTAGATTAGGTACATTGTTTATTATACTCGCTGATTCTATTTACGATGAACATTTCATCTGTGTATTCACAAAGACTTCTAGTGAAAGACAAATGGTGCACCCAGAAATCCTGGATGGAACTCGTACTCTGCTGGGCTACCCATATGTGAAAACACTTCAGGTGACAGGTGATTTGAAAAACACGGCTCACTCTCAAAAGCAGGGCAGCCTTTATACACAGCCCGAAAACTATTCAGGCTGTTTGTGCACCTCAGCCCTTGTTTATTTCATAAGCATATCTCACAGCTGCTTACCAGAGACTTCTTGGATAACACCTCTCATCTCTAGTATGCAAAAGTTCTTGTAAGCACCTGCCTAATGTCCTTACCAGAGACCAGAGAAGAATCTGCAAAATAATGGATGGAATGTAGACCTTTGGCATGCTTGAGGTGTTACTTATCTGCAGGAATCAAATCCTGTCTTAGTGTTCTGACTGTGTGCTGTTGTTCATGTGTGGGAGAGCTGGAAATAAAAGTAGCAGTCAGCTCTTACCCTTGTACAAGTAATCCTGGTACATTTAGTCTGTATTTTGTCACCCTGGACCCTTCACTGTTTGGGTATTCTTAGACCTGATGCTAAAGGAGAGGAGGTGAAAGGAAAAGGCATTTCACAGAATCTTGCTGATTAAGTAAACATCTCATGCTTCTTTTCTCTTTGATGCTAGAGGAAGTAAAATCAGGAGAGGTAAGTTTTTTAAGCAGGTCCTGTACCGTGTTGTTGGGGTATCTTCCTTTGGTATTCACTGTGCACCTGGTATTCACATCCTCCTTGTCCTGGATTGATGCAATAGCAGCTGGAAAGTTGTGAAGAGGGATTTCTGTCACTATTGGACTATGTCCTCATAAGTCCAGGTGGAGCACAGGTCACAGAAACTTTAGCAGCCCTCTTCAAACTTCACAAATTCTAGAATAGAGCAAATTACTTAGATGGAATTTAGGAGTCTGATCAGTTTAGGTGTCTTTCTGTAGTGGCTAGACCCTGTATGGATTCCAGATATCCATTAAAGGCTCTTTATCACTCTCCTTTACAAAAGGACAGGGGAGACAAATATAATGAAGGTTTATGAGCTGAGATAAAGACTGGGAGAGATCACTCACCAAATATCATCACAGGTAAAGCAAACTCGAATAGGGGATATTAATTGAATTTAATATCCACAAAATCAGAGCAGAATAATGAGAAGTAAAGTAAATCTTAAAAATACCTTTCCCCTACTCCTCCCTTCTTCATGAACTCTATCCTACCCTCCAGCAGCATGGGGAGATGGGGATTGGGGGTTACAGTCAGTTAATCACACTTTTGTGTCCCTCTTCAGGGAGAGTAGTCCTTCCCCTGCCTCAGAGTGAGGTCCATACCACAGGAGAGAGTTCTCCACAAACTTCTCCAATGTGAGTTCCTTCCATGGGAAACTGTCATCCACAGACTGCTCCAGCCTGGATCACATGGTGCAGTCTTGCAAGGACAGGCCACAGGGTCACAGGTCCTACCAGAAGACCTACTCCAGTCTGAGCTGCTCTCTCCACAGGTCTCCAGCAAGGGCCTCATAAGAGTTCACAGCCTCCTCTCAGGCATCCACCTGCCCTGACGTGCGTTTCCTCCATGGGCTGCTGGTGGATCTCAGCATCCCATGGACCTCCATGGGCTGCAGGGACACAGCTGCTTCACCATGGGTTGCACCAGGGGCTGCAGGGGAATCTCAATCTCAACTCTGATGTTTGAAACAGCTCCTCCCTCTCTTTCTGCACTGACCTTGGTGTCTACAGGGCTGTTCTCTTCTCTGGCCATACTTACATCTGCACAACAACTTCTTTTTCCATTAAATATGTTATTCCAGAGAAGTTACCACAATTTCTAGTTGACCTAGCCTTGGCCAGTGGCACATTTGTCTTTGAAGCTGCCAAGGACTGGTTTTACTGGATACAGAATTTCTCATAGAATGCCCTTGTGTCCCTCGCTGATACTAAAACCTGGCCACACAAACCCGACACAGTACCTTCCCAAGGAAGCTGATTGTTAACTGATTTTCATGCTTCTGTAAATACTTGCAGTGTAAGTATAATAAAACGTTCCTTGGAAAACAACCACCAGTCCTTTATCAGGTCTAGTACTCCAGAATGAAAAAGCAGGCAGGATGATCACTGATGGACTGCCCTGCAGCCAATACCATGCTGGGGGCATGATGTTTCCATGTCCCCCTCTTGCACATGTGTTGGTTTGAGCCAGTGTTGTGTTGGCATCTCTGAGAGTACATCTGGGGAAAACACACCTGCTTAAAAGGTTTTAGCTCTGCCTGCTGGGTAGGACACAGTGTTGGACTAAAAATTGTCATGACTGGATAACTGAAAAGGTCACCTAATTTCACTGAGGCTTACAAACTCATTTTTCCTCTCTTGGGTCAAGCCTTGGATTGGGTGGTTGAGACTTGTTTAAATAACATCAAAAAAATCAGCATTAAGTAGGAGCTGGAATTCCACTTCACATGGAATAAAATAATATCTTTCATCTAAACAGGATTTTTCCTCTGAGTGCATTCTCAATGGTGCATACATCACATCATCCATGCTTATGACACACAATTTTTTTCTTTATAAATACCTCTTACAGGATAATCTCAAGGTCAGACAAGTGGCAGAATGAAGAGCTTATATGTTTTATTAGCTGAATGAAACCTCTTATTGGTGCCAGTTACATGACACCTGAAACATTTACAGAAGTTCCTTAGTGTTTATTGTAATCATGATATTGCCTTTGTGCAATAAGAAAAATTAGATATGTAAGATCCACCAGTAGCTTTTTGTAATACTCTCATTAGTTGTCTACCTGAAGCTTTTCCACGCTTCTATTTTTTTCAGGATTGTAAAGTTTTCAATCAGTTTAAATTGTATCAAGCTGAAATTTCTGGAGCTGCGAGATGCACAGATGCTCCCTATGGAAGTGTAATTAGCCTGACTCTGTGCACTGCAGGGGAGAAGTTTACTGCAAGAAAGGAAAAAGCTGCTAGCGTCACCTGCCTTGTCCTAGCATTTCTATGTGTTTGACACTACCTTCCAGTCCAAATGAAATTCTATGGTGACCTGTCCAGAAAGGCTTTTATGATATGTTGAATTTGCCTGTGATTTTGACATGGATGATTTTCCATCTTATTGTGACAGGTGAGTTAGGTAAAAAGTTGTTCTAGACACCCTCAGGCATCAGTTTAATGAGTGCAGGAAAGAGATTTTTGATCCTCTGTTAAAATCAACCAACGCAGATCCTGCTCCAGTGCGCATGTTTGAGCTGGGGTTGGGGCATAAAAATTGTGGAGAGAAACAGTATCTCAGTGGAGTAAACAGCATCTTAAGGTTTTTTTTAATATAGCATTATAGTTCATATACAGCCAAATTTTAGGTGCTTCAGTTAGAAATAGTTGAATGTGCTGAACTGGAGTTGTTGGAGACAGCAAACTTACTGATAACAAATTAATGAAGGTTCAGAGGGATTTTGCTGTTGGTATTAATTTCCATGTGATGATGTCAGATACTTTGATGATAGGGAAGTAGAAATTTGGGGCAGTGTATTGATTGCATGACTTTTCATCATCTTTTAATATCCCATAGTACTTAAATATTTGAGCACTCTCTACCTCTTATAGAGGCAAATGCTACTTCACCGTTTTCTCTATGGAAGCTCAAACCATCTTTGGATGAGTTTGAACGATTTTACTTGGGAAGAAGGTAAAGTAAGGTAAGGTAAGGGGAAGGATGATAGAGGCTTTTAAAACTGATTTTCATGGTCGTGGATTAATCTGTGGTTGTAGTTCCTTTGTGAATACCTCAAGGATTGTTTTGCTGTCCCCTTGCTGAACCAACTGAATCCCAGTTTTAACTCGAACTCTACTTAGAACCGGGCACAGATGTACTTTGCTTCTACCAATATATCAGCGATCTGTGACTCAGGACTTTATCATGTCAGTTAAACAAGATGATAAGCAGGCTGTCTTTTGCTGCTTCTTGGCTCCAGTTAAGACTGTGTCCTCATTAAAAAAAACAGAACAGACTTTATTCTGGCTGGCCTGAGCAATCGAGCATGAATGTGGGATCTGAGGGCCCATTCTGCCTTTTGTGTGCTTCCTGGAAAGAAATCTGGTTTAGCTCTTGCACTCAATCCAGCAATGCAATGTAATTCGGATATGAAAGTCTATCACCAACATGTTTTTTGAAAACACAGACCTAAAATGTCCATTAGCTGCCAGAAGTTGCCAGTATAAAGGGCTCTTGCTACTACAGTCCTCACTGAACAAGATTGCTGGCAAGATTACAAAGGCACCAGGTATGTGTTAAGTAAAACCTAAGTCATGGCAGATTAAGATCATTTAACTACAGGAGAGCAAGGAGTGGCCTGGGCCATTACGCTGTAGCAGACTCTGGCAACCCCAGCACTGCAGAAGTTCTGCTTCTTTAGTCAACCAGCTTGGAGACACAGATCTGTCATCAAACAGACAACTTTAAGGAAGGATGAATGCCAATGGCGGGGTGTTTTTGTTTATTTTCCTTTGCATTAATGTATATAGCAAATGCAAACTAGATGAGACAATAAATTGTTTTAAGTGCGACTGCTATGACCATTTTGGCCACTTCCTAAGTATGTGTTTAAATGCCAAATATTTTGTATCAGATGTTGAATCTTTTGTTCATAATTGTTAAGAGAGGACCACAATAACTTTAAATGAAACAAAAAAAGGAAATAATACATTGCATCAGCTACAAACATTTTTCTGAACATGAACAGAATAAATTCTTTCCTTGTCTGTTGTATACACAAGTACCGATGATCAAATTTTAAAATGTTTACTGTGTCAGACATATCAATCAAATTCATGTAAGGAACTATTATATCCCTAGTGTTTACTACAAAAACCTTCACAAAATGTATTTTACAAAATCTTTAACTTGAAGACAAAACTTCTTCAGTACTAGTTTGACCAGTGCTAAAGTTGTTATAGAGCTGATTTACCCAGAAATAACCTCTCTTCCCAGGAACTGAGTACAAGATTGAATATTAGAAAATTCTTCAGAGTCATGTCTGTTTAGGTGTGTTCTCAAAGCACATCCCCACACTTACATCTGCTTTCTGGACTATCATCTTGTCTTCCTTCCTTATGCACACAGAGGTGTTAGTGGAGAGGTATGGTGGTGGTCACTAAATGTCCTGTTCCTGGCCTCTACTTGTATCCCTCTTGTGTCAACTGCTACTCTGCAGCTGAGCACCTTGTTGTCTGCATAGTGTAGGTTAATGGATCTCGATGGATGAAGCACACAGTTCAGATATGGGGTAAGCCACCAGAAGGTGGCTCAAGAATAGCTTTGACAGAAGAGACCAATCTGCCTTTTATTATTCTAACTACAAGTCTGGATGGATCCGATCCTGATGGGACTGGCATGACTGGCAGATGGGTAACAATGGATGAAGAGACAGCTGAGGTACTCAACAACATTTTTGCCTCAGTTTTCAATAACGTTCTCTCTTCCTACGCTTCTGCCATGAGTGGACTTCAAGACAGGGACTGTAGGAGCAAAGTCCTTCCCAATGTAAGTAAGGCTTTGGTTCATGGCCTCCTGAGGAACCTGAACTTACATTAGTTTTTGGGACTGCACATGATATATCCCAGAAAACCCCTGAGGAAATTGGCTGATGCAGCCACTAAGACACTCTCCATGATGTTTGAAAAGTCATGGCAGTCTGGTGGAGTTCCAGATAACTGGAAGAAGGGAGACAATGTACCTGGTCCTTAAAATTGATAGAAAGGAAGATCCTGGAACCTACTGACCTGTCAGCATCACCTCTGTGTCTGGGAAGATCGTGGAACAAATCCTCCTAGAAGCTGTGCTTAGGCACATGGAGAATGGGGAGGTGATTCAAGACAACCAGCATGACTTCACTAAGGGCAAGTCCTTCCTGACTGACCCAGTGGCCTCTGGTGATGGGGTGACAGCACCAGTGGACAAGGAAGGGTCACAGCTACCTTAATGCCATTTTAGTAGGATCTGTTGTGGAAGAACCAGGGCAAACTGAAACACAGTATATTCAAACTAAATCCAGGAAGAATATTTTTATGATGAGGCTAGTGAAACACTGGAATAGATTGCCCAAGTACATGGTAGATAACCTATCCCTGAAAACATTCAAGGTCATGCTGGACAGGGCTCCGAGGAGCCTGATCTGGTAAAAGGTGTCAGTGCTTGTGGCAGGGGCAAAGGATTAGATGGCTTTGAACATCTCTTCCAGGCACAAGGTATTCTAAGATTTTATGACTCCATCTAACAAGAGAGGATAAGGACAATCTTCTTCTAAGTTTGCAGAAGAATTAACAACTTCATTATATGAACCAGGAAAATTAGAATCTTCTAAGTATTTAACGGTTATTTAATGTCTGAGAGAAGACTTATAAGCAGCAGGAGGAAATATACTTTTTTGCTTTCCATGTGTGCTTAGAAAATTTTTGTCTTGAAGGGAAGATTATTCTTGTCAGCATTTGTGTCATTGTCACTTCTGATCAGGACAACACAATACCCATGGGGCTTCACCACTCAGCAAATATGTTTGCTGTACTACTTTATGTCCAAAGCAAGTATGTTTTTCTTTCTTTTTCTCTCTCTCTAGTACTTCCTACAGGTTAACTGCTCAAAGTTTCTAGCCATTATGTTGTACATGCACATAAAATTTATCATATCAATAATTTCAGGGAAAATACCTATTTTAATGGGATGAGAGAACCTGACCCTATTGGACTGTATTATGTATCAGTTGCCTTCTGGCTGTGAATACCATTAATGCTGTATATTTGCTGTACATGCTGTACATGTCTTTCAAGTAGATCTCAGGCATCTGAATCAGTCACTGATTTTCTTGTCAGAGAGCTGCCTCATGGATGAAAGTGTTGGATGACTGTAGAAATTCCTAGTGAAAGTGCATTAACTTGAGTGCTTTGGACTAGTAGGGTGAAAACAAGAATGTGTGGAAATCTCTGAGAAGTCCTTAGGTGGGTTGTTCTCCTGTTGCATCTACCGTTTTTCCAAATTGTTCCACAAGTTGTGTAAATTTTCTTGGGAGCTTGGGGTCAGCAATCAGAATACACATTGGTGAGTCACGAGTGCTCAACAGCTCTGAAAATAAAAAGCCATATGGACCAAGGAGACTGTTGATGCAGAGAGTCAAAAAATCCATCTTACGTGCTGGTGTTAAGGTAACTACACAAACCAATGACCCTATAAAAGAAATAGGCCTGAAATAGAAACCTCCTTCAATATAAAGTAAGCCCCATGAAATCAGTACCAATGGTTCCTCTGATCCTGACAAGAAGGCTGCCAGTGCCAAGAGTGCAGCTGGAATCCCTTGTTACTCCCCCATTTGACTTCATACTCATGATCTTGTGTAGGCAGTTGGGAGACATCTGTGATTCTCATCACAAAACCAGATCTTATGTTCATCCTTTGGAGCTGTTTTTCAATATTATTTTGAAATAATAATACCACTATTTTGAAACTTAATTTTTTAAGGGTTTTAAGAGAGTTCACCATTTATTTTCAAGGACACTGAGCCTTTTGGGGAATTTGATAGGCAGCACCTCCTCTTTACAACTATGACCTCCTATTACACATCTGCAAAGTGACTACTCTTATATGACCACTTCCTCCTTGTCTGCCATGGTTTCACCATTATCTGGGGCTGAAGTTACCTACTGACAGCTGTGTGAGCCTGTGAGGAGCTGCCTGTGTCCTTGAGCAGTTCCTCTAACTATCTGCACCAGGTGACTGCATGCACCGAGGCAAAAAAACAGGAGATAATAAAAAAATGTGCCAACCTGACACACGGGTTAATGACTCCTTCTTCAAGTAACATAGGCCCTTTTCCCTGTGACTTCACCCCTGTACCCATAATATATTCCTATGTGTTTTGTACATATCTCCGTATTTTTAGGCCGCACTAAACAAGAAGTTATGCTTCAGAATTCCACCACAAGCTATTTGTACATGCGAAGAAACTGGCCTCTCCTTTGGAGATTTATCTTTGGAATGAATTTCCACACTCGTGGTCACCACAACCACTTATGCAAAGAGAAATTTGGGGTGGTTTTTTCAAGCAGATTACTCAAAAATGGTTAAAAACCATATTAGTTGTATATTCTGGGTTGTTATTCTTTCCTGAAACACAAACACTGGTGGAGAATAAAAAGGGGACTAAAGAAATGTCCTGCAAGTGAGTCTGTGGGGGAGCATAGACCTTTCAACCAAAATGAATCCATCCTACCCACAATCTATAAAATAATCTGTTGCAATTTTCAGCCATAACTGAAAAATTCCTTTCTGTTATTTTAAATTTCTGTTGGTTAGATTAAGGATGAGTAGTAGCATTTACCAGGCTTAAAAGTATATTACTGTTTCTGCACTTATTCTTTCCTAAATGTGACCTTAAAAGAAGAGTTACACAAATTTCTTGTTTGATCAATTCTTAGAGCTGGCTCTTTGGCTCTTAGAGCTGATCTTTGCCTACTTCAAGCTGTTCCTGAAACTCAGCTCTCTTGGCTGTTCTTGGTGACTTTACAGAAGGAGTAGAAATCAGATCTTGCATCTTTTGAGCTTAATCCAAATTTGTAGGAGAGGGCAGACTCTGTGGGAGATGATCCTTCACAGACCTGTGAGCATGTCAGCTCCATGTGACAACTAGAAGCATTTTGGGCAGGAAACACTTTCACATATCAAAATTGAAGAAGAGTTGACCACACTCTTTGGAAATTAATGGGTCGCACTTGTTGGATGTATGTGGGTTTGCAGGTAGACTGGGTCAAGGAGAGAACAAATATGTAGTGAGGCTGTATTATACCAATATGTGAAAGATTCTTGGAAGAACAGATAAAAACCTGAAGGGTTTTTTGTCCTGCTTTTAAATGGGTGTATAGGTATGGTGTTAGCCTAGCTGGACCCTCAAAGATACCGAGTAAAGCTGCAAAATGTACATCCAGACCTTTTGTCAACTCACTAAAAGAATGTTCACCACCCAAAGCGTCATATTGTTTTTCCTCACCTTAATAATTCTGTGATTTGAGATACACTGGCATAAGTGACATACTAGTCTATTTTATTCTTAGTTCCTGAAAGTGTTTTCACTTTCAGGCAGAGCTATTTACTCATAGCTTTTTATAAGGTTAAAGCAACCCTTCAGTTTGCCTAGCAGCAGTTCTCATCAGTATTCAGGAGCAGGAAGATACAGTAAAAGAGACCAGGCAGCCCATATGACAGTGCCTGTTCCGGTATATTTTGAATTATTAAAGAAATATTTTTTTATATCTAAGATAATTACAAAGGCAGAATATCAAGGTCAGTGCGTGATAATGTTAAGGAAAAACAATAAATGCCACAGATAACTAATTTATCTCTTGGGAATGTTATTTCACACAGTGACACATTTTCCTCTTTATCATCAATCTATAAGACTGAGTTCTGTGAAGTACTTTAATTAAGCTATCATCGTGTACTTATTTATGGTGCCTCCAAATGATGTTATCAAAATACAATAGTTTTTTTTCCTACCTCCACTCTATAAAATATCCTAAGACCAGAATATTTTACAAACAAATATTTTCAAGCTTATTTTATATGTTTATCTTGAAAAGCTGTCAAACTTTAATTGCCAGCAGCCAGGGAAAGCATATACTCTTGAAAAGTAACAAGTCCCTGTTACTTCTTTTCATCTGGCTATCTGATAAAATTCCTTTAAAATTAGTATTCAACACCTCAGAATCCATGCACACAGAGCTGGTATAATTTGTCTTTCTGACACACTTAACCCAGCAAGTGAGTTCCTTAGTCTCTTTGATAGAACAGAAAGATTAAAGGCAATTATTTCACTTTCTCTAAGACTGCACGGGGATACAAGAATCACTACTCATCCCTTCAGTAGGTCAGATCAAGCTTATTCACTTTCTGCAAGTTTGATTTAACATGAGTAGAATGACCATATGAAAACCACTTGAACAATTATATATTATTTCCCATAACTTTTATAAATGTTGTCTGTGAAAACATTTGTCTAATTGTATGCTACTTTTACCAGCCCAAGATTTTTCTTTTACTTAATTGCCAAGGAAAAGCTGTCTCATGATTCCATAGTAAGAACAGTCTTCACTATGTGTTGACAATATGCTCAGCCTTAGCTCATACAGAGAGATACATGGTTAGTAGCCAAAGCAGCAGATAATAGCAGCTTCATCTTTTGAAAATTACATTTGAGAAATCCACACCTTGCATTGGGATACTTGCTATGGTTTGCTTTGAGAATGTTAGTTTTTATCAGTACTGTGAGGCTCAGGAATTCAGTCATTAGTCCTATATTTAGTCTCAGACTTCTATGTCACCGCAAGTTTAAGAGTCAGTGTTGTTAACTTCTAATGATGCCATCTCCTGGTGACTGGTGCTTATGCTGATGTTGTTTTTGAGAAGCAGTACAGAGGAGATGGAAAATAAACAGCAAAACCAACAGGACTCATGAAACATGACTGAAGTAGGTGTGTGTGCACACTAAGGATTTTGTCTTGGAATATGGAGCCAGAGTGCAGTGGCAGGTACTCTGTTAGCTGTCAGAAAATAATCCATCAGTGTATCAGTTGCTGAGGGCAGGTTCACTCTTCCTGTGCACTTGCACAGTGCCCAGCACAGAAAAATCTCAACCTTGGTCAGGGTTTGTAGGCACACTAGAGGCTACACACTGCAAATAATATAGCTGTGTTTTAACACAATGGTGCTGATTGCGATTCATTTACGTGGCTTTTAATGTTAGTGTTTACAATTAATCAACCCACAGATACCTAATAATGCCTCATATTCTTCTCTTGTTTTCTTCAGGATTTCTCTTGCTTCACTTGTGGAACCTCCATTGATGGTGACATCAAAGCCTGCTCCAGAACTGCTCTCATTTGCTGGACATGTACACACACTCCCCAGCATTCATGCCGCAGTGCCAGTTCATTTGCTTGGTAGACTTTTAACAAGCAGCCTTTCTGCAAATGCTAAGTGAATCTAAATTCTTAACACAGGTGTTAACACTGGCATTTTTGTCTCCTGGTGAAAGCTACGCTGTCTGCATTGGGGTAGTTCTGTGTAAAACAGTAAAAATGGCTCTGTCATTTTAATAAACTTATGGGCTTCAGTATCTTCCCATGTGATCCTCTGGGAGAACAAGTTACTCATAATTCTTGCTTTCATAATTAACTGAATTTCCTACATCTTTCACTGGAGTGTCTATTTTTGTATGTTAAATCATACCTGTCTATTTTTTTCAGAAACTTCTACACATTTCAGTGCCATTTACAATGAGAAGATGACAAAATGCTATGCAATATTCTGTTAATGGTGTCACCACTGCCAAGTAAATAATGATCTTTTTCTCTTGTTCCCATGGGATTTTGTACTGCTTAGATACTATAATGGAAACTCAGGAGCAGATTTTTTGCCCATTGGCATTTAGTTTTCACATTGTCTCTGCATGTTGATGTCTTTTTGAAGCTAAGATTGACAATCTTTCTAACTAAGCTGTTAACATTAAAGCAGTAGTTACATAACCAGTTTTGACTTGTCTAACTGTGGGTCCGCCTTCACTTTTGCTGCATGTCTCTGCTGCATCCCTCTGTCAGCAAAGATCTGGGAATTAAGCCAATAGAATGAGAAAAGAACATTTCAGATGGATAAGTGAATGGACCTGTCTGACTGTGGATGATACAAAGAGGACAGTGGACACATGCCTCTGTAGTCCTGCTGTCTACTCAAACTACTTGAGAAAGTTGCAACGTTGGGTATATATACTTAGCTCCTTGAATTAATATTTGCTACTTTGTTTTACCTGCATGGGTGATTCCCTGTTCTGTGATTCCCTGAGTTGCTGGACTGGAGTTTGGCCTTCATGTATTTTAGCACTGTTGAGCATTTGCAGTTGTTTTTGGTTAGCATAGCTAGTGAAAAGCATATCATGTGTGCCCAGATAAAAGAAGAACACACATAAGAATGAACTTAATTGGCTTTTGTTTCAGGTTATTGCACTGCTGGAAACGTACTGCACAGCATATCTACATAAGTCTTTTTCCACTCAGAGGACATCCACACAGAGGGTGCTGGGGTATAGCCTCTGTGAAGAACAGTGGAAGGCAGAGACACAGAGCAAAGAGCATGCTGCAGTATTTCTTATTTCCACTAAAGACTGATGTTAAAAGCAATAAGAAATTTCTGTCTCTGTTACCAAAATGCATCATAACTGTTATTGACATGATTTAGCAAACCAACACCAGCCTCACAAAGAGGAAAACTGAGCTCAACCCATTTTAACATCACATGGCCTTCATAACACACCTTCAAAGCTAATTAGGTATACAGGCACATTGTTTTTCAGGAGATTTCCTTCTTGTGCAAGAAGTATCTTCAGTACTGGTGCTATATTAAACAAATTTGTGGTGAGGAAACATAATGTGGGGATTGGAAGAACAAGACTGACATGTAAGCATAGGACTTGATAAGTCTGATAATCTTTTGGGTTTTTTTTAAAAAGGTTTTTGTCCAAGAAACACTCTTTAAAAGAATTCATGTACACAGTCAGGTGGGAAGCTTCTTGGACACAAATTTTTATTTTTGATCCTGATTCTCTGCTTGTGGTGCATAAAGATGCTTTTGCAAATAGTGTCTTTCCAGCAGTGTACCACTTCTTTATCTTTAATTAATTTTTTTCCTGATACTCCTTTTCATATTTTTGAAAGGACTTAATCTTGGTGATTCAAAAACATGAAACACAATTTTCCCCACAAAACTTCCTAGAATTTGACAAGAGCTTTTATGTCAGCACAGGAGATAGAGCTATTTGTTGCTTTGGTGAGAAAAAGGTTTCTTCTTTTGTTTCTTTCTCATATATATGCATATATGAGATTTATTCTTGTTTATAATGTTTTGTAATGATTTATAAGTAGGATGGATCACAGGAATCTTTCTGTTTATTGGGAAGATACAAACATCGTATTGTAGAGAACAGACAGAACGACATATTGCTGGTAAGAGATGCAGGATGTTATGTGCAATGCCTACAAAGGAATTTAATGTTCAGCACTGTTTGCTGTCCAGCGACAGAAAACTCTGTGAGGATGGGTTGAACATGACTGTCATAGTCCTGCCAGACCCAGTTCTTTGATTTGGAGCCTCACAGGTTGAATGTCTATTTCTGCTCACAGAAAGCCAGTGAAAGGTGACAAGCTATGCCCCAGACAAAGTGTGAAGCTCAGAGAAGTGTCTCAGCTGTCAGAGAAAGAGATCTGAGTCCTTGGGATCAGCTGCTGGAGGCTCAGCTGGACAGTATGCTTCCTTTAACTGTAATGCCAGTGCCTTTCTGGCTGTTTGCTTTTGAGACTTTACCAGTGCTTCCGCCCTCATAGTACATTCCCAGCATTTCATCCAAATGTTATCAAACAAATAGTACCTGAACTGAAGCCTCACTTCAGTTTGATTGGAAATCGTAGTTTTGTAAAGATATGGTTGGGTTGCAGCAGATGAAGGCGGCTGCTAATGAAGGCTATTTCTGTACCCACATGTACCTGAAGACAAATGCTAGACCCAACATGCATAAGGCATCTGGTTTTATTCTAGTGACACATGGCAGCTTCACAGCCTTATCAAGAAGTCATCCTCACAGCAGCATAAGCCAAGGGCAAGGTCAGTCAGCCAAATGCAGAGGGAATTACAGGTTTTAATATCTTCTCTGACCAAGAAGGTGCTTTGCAATCACAAAGAGTACTCACAAAGCTGGGTAATTTTGCAGAGGGCAAGTATACAGCTGCTGTGTTGTGGTTAAGTCTCCCATGCTTGTACATGACTATGCTGTAAAAGATGAGGCAGACGGTGAATTAGAGATAATGATTGCAGGGTAGCTAGATAGGTCTCCATGAGATATACGCCTATAACTTTGGAAAATGCTCCTAAGTATATGCTTTAACTTTTAGCTTCTCCTGTGTGGATACAGGAGTTGGACTTGATGATCCTTGTGGGTACCTTCCAAATCAGAATATTCTGTTATTATGTGATTCTAATTCACAGGGCTACTCAACATGTGAGCCAGCCTGCTGTATTATATTACCCTTCCTACTGATGGAAGACAAAATATAATGTTGCTGTATATTTGCTTGGGTGTATGAAATTTGTGGGTGTAATGACCTGACACTGTGAGAGTTAATGAAAGATGAATAGCAAAATACAACCTTAGCAATCTCAAATATGCCAATTAAAAACAAAAAAGGGCCCCCAGATAACTCTGGATAAACAAGTGTGGGAAATTGCTTCTAATTCTGTTTTGGCTGGCCCCTCTCTAGGTGAGAGAAGGCTATTGGCACCTATAGGTACCATTAACACTTCTCAGAGGCAACAGAAACCTGTATCTCCTTGATGGGAATAAAGTAATCTCAAGAGATAACCATCAGATACTCAAAGAGACATATAAGTGCCACTTCCTCAGTATCTGGTACCTCAAAGTTAGCTTTTACAGGTTTGTGTGTGTGCCTTGGTGCACTACGTGGCCTTATGCAAAACGAATTCCTTCCTTTAAGTGGGCAGTGTGTTAAGGGCAGATGGCAGCATCCCCCTGCAGGTCTGTGCCTAGCAGCAGAGCTCCAGCTCCAGGGCTCTTGGCTGCAGAGAAAGCAGTCTCTCCACCACCTTCTTACCCGGTTTGGGCTCTTATCAGCTGTGGCATGCCCCTAGGAGTGATGGAGGCTGGAGCAATTGCAAGGGCGAAGCCACTGAGGCCAGCTGTAGGCAGCACCATTTGTTTTAGTTCTGGAGTCAGCTGTGAGGAGGAAAAGATATTGGGCTCTGGGGCCCTGTGGGTCATTCGATAAATACTTCTCTTTGAGGGTCTTTCTGCTGCCCAAATGTGGCTGCATATAGAGAAGGCACATGCATGAACTTGCAGCGACAGATGCCTACTTTGCTGGGATGTGCCTTGTTTGACAGAGTGGTCTGTGAGTTAGCATGAAACTGAAGAGTAAGCATTGCTGTTTGCTATAAACAAACCTTAGCAAAGTGCCTGTAATTGCACTGTTAGAAGGTAGGCCAGGCCTAGATGGCAACAGGGGAGAAAAATAATGCTTTCTTTTATCTGCTCTTGCAGACAGCTGGAGAGAGATAAAAGTGGAGACAGTTTTAACCTAAGCAAAGATTGTGACTGTATGCTTTCCTTTGTTCCTCAGTGCTTTCTGTTTTCCTCCCTCTAAGTTACATTTTTATTTGCAAATGAGATTATGCATGGGACAGCTTCTGCATGCTTTTTCATTTTCCATTCTTCTTGTTTTTCTTAAACTTAAGGAGATAGGTTTTTCTTCTAATTCGACTCCTGTGGCTGCCTCTGCTTCAGAAGTATGTGAGGAACACAGACTGGACTTCTACCTACACCTCACCAATTCCAGAGCTCTGACAAAAAGACAAGATGAATATCATCCAGAACTGACACTGAGGGAGTAGTTTTGCCATAGTATGGTTGATATAAGACCATCCTGAAGCAGAATTTTCAGGTTTTCCAGTAACAGAATGCAATGGGATAAGATAGAGAGAAAGGGAACTGTTATCTTAAAATCAAACAAACAAAAACTCTGTTTTTTCATCCAGAGAAAATGTTCAAATTCTGGCATTCAGAGTCAGTAATAAATTGCACTGACATGATTAAAACTACTTATGCGTCTAAGTTCCCCATGCAATGCTTTGAGACTGTAGAAACAGGACCGTGCTTTTAATTTGATGCTCTGCACTAATTTTTGGTACGGCAGGAAAATACTTTTTTTGCTAGACATTTCAGTTGATCTAATACTGCAAATCAGACCAACCCAATAATGAATAGCCTTATCGAGATGACTTGCAGGCACATAGGCTCATCTACATACAGAGTTATTCCAGTTCAGTTTTTCATTATTAAATCTTCTGTGGGTGTTATTGAAGCAGAAATAGCTGTTCTGTTGTAAAACCTGTATTAAAACACTTTTTCTTTTGTTAATTGCCATCTTTAATGGCTCTGTATGTTTTCTACAGGGATAAAAAATAAATATTACTTCAGATGTATTTTTACTGTGCTATGTATTTTCCTTTAAAAAGTAAGGACTATTCGAAGCACATTACAAGATGTATTGCTTACAGACTTCTCAGGTATGCTTTATGGCAAACCAAGATGATTTCACAATGGCATTCCTGAAATTTCTGTTAAATAAAGGCACAGCTATTTTCCTCCAGCTGATCTCTTTTATATTTACTTATATCCTAAGATGGTCTGCGGAAACACAGGCTGATAGGTACAGACCAGTTTGTGTGAAATAATGGGAAAAGGACCATTTCCAGTTTACTGTATCTTATGTGAAGTGTGAGAAGCCTTGTCTCTCAGCGCAAGTCTCGAATTGGGAAGGAGTAGTCTGAATACTTGCAGTATTGAACATGAATATGTTTTTATACAATGACTCTAAAAAAATCTGATTCTGAGTAGTCATATATTTAAAGGCAGGCACTATATTATGTCATTTGTTGGTATTGCATCCTTTTCTGCTTTAGAACTGGATTGCCTTGATCTGCAGCACCAAATAAATAAGAAAGGATTAAAATTTTAAGGATTAAATATATTGACTTTTTAAAAGACATTAAGAATTTTCTTTATCAGTAATGTCTTTTTAATCAATGAAATTATGAATCTGATTGTTTCAATGTGGTAGCTCCATTCCAAAAGAACGAAGATACATTTTAGGTTTATCTTTGAATTTTTTTTCAAAACAAACCTATTTCTGCTTTTTTAACTTGCATTAAAATGCACTTACAAACATTTTATATTTTACAGTCTAGATATACTAATTTTTAAATTATATAGAAATCAATATATAATTGGTTATTGCTGTAGAAAAAGTTAAACAAAGTTGCCCTTTGCTGTCACCTTAAAAAAGGAGACATTCATATTTCTAGGATATAAAGTAAACCCCCAAAAGATAAATAACCGTCACTTATGCGTTCTTAATAGACATACAATTCCTGCCATGCAGATTATGCATATATTCAATTTTCCTGTAATGAATAAGAAAGAAGAAAGAAAGAAGAAGAAAGACTATGTAACTTTTACAATTCTTTGTATTAAAGCTTGAAAGATATCTACTCTTAAACCCCTCCTTATGGTGTCAAATTACTGTTTGCTCATTCTATCCTGTGCTTTTCTTACAAGATGAAATATAATGACAAATGGTAGACAAGAATTTTCGAGTTTAAATAAAGTTAAACAAAAAGTTTTCAGAAATGAAATCAGTTTTATTTGTTGTAAGAGTTGTTCTGTGTACAAAAGAAATTACTATAACTTACAGTACTTCAGGCATAGAATATTGGGGGTGTTGCTTCCGCTGGAAGAGCAGTATTTTGAAAATAAAGATTGTTAGAATCAGACATTGATAGCAGTATTAATATAATAATATAATAATAAATACTTCACATTCATATAATCTGAATTTATAATAACCCATGCATTTCAGCATTAACTAATACATCTTAATCTGCCTCCAACATGCAGGTGGAAGAGTCTTCTGTAGCTCATAGAAGAAATGTATGATTCATGGTGAGGGTTTTATCAACCCTGAGTATTTCCCCTTGTCCAGTTTCACAACTGCCAGCTAGCAGAAATCCAGAGGATGGTGAGCAGGCAAGTGACTGAAAACACTGTTTGCTGTAATCTTAAGCCATTAGAATACAGCCTGATAATTTCCTCTGTTTCCGATGTCAGTTCTTAAAAGAAATAAAATCAAAAAAATAAAATGGTTAATGAGTAAGTATTTAAATTTGAAAACATAAGGTTTTTCAACATACTTGAAAAGTCCTCTGACATCTCACAGGTACTTAAGTTAAAGGTATCAGCTGTTAAAGCCAATCAAAGGGACTATTCTCAGGGGAGAGATGTAAATAGATGTCCCATCAATGATCGTTTGAGGAGCAGCTGATAGCACTTATCAGCTCTTGCAGGCATTAATCTCAGAATAATCAAAAGTAAATACCAAGCAAAAGCAAGAGGAAGAACTTCACAAGAGGTAAGCACTGTAGCCTGAATGTGGCCTTTTAACCCTTCCTTTAACAAGCGAGTTAGCTTTTAGCAAAGGAGAAGCCATACTCTCTTGTACGTGAAAGCCACGGGGTCCCTGCACAAAGGATTCTCTACTGAGACCTTTATTGTCTTTCGTAAACTGAGTTCAAGAGCAGCAAGCAGTTGACTGCTTTTACAGCGCATAGGGAGACCCATTATGTCTTTTGCTCCAGTAACGAGGAGCAATAGGGCTGATTAAAAGGTGAACACGTGAAGAGTTTAATGAGCAAGTTGTATGACACATATAACTGCTTAATACAGAAGGCTTCAAGGAAAAAGCTGTTCTGGTGGATTTTTTTTTTTTGTCTAGGGTTACAAAGGTAGAAATGTCACCTTTTTAATGTTTTGATTTACATCTGAGTTGGTGCTGCAACTCAGAAGTCACAGCTTCAAGGCATTGATACTCAGGTAGGAATCTGGTCAGGAAACAAGAGACTGCTTGGGGTGCAAATGAGTCTTGAAATCCTTTAAGTCCGTTGTTTTCTTACCCTGCTAAGGAGTGATATTGGCACAACTGAACTAAAGCGCAAGATGGGATTGAGATACGGGTGGAAAGGGCAAGAATATTTTGCACTGATTTTGCCAGAGAAGAGAAAATATTATTAAATCTTTCTTAGTGATCTCAAGAGTATTGAGAACAGTCTGGATCAGTCAGTTCTCCATGGAAAATAATACCATTATAGCAATTCTTTAAATCCTTATGCCAGTTGATAGACTGTTTTCAAAAATATTCAACCGTTTGTTCGGGGAATTTCACAGGCTAATATAGCAAGACTTCACTTAAAATGATAGAATGCTTTTGAGGAGACTAGGTGGCACTACTTTACACTGATCAGGATAATGGTTATATATTTTTTAGTGAGGAGTGTGTTCAGACTAAAAACTCATACAAGAATATTCTGAAGATTGAGATACAGATCTTAAAAAAATATTCAGATTAATTTTGAGTCATTTAAGCATGATGATTGATGATTCTGTGTATTTAGTAGACACTACTTTTTTCTCTAGTGAAATACCAGTTTCTACTTCCTCCACACCAGTATATACTGTTTTTTCTCTTTGCCTTAGAAGCATGTTTTGTTCTTGGATTTAGTTTAGTTGTAGAAATTGTCCTGCTTAAGTGGGAAGTCATAGGTGTACAGATTTTGCAGAACAGAGAAGTGTTTAACCTCTGTAATCTTCAATTAGAACGGTGGAAAGTTTCCTACTGTACAGAATTATGAATATCTGAAAGTGTCTTTTGTGCTGTACTATATAGCCAAAGACCAGTGCTTTTTACTGTCTCACTAATTCATTCTCTGAAGCAAAACAACCCACTGTGGAAGTCCAACTAGTGCACATACTGCATCCTCCAAGTACCCCACCACTGCAGAAGGCAATTCTGTCACACAGGAGTTAAAAATGTTTGATTTAATGCCATCTCTTACCGCAGTTACTCTGTCTTATTTCTGAGAGACAGTGCAGCGTACCGTAGGCACACCGACAAAGCCAGCAGTCCTTCAGCACCCAGATGCCGTGGGGAATGCTGCCGCAGTTTCTGTCAACGACAAGGGAGACATTTGGTACATCCCTGATCCCATCACAGAAAGCAGCCCTTCAGAGCACCACGCTCATCTCCTCTAATTTCGGACTTTTTTTTTTTTTTTTTTTTTTTTTTTTTTTTTACCCTAGCCGCTCATCATATTCACAGTATCTGCCGGTGAAGGGCTTCAGGCAGGCACAGAAGGTCCCCAGGATACAAGTCCCTCCATTCTGGCAGCAGCGTCTGTTCAGTTTTTTACCTGCAAGACAATATTACAGAGGTTAACAAGCATCTCAGGGGCTCTGAACCTCACCTTTTCCTCACTTGTTCTCTCAGGTCTCTCCAATTCCCAAAGTCTCTTAAGGATATCTAGTTTTATTGTCTTTAGAGACAATAAAATTATATGCCTGTTAGTAGTGTTTGTTCAGCTAAACCCAGTTTGTTTAGTTAAGGATTAGAAACAAGCTACTAGGGATTACAGGATGGTGAAGAAGCAACGCCTGGCAAATTCTGTAGCAGCAGGATGTGTTCAAGTGAAATATTTCACTTTGACAGATTCAGGTTTCAATCACACTAAGAAATGGGACATTTTTATTGGGAAGTGATACTTATTTTTGAATAAAAACTGGGAAGTTACTTGGTTTTGAGGTAGAGGGAATGCTCCCTTAAAACTTTCTCAGAGTCCTGGGGTTGAGCACCAATCTAAAACTTTATATATGGGAGGAAACAGAATACGTTTTTGTTTTCCTGTTAGTACTGTTGCTTTCAGGGAGCTCAAACCTTTTTTATAAAATTAACATTTTTATGGCCATTAGATATCGTGAATTCTAAAAAGTGAACAAAATGTTGCAAAATTTTACAAATGCTCTTGTAAACACGAAGTGCCAAGCACTTCTTCATTCTTAGTATTCTTCCTTATTTTTCCTTAACAATTTTGCAAACGAGAGATCTTCAATTCTACCTTAAATTTTTATCTCCACTTACTAAGTGGCCATGGATATAATTGAAATGGGTGGTCACAGAAAACCAACAGGCTGGAATCTTCCAGGACAACCGTTAAAGCAATACTATATTAAAATTTTAAAAAGTAATTTTACGTCATTGTTTACAAAAATAATGTTACTTACTCTCTGTAATTCCCGTGAAAGGTACTAAAGACCTGGAATTCTGTTGCTTTCTACTTTCGTAACTCTGATTCATATCACTGAGCACATTTGTAATTGTCCTTTCGTTCTTGGGCTGCTGCTTTTGCGCTGTAGCATTGAGACCTTTCACAACTTCTTTCCGTTCTGCTTTTTCAGGGCCTTGACAAGAAGCGCAAATATGTAAGGGAAAGGTAGTTTGTGATGAAGAAATGCATACTGTAAATGTAGAAGAAAAACACAATGGAGCGGGGAGAAATAAGTTCACTTACTTTTTTCTAAATGAACAGCCTGCCAGACCAGAGTCACAGTGAAAAGAATTCTGTAAAAAAATAAAAAAAGAGAGAAACAAAAAGATCAAATGAAAAGTAAATTTCTGCTAATAAGACACAAACACTAAAACGAATGGTGAGTATGTGAACTTTTAAAAGGAATGAGCATCCCTGGCTAGAGAGGGTCCCCGACATCTCAAGCGAACTTACTTAACATGATTTCCCCAGTACATTTTCCTGCAGCCAGAAATAGCCGTGAGGTCGTCCGGGAGAGCTTGAGCAGAAGGAAGATGTCCAGAGCCCTCTACTTCAGGCTGTTACATGCAGCAGTCCTCACACGGCAGACACTGATGGACAGGGAAAGCGGGACTGGCGGAATTTCCCTCCTGCTGTCCAGCTTGCAGGATGGCTTAGTCTCCAGCCGTACCGCTGGCTGAACCCTGCCCGGGCGCCGGGAACATCCCTCAGGGCTGGGACTCCCTGGCCAGCCCCCGATTTACATGTACTGCTGAAGGGTGGAGCAAGGTGGGGACACCTACTGCTGGGGGGAGACTTACAAGCCCATGAGCATAGCCAAAAGCCCAAGGCTGGAAGATCTTAGGCCCAGTGTATTTTTCAAGACAGAAAACTTTGCACCACCATATAGTACATAGCAAAACCAAACAAACAATCATTAATCAGAACTGCAATAGGTATATATCATAAATGGGAGTAGATATATATGAGGAAGGTTAAAAAGCCTCAGCTCTACCTACATGCCTTGTCTCTGCAGAGTTTTCCACCAGGGATCTGCTTTATGAGATTGTACTACTTTGCAGCAGAGATGCTTAAAACCTGCTTTTGAGATTTCTACTAAAAATACTGGAAAAAGCAGTATAAGGTCCCTGAGGGAGGATTGCTGTCTCACCAGAGCTGTTAATAACCTTTTGAAACATTTTCTGAAAATTTTTACCGTTAGTAAAATCAGGCCCATTAGTTGGTATTCCTAGTCTGAGTTTATGCAGTACCAGCAGATACCTAGATATAATTTACTGTGTGTACTGAAATGGGCTAGGACTCACATGGCTTTGCCATGGCTCAATATTGTGAGCAAAAAGACCTGCACCTGGGCAGTGCTAAAAACAGCTCTGGGCAGGCTTTTCTCATCACATTTCCACATTTTGTACCACCAAATGCACATGATCTTTACTTAAGTTGTGGCAAGAAACTG
Organism: Passerina amoena; assembly: GCA_013401095.1. Lineage (NCBI taxonomy): Eukaryota > Metazoa > Chordata > Aves > Passeriformes > Cardinalidae > Passerina > Passerina amoena. The sequence continues at coordinate 523,615 of WBNP01000641.1, forward strand.
AAGCCATACAACTTGTTTTGTTTTGGAGGGGCATTAGAAGAGGGATGTTTTCACTGTGTCACTGCAAGCCAAGGTAGTACAAGTTTCACCTTGGCTAGATCCAAGATCACATCAGAAGTATGGGTCAGACCTCACTGAAGAAATGGCTGCACTGACTAAAGACATCATCCCTTGTTTGTAAGTCCCTGTGGCTGTCATTTGTCAGATTTGCCCCATCTGAATGAATGGTTTGGAAGCTGTGATAACTTCTCATCCAATTTGGTACAAAGACTGGCTTAATTTACAAAGATAGCTGTCCTAATTAAAGTTAACCCTCTTGGCACTGAAGAGGCACTAAAGTAGATGGAGAATGTTTTAAAGACATGTTCTCTTACACAGCTGTACACTGCATGGGTAACAAGCAAGAGAAGTTGGAAACTATTGTGAAATTAGAAAACTGTGCCGTAATTGCTATCATAGAAACACTGGGGAAAATCACACAACTGAAACACTGCAATCAAGACCTACAAACTATTCAGAAGCTCTTTCTCTCCAAATTGGAGACCCCTGGATTTGATGGATGGACAGTTCAATGGATAAAGAGTTGGTTGGCTGGCTGGCTGGCTGGCTGCAGCCAGGGAGTTGTGGTCAATGCCTCTGTGTTGAGGTGGAGGCTGGTGATGAGTGATGTCCTCAGGCTCTGTTTTGAGCCCACTGCTCTGCAATGTTTACCTCAGTGACACAGACAGTGGGATCGAGTGCAATCTCCACAAGTTTGCAAATGACACAAATCTGAGCACTGCAGTTGACACAACAGAAAGATGGGATGCCATTCAAAGGGACCTGGAAAAGCTTGAGAGTTGGGCCCCATGAAGTTCAACAAGTCCAACTGCAAGGTGCTGCATGTGAACTGGGGCAATCCCAGACCTGAGGACAAAAGGGGAAGAAGAACTTACTGAGAGCATACTTGTGGGGTTGGGTACTCTAGAAGATAAAAGCTGGATATGATCCAACATCAAGTGCTTGCATACCAGAAAGACAAAAACGTCCTGGGCTGCATCAAATGTGTGTACTACAGGGTGAGGGAGGGGATCCTGCCCCTCTGCTCTGCCCCGCTGAGACCCCACCTGGAACACTGCATCCAACTCTGGGGTCCCAGCACAGGAGGGATTTGGACCTGTTAGAGTAGGTCCAGAGGAAGCCACGAGGTGTTCTGAGGGATTGACGCCTCTCGTATGAAGAGAGGTGGAGAGATTTGGGGCAGCTCTGCCTGGAGAAGAGAAGGCTCTGAAAAGCCCTCATTATGATCTTCCAGTACCTTAAGGGAACTTGAAAAAAGGACAATGAGGACCTTTTTATATGGTGAGATAGTGACAGGACAAAGGACAATGGTTTTAAACTGAAAAGGGGCAGGTTTAAGTTAGCTATTAGGAAGATATTCTTTACTGTGAGGATGCAGAGGCCCTAGTGCAGATTGTCCAGAGAAGTTGTGGATTACCTGTCCCTGGTGGTGTTCAAGGATAGGCTGGATGAGGCCCTTAGCAAACTGGTCTAGAGGAAGGTATCCCTGACTATGACAGGGGCGTTGGAACTCACTGACCTTTGGGGGTCCCTTCCAGCCCCAGCACATTCTATGATTCTATGATGACATGATCTTTCATGTCTCCTGGGGGTACACTGGTCTTCAACAAGAGGACAGAAGAGCATTGCTGAAGATTTAAAATGGCTTTTTCCTCAGGGAATGCCTGCAGGGATTGCTCTGCAGGGCCGTGCCTGTCTTAGGGGATAAGGCATTCCCAGTGCTGCTGCAATAATTGCCTCCAATTGTTCTAAGCTCAACCATTTTCTTGTAGATACAGGCTAACCCTTTAACTTCATGGTGTTTTGTTTTATGGTGTGCTTTATATTACTAACTTAAACAGATTTAGATGAAGCTATATTTTTGTTCCAGACTTGTATTGAAATATCATGCCTTTTAGAATTGAGAGTCTGTGATGTACATTTGTGGGCAATTCAGCTAAATCAGCACCAGAGCTTTTGTCCTAACGTTTGTGGGTAAGATGTTTCACAGAAAGCATGTTATGATAAAATCACAACATATTAATTCAGGCAGGGATTTTGGTTTTCCTGTCTTAAATAGCAGCAACTTTGAAGAGACAGGTTACTCTCACCATTATGCTGTCTGCCCCTACCTGCTGTGATTGACAAGGACTTCTAAACTAAACATGTAAAAGTTTAGGTGCTTGTTTAAAACATATCATATTTTAAAGTACTGTCATAACAACAGACACTGTTCTGAATTAGGACTAAAAAATGTTTCACACAAATAAAAGAGAAAATACATGTTTTCTGAATACATGCCATTTTTGCATGTATTCAGAAAACATGTATGTATTATCCACACTTGAAAATGTTTACTTTTGGAAAATACTTACAATTCGAACAACTCTTGTTCTCATTTGAGTTCTCTAACTGTATAATGGGGCTAGTATTTTGGCTTCAAAAAGAAGAGCTGTAGTTACAGTTATTCTAGCGTTTATTTGCTAGTGCGTTAAGAAAAAAATATTATTTTCAGTTAGGTCTAACCGGTAGTATCATTTTAAGTTACAATATTCAGATACATAAAAATGTATCTTTCACTTACTATTTAACTCCTTGTTTCCCCATTCCACAGATGGAAGACAGAAAAAACATAAACAGAGATATGTAAATACAGGAACATCACATGGTGGGTTTTTTTACTAAAATACAGTGTCAATGTAGTTCTCCTAGAGAGTTTTTTGGGTACTAAATTCCCAGCCCTATATTAGTGGTAGCATTTAAAATGCAGCTGCCAGTGAAGAAATATTGATCAATTTTCCCACCCTGTGCTATTTGCTTCAGATCAGAAGCCATTCCTGTTACTGCAAGAGCCAACAACCTAGAAGAACTGTAAAGCAGTCTAAACATTGCTTGCTTTTGATACCTTGTTTCTTCCTTCTCCCCACAGCCTCACCATCAAGGCCGGCAGAGGAACGGGGGCAGAGAAGACTGCTCTGCTGATGCTGCTGTTGCCTGACTGCACCAGAGGTGAGATTGGTGTGACACTGCAGAAAAGTGCTGCTGTTTGTTGTTGACAGAATCTGCCAGAGAGTGATTGCTTCTGCCCAGGGATTTGTGAGGAGCGGCAGTAAGGGTAGACACATTCCTTTTATCAGCTTCAAGTAAGATAAGAGTGGAGCCAACCAAAACGCTGCTCCTGAGCATTTCAGTCAAGCCCTGCATACACAGGAGATGGGTAACCATTAATTAGGGGTGTTCAGCACAGTTAGTTCTGACAACAGATCAGGTAGCCTGTGTGGGTAAGTGTGATAGGAAAATGTGGTGCTACTTTATTGGTGCCCAAAATTCCTCATGCCAGGAGCTGTCGGTCGGTGGCCTGCATCTTCTGGCACTCTCCCAAAATGCAAGTGAACCACTAGTCTGAGAGCTGAAATGTGGATAATACATGCTGGGTTTTGGTATATTAGTGTCTCATTCCAACTGTATTGCTCTGTAGATACTCTGTATTTCTGTAAACTTCAGGATAAATAGATGCCTCAAGACTGGAGGTAGCATTGGAACAGTCAGAAGCAAGGATGAAGAAAATGTGAATGTTCCTGGTAGCACTTTGAAAACCTGCTCAGGGTCTGCTCAACTCTGGTCAGGGCAGCCAAAATATCTGCTGACTAGAAATCTTTGGATTCCAAAATTCCAGCTTTGGGTTAGCACTAGATCTCTAACCACGTTGGGCAATGCTAAATCAGCCATGCAGAATATTATGGAAAATAACAAAAAACATTGAGTCTCCATGAACATTTATTGAAATATTGGAATTATAGGCTTCTATGAAGGAAAACTCTCAGTCAGGGTGACTTATATTTCTCTGAGGAAAGGGCAGACCGTGGGCAATCTAGACTGGGATATCTCAGAATGTGTTTAACTCATTATATGTTGAGCATAGTGGAGAGAAAGACCTAATACTAGCCAGCCTGAGAGTTGTTTCTTTTTTTTTATGCTCTTTGGCTTGCTACTAAGGCTTTTGACATCTACCCAAGTGGTTTTTTCCTAGGTAAGACTTTGACACGGTTTAACTGAATGATTTTTACAGTATCACAGAACTTTCTCAACAGAGGCCGGTCAGACTAGGTCTTATTACTGTCAGGAATTTCCTATAGGATAATGTAGAGGTTACTGTTGTTGCCTCTGCATTTCTGTGTATGCATGCACCATGTGAATGAACAGTATAAATTACCCAAACAGCTTTTTATTTCACTCCATGTTAAGGACGGCTTACATTGGCTTAGTTGGAATTGGCCACTAATTGTCTTGAGAAAGTAATATGCAGAAAAGTTAGATAATCCATATTGTGACTGGCACCACTTAACTGGTGCCACAGGTCCATGATGAACTTAGGCAGGATAAATGGCTGCTGCTGCTGCTAAAAGGGTGAGTCCCACTTTGTCTTACACCATGGGTTGTTTGTACTGCCTCTCTCCCTCATGCGGTCGCTGCTGTTTGTTCAGCCATGAATGAGCTGAAGTAGAGAGTTTATCTGAATGAAAACTCAGCTTTGGTGACAAAACCCCCAAGTGTTCTGCTGGATTTGTTCCCTGATGTGATTTGCCAGATGAACACTAGGGCTGGCAGAAGCAGAAGGCAGGGAGGCTGTGTGACAAGCAGCCCCTTTCTGTAGCCGACCTGATTTATAACAGATTAAATTGACTATGGAATGTGTAAATAGATTTCAGTTCCCATATTTAGATTGTTCTTCCCTAGGAAATAAACCATAAGTAATGTAGCCGCTGATACGATGCTGCTTTCAGTGCTCTCACCCTATTAGCATTATATACAGAGAAATAGAGCAATCATCCCACATCTCTGACAATATATGGAGGAAGTTTACTACAAATGGGATGGGATCAATATTACCAGATGAAAGGAAACATCTACAGCTCTCTCTTGGAAAGGGAGCCTTATGCAGATTTAATACAAAGATGTAACGCGCTGCCACAGACCAACACGAATTCATAGAATAAATCAAGTCTCAGAGCATTATGTAGCTTGTCCCTCCTTTCAGTCTAATGGTTAGTCATTAACAAAATACAATATGATTTTATGAAGATTTTGTAATGAAAATGAATGTAGTTCATGTGTTTGTCTTTTGTAGAGGAAAAAAAAAAAAAAAGAGAATTTGCCAGTACACATGGGAAGTGATTAAGATCCCAGTCATCCTCCTCTGAGAGAAAGGTTCTTTGGCAAATAAATCAACAGTAACACCAAGATACTGGAAGACTGAGACTTTTTTGCTTCTTCTTCTACTTCAAGTAAAAGTTTTTAGATTTTATTGAAGAAAAGCTTAGTACTGAGGGAAAAATAATTGCACAATTATTTATTTTGAAGTTTGATAAGATGATGCTTTTAACTACCACAGGCTCTGCAGAGACACAGAAAGTTTTTTTTAAAAAAAACTTAATTTTTGAATTAGTAGAATTGTGCCCCAATTTCTAGCAGAGTACACTTCTCTGCCATATACTGTCTGGTGTCTATCTCTGTCTTGTTAACCATTCATGAAGTTGTTTCAACATTTCAGTTTAAGAATGGGCTCTTTCTGTCTGCACAAAACTTAAAAGTATTGTGGTGTTTTGTTGTGGGGCCATGTGGGGATAGAGTATTAGTGCAATCATGCACTTAAGCTATATTTCACTTGCAAAATTACTTGAAAAATCTGTCTTTACCATAGACAAAATACAATTGCTCGAGTTTTATGGCATATTTGACCTGGCTTTGCAGTCTTGTTTGGTGCTGTCTAGTGAAACTAGAGTAAAATTTTTACCCAGTGAAGTGATTCACCCCAGCAGTAAAAAGAGAAACAATTTGAAGGTTGAATATCTGTCAGTTGTTTCCCCCACTGTTTTCATTTGTAAGTATTTTGGTGTGGTTTAACCTGCTGTTAACAGTGCTGCAGTAGGATGTCACCAGAAAGCTTTCTGGGTTTATATGGCAAGATACAAACTATGAATTTCATAGCAGCCTTGAAGGAATCCCTGAGTAAGTGATGATCCCTAATTCAAGGATGGAGATGCATATCCCAGGCAGCCATGAATGGAAATCCCTGCATAGATCTTGCATTTGATCTTTAAGCTAGCCAAATATGCTGGCATTTCTTTAAGATGAAACTACACATGAAAGCTGAGACAATGTTAGATAGCAAATTCCCAAGTCAAGCATACACAGAGATTTGCATTGGCAATTGTGGCATTTAACCTCTTATGGAGATGAATCAATTTGTTTACCTGGAATAAACCTATATGTCTTTTTTTTTTTTTTTTTTTCCCTGGAGCTAGTTTTCTGGCTTATGAATTGAAGCATCTCAGCAAGAAGTCCTGTGGGGAAAGGGGGAGTGAGGGAATTTGTGGCTGAGAGATAGAAGGAGGTGGGCAGGACACCTTTTCAGGTGTTGTTTTGTCTCTGGAAGATTGCTACACTTGAGAGATCCTGTCCTTTGTGCCAGGCTGGGGCTCCAGCTTGGCCTTGGCCCAACAATCCAAAATGTGCTCTGTGTGACAGTGCAGATGGCTTGTGCTCAAAGTGAGAGGTGTGTGTTGAAGCCGAACTTCTGCCACTACAATGGCTTCATTTCTGCTCCATACTAGCTGGGGAACTGCAGGAATGGAGCTGGAACTGTGCAGGTCAAGATCTCTAAAAACCATTTTTATGGAGCAGAGGCACTACAGATGTAATATGCTTGGGAAAAGCTGCAAAACTAAATTTTAATATCTTCATCCAGGCATTCAGAACAGGTTGCTGTCTCAAAATGCAGTTTTGAAAGTTTCAATGCTCTGGGTGTTAGCCACAGCCTGTGAACTGCTTCTGAGAACCAAAAAAAATCCTATGATAAACAAGCAGCTATATTTCACTCACCCCATGAGTGAAATCTGGAATATAAGGGTTATTTTAAGGAATTAGATTACATGTGAAGGTCCAGAAGGAAATAAGCTCTCTCTCTTTCAGCAATGCTGGACTCCAGCATACTGGAGGGCTCTATGCTGGCAGTGGGATCAATGTGGGAGAAAGCAAATGCAAAGGTGGGATCTGTTCAGATGGAGTCATGCTCTTAAGTGCAGAGCACATCTCAACATACTGTTGACTTGAGGATTGGCCCTCTGGCATCACTTTTCCCTTTTGGTTTGGGTACAGTTTTAAAGAAAAGTGAATGGTGTAGTTCCATAATCTGTTACTAAATGCAAATAGTAAAACTAACTCTTGTTCTTCAAGCTATATGGTGAGAGGAAACAGCTATGAGTAACATAACTAATTATGACAAACTCTGCCTGATGGCATTTGTTAGTTGAGAGTGGATAGATAGATTGAGAAAACCCAATTTCTAGGTACTCCTCAGGTTAGGAGCATAACATTGGTGTGGTAGGCAGTCACTCAGCCACAGAAACCAGTGTTTTTGGCATGAACATTGTTAATATGTATTCATGAAGACTGTAGGGTAGAAAAAGTCTGAGTCACCTAACACTGGTATATTGTGAGCAGTTATGTTAATGATGTGATTGCTATAACATTGAACACTCTGAAGAGGTATTTCTTTAACCCAGGAATGGTAAATTAAAGGAAGTTTTTTTCTGGAACACAATTGTTCTTGATAATGAGGACCATGAAGGCACAAGACAAGATGCCAGCTTCAGTTTCACACTGTGATATGCACATGTATAGTAGTGCAAATTTTTTCTGTCAGAAAAGCTGATTTTTATGAGCTCTCTGACTTACTTCTCTCATAAGTCCTGTCTCCTCAGCTGTGCTGCCAGATCAATATGGTCATCCTTCACTGCAGAGTGAAGATTAAAGTTTCCAATAACTTAATTTAAATTAAGTCCTTTAACAGATCAAGCATAGAGGACAAAAAATTTGAATTGACATGACCGTATTTAAAGAAAATCTTCATCCATGTGCTCAGCTTGTTTGAATATGAACACCTGAATGACTGAAGAAGGAAACAGAACTATTGAAAATATGGTGGTTTTTCAGTAGTGTTTACCTTAACCACCTTTAGGGTTTAAAAAAAATATATATTGAGCAAGTTTAATAGATTACCACAGTGTCCTGAGTCTCCAAGAGACATAGAATCCTGAAATGAGAACTCAGTGTGTGTGCATTTTGATTATGTAGTTTTGTGTGTCTAAGAATGAAAAAGAAATAACTGGGGAATTCTAGTGAGCAATAAACTTTATCTCTGGCAATGGCAGCAAGAAAATATCTGCAAATTTGGGATGACTTTACAGTTTGAGTGTGTGTTTGACATTTATGGTGGAACTTGGCTTGGCTTAAATAATTTCCACTGGTGCATAATGGTTGCTCTGGGAACAGTAATAAATTTCCTTTTAAAGTGAAAATCTACAATTTTCTCTGTTAAATCTTCTGTGTTTACAGGGACACAGGTAGACTTCCAGGAGGCTGTGGCAGTTCATCATTTAGAAAACTGCCCTTCATTTCTACACATAAAAATTGACAAGACAAAAATGCTTTCTTTTCTTAGTAAATTGTGCTGATGTTTATCTAGTGATATAAAATCTCTTCCTTGGTCTTTTCTCTGTTTATGTGTGTATTTGTAATGGATTACATCTATTCAGTGGAACAGATCCTGCTCACAAGAATAAAGCCACAAACATTTTTGGGAGAGAAACACAATCCCCGATGTAGGTAAAGGAATCACATCATCATGATACACCCTCTGATATATGGAAGTGTTGTATTAGCTGGAGCTAATCTCACTGAAGCACCCCTGCCCACCAACCCCACAGTGATAAATCTGTACTTGCATGCATGCATCTAGTGCACCGTTGTCAAAATTATGGCTGCCTTCTATAAACTACTGCAAAACATCTGGCAAAAGAATTAGCAAGTTAGATGCAGAGCTACATTAGCAAATATTTAGTCTAGCACTTCTTTCTGGGTCATGTTAGCACCCACATAATGATCGGATCCAATGCCAATATTCATGCCTGACCTCAAGTCATTACATCATGATAGTTTTTATGTGTCTTGTCTTTACTGTCATTCTATTCTGAGAGAGTCTCTCCAGTTAGGCTTGTGTTTTCCCTAAAATTACCACAGCTGAGTACATAGATGTCTTCTGAGCACTCATTGCTATGTTAACTATTTAGGCTCTGGCTGGAGTTTTTCAGGGCTGTGTTGAGATTGGAGGCTAATATGTGTCTTCCTGCACACAGTAAGGATCAAAGTGAGTTGTTTTGGTTTTTTTAACCCCTTCCTACACTGACTGTGCTGGCAGGTTGGTCGGTATTTATCACAGTGGCTGAAGATTCACCAGGATGTCCCAAGGCCAACCTCTCACCAGTCAATATAGTTTGCATTTTATGTTTCTGCTGGCCATTACCACTTCTCAGTTTGGCTGCTATCAGCGAGGGCCTTGTAATTATCTAGGACCCTCTTGAAATAGATGCAACCAATAAGAGAAAAATCTCTACTCTATAAAGCTTGTAGATCACTAGGTTCTCAGAGCAACACCTAGCATCATGGTTTTCAGTTAACAAGGGAGAATAGGGGAAATTAAAAGCTACTTTTCAAAACAATGATCTACCTGCTGATCCCACTTCTTGATCTTCAGTCTGGTTGTTTTTCTTTCTCTTGGACTGAATTCTCTCTATTGTCTCTCTCCCAGGCTTGCCCCAGTGTTAACATTTTAACCCCCTCACAGGCTTGCGCACAGGAGTGCAGATGTTGGTGAGTGTCTGTGCTTGCAGTTGTTCAGGCTGGGCAGAGCAGCACGGCCAAGCAGGGATCAGCAGAAGGTCTCAGAAGTGCACCGAGTTACTCTGTACAAAGTCAGTCAGTCAGTCCAGCTCTTCATTAGTGGCTGGGACTTTTGCAGCATTAGGAGCTTTGGGGAAGCATCTATAACCTTCTGCAGATCAAAGGACCAGAACAATATGTCATTTTGTATGAAACAGCTTTTTCAACAAGCCATGCCACTTCTGTTCCCTTATGTCCGCTATCACATTCCTGATAGCAAGAGATTTATATATATATATATATATATTTATACATATATATATATATATATATATATATTTGCACTTACAAGACAGAATGCCAAGCATACTCAAAAAGTATTGAGAGATTATTTGGGAGATTTGATTTTATGGGGTTCCCCTGTACAGACTTTGGATATCTTGCTTCTCTTCCAGCTGTGAAAGGATTCCCTGTCTATAAATTGCCATCTTAGGAGGTCTCAGTCTTGCAATTCCTAAACTGGGTGGCAATACTAGACAAAAAGTGTTGTCTAATGAAGAAACTGCACTTAAAAAAAAGGACAGGGACTACTGGGTTGCTTTAGTGATGCTTAGAAAGCACAGGGCAAATAATACATATCCAAGGTGACAAAACCTGTAGTCTGTAAACTATGCTACTACATATACTAGATATAGTTAATTTATCTGTTTTAGGTGAGTCACGCTTGATGCTCAGACCACACAAGGCAATGCCAGTGGGTGTGGCATTAACGCTGTGGGCTTTCTTTTGCTACAGGATTCCAGCGTGCTTCAATGCATTTCTGAGAAGCTAGGTTTGCTGGCACGATGCTATCATGGAACAGGAAGGATTGGATGTGAGTGTTAAGTTGCCTGTGTGTGATCAGCCTGAGCAAAAGAATAAGACTTCAGGCCAGAGATCAGCGAAACTGTGAACAAGAATTTTCTGGAGTCTACTCAATTTTGCGTCTCTTAGATAGCAACTTGTCTGTAAATTTTTTAACCAAAAAGAGGGAGGTAGATTGACAAAAGATTTTCCAGTCTGATAATTTAGTCCCATCTGGTTTACAACACAGCTTGCCTAACACTTGAGTAGCCTGAGAGGAAGGTGAAGTATATTGTGGAGATTGGAGGAAGGACAAGAGGAAATGGGAATATTGATAGCTGTTATTGCTCCTGAAAGGACAAATGAATGTCTAGTAGGGAGTAAAAGACAGAAAAATCACAACTAAATTGAAAACAGTCCATTGCCAAAAATTCAAATAAAGGGCTTGTTTTGGTTTTTTAAAAACAGAGTCCTACCGTCAATATAGCTTATTCTGTACAAAGTTTTCATTCTGTCAGAAGTTATGTCCATTCCCAAGTGTCCATTTAGCAAAAAGAAGATTCACCTTTTGAGGGAAAGGTAAAAATAAAATGCTCTGTGTTTATGACAGAAATTTCTGTGCTTGCATAGAGGTACCTTCAGCAAGCCATTCCACGAGTCTGACAATAAGCATGCAGTCTGTAACTATGGTTTTTTGGAAATGTGACAAATTGGAGAGGGCCTGTATTCTAAATGAGATCCTGCGGAAATGTGTTGTTTTGACAGAGTATTGTTCAGGAAGAAGGACTCACCTTCAAAAAAAAGGAAAATAACTTGACAGTTGAAGCTCTCAGCTGGGATTTGTGAGACCTAGGTTTCAATTCCTACTTTTTCTGATTTATCCTAAAGAATGAACTCAGACTTTCCTAAATTCTAGTTTTAGTGATGTATCTAAAAGACTAACAGCTATTTCAGAACTTGTCTCTGCTCATATCTTTCTGTCTTTATTTTTCCAGATTATTTTTTCAGTTTCTAAATAATAATAGTGAAAAAAAAGAAAGAAAGTAAATCCTTGGCTTTGTCCTGATGCAAGACAGGAATACATTTTACATCTCAACATTTGTAGGACAGGGAATCAATTTTCTGCCTAGCTCTGTCTGGAATATAATTATGGTAATTTTCATATCCTCAGCTTTAATTCTTTTTATTGATCCTGTTATTGACCTGTGTCTTCTTGTTACTGCTTAAATACTGGCAAAGAAACAGGTAAAAAATAACAGTTACCAGGTGGCATCAATTAGTTTTTTAAAATTTTTCTGAATGGGAAAGGATATAATGTTTTTTCGGTGAAAGTCCAAACCTCTCCCATTCTCTTCAGTGTAATCTTAATTCCCCAGTGTAATCATACCCTTTCTTAATTGCAAGTATGTTCTAACTCTACTCTCAGTTTCACACTGGTGCCTAAAAAAAATCTGTCATGGCCTAAAGAATGCTAACTGGGGTCATCAAAAAACAAAAGAAAATTCTATGTCCATTTTGAAAGAATAATACAGAGGGGAAAAGCCAGTAAAGGACACTGCACCGACTGCAATGATTTCCATAGTGAATTTGGTTGGTTTTTCAAATAACAGAAAATTAGAACAGAATTAACTGTTTTGCTTAATGGCTGCAGAAGTCAGGGGTGGAAAGTAGATAGGATACCCTCACTCTGTAAGTTTACACATGATATAAATTCTTGGCTGCATCTGGGCCATTTCTGAGCTTCATTTCAGATGTCAGAGCATGTCTGCAGCCCGGGCATACACACTACAGTTCTTGGATCCTGTCTGTTTAAGTATGTTTTGTGCATAATTAAATGGATGAAGGGTAGATTTTCTTTGTCAAGCAACTTAGCAGATTGCTTCTCCTGCATGGTCAACAGGAGAAAAAAAATTCTATACCCATGTATGCAGTCAGACATTTGTTTGGCAGAAATGTACAGCTTTTGTTGTGATGTAGTCAAAGCCAGCTCTTCCCACAAAAGCTAACTGCAACTAAACTGTTGGTTTTGAGCAGGATTTTTGTCACTCATTTTATTCTAGTAGAATTACCTCATGCAGGCAAAAGGTATTAGCTCTTTACTAACTAACAAGTCAACCTGTTCATGATGGGAGTGAATGGCTTTGATACAAGCAGTGTGCTGCAATTACAAATGAATCAAACAAATCCAGGGACAATTCATCAGAAGGGGTCTTTTTTTGTTGCTCTGAGCTTTTGCTGCTACTGCTGGAACTTCTGATCCCACGTGTAGATGTGGGAAGCTGGAGGGAGGCAAAGCTGTAGCGCAACATGGCAGTTAAAGGATGTGCAGCTCTATCTACTTGGTGTGCATGAGGATGGCCAGGACTGTGTCCTCTGCATCTGGCCTTGGAGTCGTCTTAGGTGGTGTTTTTGAGGAAACCCAGGAATGATGCCTCAGCTGTGGGTGTTGGGACAGTCACAGGCCACGGCTCCAGTGGGGGTCTGTAGCCAGTACAGATCAGGTCTTTCACTCGTTGTACCAGGCAGGACAGGACAGATTGTAAAAACCCAAAAAAGGCTCTGAACTTTTGTGGCTCAGAAATGTGTTTTTTCTGAGACCATGTGACAAAATAGAAGATAAAATAATAATGAAAACCAACTGAAGCCTTCAGAGGAAATAAGGGATTATTTTTGGTTGGAAGTTTAGGAATAAAAAAAAGGTTAAAACTAAAGCCTACAGGTAATGAAATGAAACTTAATCAGTTTGCCTCTCTGCAGGACCTCTGGACTAGACTGTAATCTCTGTTAATGTCACATTACTTTCGAAGGATGGAATTTTAAAGTTAACTCTTGTTAATTGTTTTGTTTATTTTGCAACCACCATTCTTTACTCCCATAATGAAAGATTTGTAAGTGGTACATATATTCTCTTAGTTGCACATATCTTTTCTTAGTTTTGTCATTATTGGCAGTATAAAGGAAGTTTGAAATCCAGATTCAAGTCACTTTTGCATTTAGATATTTGGAAAAGAGTAGGAGAACAAAAGGGATTTTCTTGAGATTAGCATTTTTGGTTTTATAGGTTTTTTTTCCGTTAAAAATTGTTGTTTGGACAAATCAAAACATGACAAATGTAATGAGGAGAGGGGTAAGTAGAAAATTTAAATATCTTAGAAATTTGAAAAGGTTAGGTTTGAGTACAGTCATGCAATTTTACTTTCACAGAATATGGATTACTTGGATGTGGCCAGGGATATTTTGAGCTTGGTCTGTCCTGCCAAACTTTGTCCATAGAACTTGTCTTTTTTAGTAATAATCTTCATACTCATGTTTAAAAACAGGTTGTCTGTCATGTTTAAAGGCAGGTTGTCTGGTTCTCCACTCATGTAGCTCCACACAGACAATGACTTATAAAGCATTTGCTCTAAGCAATAGTTCCACTTTTCCTTGAAAGTGGGAACACAAAAACTTCGGAGTTGATTAATAGTCTCTTTTTTTCCTATATGAGTTCAAATTAAATAGATATAAAATGAACATTGTCTTGGATATCCTAGTATATTTTGTGGGGCACAGGCTGGGTCACATGAAAATATTATGGAATTGAAAATGTCTCTTTTATTTTTCATCAGAGGGCAGTGGACTTCATATTCACTACATAATCAGAACAAGTATCTGTTCAATTGCTGTGAAAGTCCTACCATGTGAATACTTATTTTGGCTTCCAGGACTCTGATATCTTGGTGTGGGAAATTACTGCCCAAAATGTAACCACAGTGAGCATAAAATGTGTGGGACATGCTGATTAATCTGTGTGAGGAGTGAAAAGTATAGGGAATAGAAATTCCCTACATCACACACAAAAAAAAAAATGTTTTTGAGGGTGTGCATATCCAGGTTTCCATACTTTATGGAATCCTGTCAATCCAGACTACTTCTCCAGCTGGAGTGATTAATAAGTACTCAATAAAAAGCCCAGCGACTGTGATATCAATTTATCCCTTCATAGGCAAAGGTTCTGCTTGAATGTCTCTGGTAGCCAATATCCCCTCAGCAGCTCACCTGTTGGGGCTACCAAGGTAGCTCCTGCCAGAGCCTAGGCGGCTGCCTTGGCTAGTGACATCTTTAGGATTTCCTTGGTGCATAAAAGACTTGAATGGATTTCTGTTAAATGCTTATGTAAATAAAATTCTGAGCTAACAGTGAAAAAAATCACTGGGTTTGGGATATGCCAGGGCTGGAAGAAGCAGCAGCTGTAGTAACACTATTTAATTACACAAAAAAGCAAAATGTCTATTTTCAAATTTTCTTTCTGGCCAGTCTTAGGCCATTATTATGTTCTTTTTAATTCTGTAGGAATAGGATGAGACAATGGTGAGACCAAAGGGCAAATAACTGTCTGTTTTAAATAGTAGAGTGTGATGAGGGACTTCTCATCCTACTCACCTTAATTTGCTCTTTTAAGTGACACAGCTAGAATGTTCACAGTGCTTTCCTACCTTGACTCTGCTAGTGTCTCATGAGCCGCTGGCTTCAACATATACAATCTGTGGGACTTTTGTGCTCCACTTTCATGATATTTTATTGATAAATTTATACCAGAATTTTGGACAGTAGGTGGCTGGGGACATGTATTCCAGCCCAAGGCAATTTAAACTCATGTCTCCTAGATCAGGTAACACCTAACTAGACTCATAGCAGAGTGGATTATGCTTCTAACCAATTCTTTGATGCTATGTGCCCATATATCAAAAAGCCTTATGAGCTATACAGAACTAGGAAGGATTAGTCTGTAGTCCTTGTGTGCTGACAAATATATATATTTTTATCACAATTGCCTCAATGGAAATCATAAAGAAATCTGTAAATGGATGCAGGCAGCCCAGACCTCTGCTTTGAAAATGAGTGCACCAGAGTGAATCAAAAAGTATGACTGTTGTTTTTTTGCTCCTCCAGTGAGCTTCTGTGCTGGCACAGCTTCAGCAGCTGCAGTAAAGGATGCCCCTTCGGATAACCTCTAACATGGTGCTTACAGCCCTCAGCTTGTGAGTGAGAGAGATGAAAGTGAGTTGCTCTGCTAAGAAAAAGATTTTCCATTTCTAGATGAGCAGCTGTTTGTATAAAGATGGGTATCAGAATCATAAAATTATTTAAATGCAATCAGCTGAAGAGGTATGATGACTTGATTCCCTAAAGAACGTTGTGCATTTTTGTTAGCTGTGCACACCAATGTATTAGAAGGAGGGGGACAACCCAATTTTGACACTGATCCAGGCAATGTTTGCCTATGAATAATGACAAGGAAGTCAAGAACAGGTAGCCTACATTTTGAATTATAGCTCTTCTTTACATCTGTTCAATTTTTCACAATGCCTAATTAATACCCTGGATGGATTTATCAATAATTTCATTGTAGATAAATCTTTGTAGAGAGAAGTCTCTTCAGCTGGAGAGGCTAGCGCTTTTTAGCTAAAGCCTCCCGTGGGCTCGGCTCACCTGACTAACATCTGAAGAAGTGACTTGACTTCAAGCAGAGGGAAATATGTGGAATGACTCTTAGGTTACCCATGCACCTGATGAAACCTAGCTGGTACAAAAACATTTTTATCCTAATGATCAAAATGGATGGAAATATAGAATGAATTATTTTTTTCACTCCCTGAAGATACTGGCTGAGACATACTGACATAACAGTACCAGTAGAAGCAGGTATTTAAGAGCGGATTTTTCATTTTTTAGAGAGGAGACTTTGGCCTTCAATCTGCTCCTATTCAAACTTTTAAACTTCATTGGTGGCCAGAATTAAATAAAATTCTGCAATAAGACCTTAATTTGGCCTTACGCAACATTTTTTAGAAAGTCTAAGAACAGATCAGGTATTACTGTAAATCTGTAATATTCTCTCTGAATTGAATTGTGACATGCACTCTGGGCCTAGTAAAACAACATTAAATGTATTGCTCTTTAATTCTGTACAAGTTTTGCTGTTGAGGCAGACAATAGGTGCATCCACCTTACCCTTCCCCCAGGCTTAAGCTGTTGACCTTAGGGAAAAAACAATGCAACTTGTACCAGGCTCAATGAGAGGGGTGTAGCATCTTCACACTGGGATTGCCACTGCACGGGATAATACCTGGTGAATCCTAATTCCTTTATATAGATAACTACCCAATAGAGGGCTGCAGTCCTTGAGAAAACCTTACTCCAGAAAAGAAAGATATGAGATATCTCAGCGAGATAATTTAACTGACCAAAACTTTAAAGTATTTTTGTGTTGCAATAATTTCTGTGAAGGTTATGATCACTTTATATTAAACCTCATGTGCTCTTGCACTTATAATGCAGTTAAGATATTCAAACTATGGAACTGTTCAGGAAGAATTATAAACACTTTTTTTACTGCAGTAACTTAATCTACTTTAAGTTATTGTACAGATTTAGTCTACCAGATTAGGTAACACATCAATTTTAACTATGTAGGTAATATGGCTCCTCTCTCAAAAGAGGAGGATAAATTCTAATGACTTTCATAAGAAGGATTCATGTTTTAGAAAGCCTGAACCAATCCATAAAGAGATATTTAGAGTAATACAACTTGCAAAATCTCAGCATATAAAATTTTTTCTCATTCTGAATCAAAGGATGAATGGGAGGGAAAGTTTTCTCTCCACTTACAAAATAAATACATTGCTATGAGCTAAAAAGAAAAAAAAACTGATTTTCAATTCTAAAAAGGTCAAGCAAACAGTTTATGTTAAGTCTTTACACCATCAGCAGCAGCTCAAGATGATCACTCAGTCTTCTCGAAGAGACAATCAACTCTTGAGATGGATGTATTATCTGTAGGTTGATTTTGGGAAAAGTGCCACTTATCAACAAAATCCTAAGGACCCCAAAAAAGGAAAAAAAAAAACCTAACAAAATAAAAAAACAGACAAAACCCCCCAACTAAATAAAAAGTAACTGCCCAGTGGAAAGAAAGATAAGATATTATTACATCAGCATATTATTTAGTTACAATGAGAAACTCAAAATTATGAAGTCAGTTGCACAATGAAAAACTTAAAATTATGGAGCCAGTAACTAAAGTTTTGCAGAGAATGGGTTAATTTTAAACATTCGGGGGGATAAAAAAACCCCAGACTTTGTCACAAAATATCCTGTGAGCTTGCAGCCTGGCACCGGCTCCTGCTGTGCACAGCAGGAATTTCCCCTGCAAACTAGAGCATATACTCACAAGACACTAAAGAGGATCAGAATTCCTCCTGATCCTCCTTGAGGAATACATATTACCTCTGGCTTTGTCAAGAGGATATAGATCCATCCTGAAATGGGGTTGAAAAAAGTATTTATAGGCAACAAGACAGACATAGATTCAGTATTAAAGATGCTGAGTTTTGCTAGCAAAAAAATTCACCCAAGTAATTTAGGTGAGGACATTCAAAATCGGTCCTTCCTTCCTTCCTTCCTTCCTTCCTTCCTTCCTTCCTTCCTTCCTTCCTTCCTTCCTTCCTCCCTCCCTCCCTCCCTCCCTCCCTCCCTCCAAGTTGTACTGATACAGACATTTCTGTAGAAATGATGAAAAATCTACCATAAGTGTAATTACACCAGCAACATACTTTATCCCCCAAGAATCAGCAGAATCCATACTTGTATTTTCAGCTACCTCAGAGGAAGATAAAGCAATAGAGAATCCATATCATGGCTAGAGTTGCAGTGAAAAAGTTGATAGATACTGCTGAATGTAATTTTGTGAGGCAGCAGAACTCATAGGTCAGAATGAGAAATGTATAAAAGAGTTTCTTCAGTGAGACCTGTGCTACCAAAATCCCTCTAAAATCAGCTTTGTATTATTGTTGGGGGTCTTTGAAGTCAGATATTCATGCTCACAGTGCTGGTTGTGCTGTATTTCTTACTAGTTCTAGGTGTTTGCTTACATTATATGTCTCTGTGATACTTTTTGAAGAAGCACAAAGAGAATTGTTCAGGTTTGGCCAGAACTTTGGCTTTAAAACTCTTTTGTACTGTTTTGTTGGTACCCTCACAAAGAGGTAGATTTGGTGTGAAGTGTTGTGCTCCTCGAGGTTTTCCTCTAGTTTATTACAGTGTAATGTAGACACTTCTAATATATGTTATAGTCAGAATCTCCTGCTAAAGCTACGTGTCCTGGAGGAAATCTCCAAAGAAAGGTTTACCTTGCCAGAGGATGATTCTTTGCTTTGGTTTATATCACGGGTGCTGTTAATTATCAGGTCATTTAAGACAACGCTCTCACATACCTCAATATTCAGCAGTGTAAGCTGTTTAGATAACAGTGTTGCTGTTTTCCTCTTCCATCTGCCACTATTGGACATCTAGAAGCCAAATCTAAACTTACAGTAATAACTGAATGCCTTGGTCTATCCGCTCCTTTTTCAGGGATGTCCACCACAAAAAAAAAAAAGTCTAATTTGGAACAACAGGGGTAGCAAAGTCCCTTTTGTTTTCAGATTTTGGCCTGCTGCATCCTTTAACATAATTGTGGGATGGCCCAAAGGCATGAACTTGATTTGCTTTTTCTCCTGAACTGAAAGGAGACCAAGGAAAATCGGGACCTAGTTATCCATGTGATGCATAGATTGTTGGACCTTTCAGTTCACCTACTGAAAAGATTAGGTCAGACATTATTTAATCAGCAGTGATTATTTCTGTTTAATATACCTCTATTTGAATATTTGGGTTTTTTTCTGTTCGAAACACTTAAAAAGAAAATTAGAAATTCCCATTGGTGGTGGCATGTGAGGCAAGATAATTGAGCAGCTCAGGAAAGAGTCATAAACCATGACCCTATATTCAGTTTGTCCCAGTGGGTAAAGGTGCTTAAACCTAACATTTTGATTCAGGCCCCATCTTTACTTTAAAGCTTCACTTGGCTGCTTTAAACAGACCACTGATTGCCTAGATGGATTTTCAGTGCTCCACAGCAGCAGTCTATTAACCTATTTAGATGGTATCTAAGGTAGTAATGAGATTAGAAACGAGAAAGGAAACCGGGAGAGAGGGAAGTCGAGAAACTCAAAAGCAGGTTAAAATTTTGGTACTTTTTATGAAAGTACCAGAAATAAGGGTCAAATTGTCCTGCAAGTGAGTTGATATGCGGTAATCCTTTAAAGACAGTCATGTACTAGCTATAATTCTGAAACAGGCTAATGCCAGATAACACAGAATCGTTAGAAGATGTTATGCAAATCTCCCCAGTGGCATCTCCTCACAGACTAACTGCAGCTCTTGGGAGCACTCTGTTTGCAATAAAACTAGTTTTTCTGGATTACAAATCAGTACTTTCCAAACTTTCAATAAGGACATTAAGTGCAAACTTGCTTCAGCAACTAAATTTTTATCAAACTCCCAATTTGATGGCCATGGCCCTACAGCAGAGCAACTATTCCGGAGTTCAGACAATCAAGTGCTACTTTCTCCAGGAGGAGGTTTTGTCTCAGAGCTATGCTGTTTTTGGATCCAGGTTTTACACCTTTAAAACAGTAGTGAATTTTAATTAATTCCTAGTTTATCTGTATTGCCCAATAAAAGTTGTCATCTTCACAACAGTAGGATCAGTTTTTCCCTCTTTTTCTATTGGGCCCATCTTTGTGAGATCTTGACGTTGTTTGTTAGCAAATGAGATGTTATTGTAAATCAGGTTTGCAACACTTGTAGTTGCTAATTTTCAGGGAATCCCTTCAGGCCAGCAGTTTGGGACCCTACTGGAAGCTGGTGATCAGAGGCTTTCCACAATAGGTTGTAGCTATATTTTGCCACTGCTTTGGTTAAAACAAAGGCTGAACATTCTACAGCCCTGCAGCAGGAGGCAATTTATTTTTCATGGAAAACCGCAGCCTATTAGCAGTTGTGAGCAAAAGCTATTGCCCATTATAGCCACTCTTAGAGAAGATTGCATGTGTACACACATGGAAAATTCTTCTGATTGACTTGGGCTACACAAATCAGGGAATGGCCATTCTGAGATCGAAATCAACCTTATTTAAAAATCTGCCACTCAGCAAAAAGTCCAGCAAGTGTTACGCTGTAAAAATACTTTTACAGAGAAGATGTTCTTAAAGCACAAAAATAGCCTAAAACCACAAAGCAGGTATCGGCTGTGGACAAATGTGAGATCTGAAAACTGGAAAAAAATTCAAGGAGTAACAGGGGAAACGTAACACTCCAAAAAGCCTTTTTTTTTTTTTTTTCTTCTAATAAGAGGTAAATGATTTAAGGGAGACCCTGGGACAGTATTATGAACTTTGTTTATTTTGCCATGATTGAAGTACAGGCTTTGAGATAGCTAAAAGAGCTGGATACATAATTAGATTTGTAAATCTTCACTGAACTGGCACATGCATGGCAGGAACTGCTTCTGACCATAGAAGGAGATACGTATACATGTAAATGTCTAAAGTAAGCATGGCATTCAAATTAAATTTCTTGATGAGGAAGAAGAAACAAAATTTTCAAGCTGTTATCTGATGAAGACGCCTAAGAAAAATAATCTAGTTGCCTAGGAAAATAAAGGTTTGAAAAGTAGCTGTTTGAACTATGTAAATGGATACATGCCATTTTAACTTTTGCATCAGTCATTGAAACAAATGCATTATAAGCCTAGATTCTTTCCTAAAGAAAATATCTTTCAGTTCTTGTGAGGAAAAAACGTTGCTTAGGAAATTCCATTCCTTTCACGGAAGTCAGTTTTGGAGAATTAGAGAGATACTAACAGGCTTGTCAGATGTCCATGAAAAAAATGTAGATATTTAAGGGAACAACTATGTTCTCTACACACTGTAGAAAATTACATCCTGTGTAGAAATCTCTATTTGTCAATCTCCCCCCCCCCCCAACCCTTTCTTTTTCCCCTCACAAAAGAGTGTGAAGATCCCCGATAGTGAGTTGAGGTATACTGACAATCAGCTTGATTTTTCTGTTACACCTTCCACGGTGGTAAAGGTAGATCCCTGCAGGTACAGGAAAACAAGGCTTTAGAAGAAATTTCTCACTTAATTTCTCAAGACTGTTAAAACATACCGAAGAAGACAATATTGCGAGTTAGGTACTATTAAAATTTTCTATTAAATGAAGAAAAACCAACCCTGAAATCACACTTTCAAGCCCAAAGAAAAGTGGGAATTTTCTGTTCTGCTTCCATTCTGGAAAGCAGAGTACAAGTAGTGTGAAAATAACCACAGATGTTTTCTATTGGTAAGACACTGGGAAAGTATTTTGAGAATCTCCTCTTCATCCTTACTTTACTTGAGAAGCTGAAATCAAAAGGAGGAATTCTTTCTGCAGTGAACATGCACATTTTCCCCTTCTATTCAAAAACCTTTTTGAGCCATTGGAATGCATTTCTGGCGGGCACTCAGGAGCACAGGAAATTTCAAAGGAGCCGTGAATAGCTGTTAACAGTTACATTCAGAAGAGAGAAGGTAGAGGAAGCTAGAAAAGCTAGAGCAGGAGTTTGTTCCTTACCTAGGAAAAAGTCATGTTTCTGGGTTTCTACATAGCTTTCTAAAATAATCTTTTTATAAACCTACATTTCCCCTGTTTTATGGTTTTACCAACATAGATCTTCGACTTAGCATTTCCCCCCCCTCAATAAATTAGACAGTTGTCCTGTAGTATGAGGCATCTCCAAGATTCTTTTTTGGCATGTTTGATGTCCTTGTTGTAATATTGATGTCAGCAGCCTTCTGCAACCTAGCAGCTTAGGATCCTGCTTAGTGAGAAAATGCACACTATATATTTGCTGTCTCAGCCCCTAAAGCTAATTTACTTACCACAGTCGTCTTGAAGTACGTGCTATGTTATGCAGAGTCCTACAAACACACTTGTATGGGAAGGAACCATGGATAACAGCTTCACAGTCTCTGCTAAGCACAGAGAAAACAAAATGTTTATTTTAAAACGAGCCTATAGGTAAACTAGTAGAATAAAAACATCTTTTGAAAATTTCCATTATGTTTTTCATAATGTTTATATGTTTTCATTGTGACTATGTCCATCAGCCACAGTACCAGCCACAGAAATGTTAAGACATTAACCCTCCAAAACACAAACCAAACTAACTCCCCAAGGTACAAGTTCTTCATTTTTGCAGCAACGTTTAACAACTTGCTTGTAAAGTTCTGTTAAAAACAGTGCTCTTCTCCTAAATCCTGCCTTCACACACATATGTTTTTGTGTCTGATCACCCGAAAGTTATAAATAGTGAATTTCTTTCAACCGTATTGAAAAAAAATAAAGGAAAAATATTTTTAAATAGAGAAATATTGGAAATGTCTGTTGTACAAGGATGAGATTGCTTTTGGATATTTTTTATCCTGTTCTGGACCACAGGGCAGAACGGTAAGATGACCTCTTGATGCCTTGCCTTCCCCTTTTTGTAGCTCTGTAATTGCTTGATATTCTTTCAGCAGAAATGGAGAAACAGGGTTGTCCTTCAGTATCGTATTTTCCTCATGTTATTGCTTAATGCAGATTGAAGTCAGGGTGACTGGAGGAAATGGCTCTGTAACACCATGTTTAGCAAAAATTCACCTCTCTTCTGTGGTCAGGGAGCTGAATTAATGTATTGCCAGCAACACTTTGGAAAGGACACAGAGAAAACTTGAGAGTCTTTTTCAAGTAACACTGCACCTTAAAAAAAAGATTTTAAGTGAAGAAATTTTGGGTATCACCAAAGTTTGAAAATATGATCATAAAAGGCTGTTTCCCTCACCTGTTAGTGGCTTTTTCCTATCAAGACCTAGTCTCTTCTAGCATAAAAATTATCTTTTTCAGGCACAGCATGTATATTTCATTTCCCAAATGACTTTTCTGGTTTAAAAAATATTTTCTTCAAGTGGTTGGAAAATAGGGTCTTTGAAAACTCTAGCAAGCTCTAGCTGGCTTCCAGCATGCAAAACTTTTAATAGCTTGAAGCGGAGGTTGGTGGATACACAGGAAGGTTACACATTTATCATAACTGGTAGTTCTTATTTGTTTTAAGTTTTCCAAAGGGAGAAAGCTTACTATCTGCAAAAATACTTTCCTACAAGAATGATCCCAGCTGAGATATTTTGTTGTAATTATCTTAAAATAAGACAAAGAATCTAAATTAAGGGCTAGAAATATGCAGAGTATTATGGAGGTCAAATAAAAGTTTAGAAATTAGATAGAGATGGAGAGTTCAGTTTTTTAATAACTAGTTGAAGAGTGAAGAAATCTGTTCACAGTTAGCAAAAGACAAAGGAGAGGCAAAAGTCACTAAGGCAATTAATGTGAATTATTCAGCCAAGTTGCCACCATTCCTATGGCAGAAAGTTGCTCCAGTGCATAATTTTTAATTATAGGGTGGCACAGGGATTTACTGTCTGTGAGGCCAAGGAGAGGTAGCTAGGTTATACCTCTGAAAATATCTTTGTTCCATTAATACTCTAGGGAGGATCCAAAATTTGCGTCCTGGTCCATTTTTGTGGGTGCCTTCTGCTGTGCTCTTAATTTTAAAAACTGAAAAATATACTACAAGAAAAAAAAAAAGAGGAGAAAATATTTTCAAATCTTCCCTGGCACACTGAGTGGAAAAGCCCTTATCAAACACCAGTCCCAGCTTCATTGTGTCAGAGAACAGAAGCAGAACACAAATAAATCCATGACACAAAGAGGGGTTCAGCAGAGGCAAGAAGGACAAGTCTAAATTGCACTGTAGGTGAGAAGGGTGGAGGAATTCCTTGAAAGTTGTATATATGGTAAAAAATTTAACAAAAGTTCATGTAAACAAAATTCTAATCCACTAGAAAAGCAGAGAAATCTTTCCCCTTCAGTTGCTAAAAAAATAAGTCAAAAGCACTAAAAGAGCTGTAAAGAGGATCTTGACCTTTCTAGCCTAGCAGGAAGGCTCTTTATTCATCATCCTTCTGTATATTTTCAAAAGCAAGGAAGGAATAACAGCGCATTCTGTTGTCAAGTCTCTCTAGCTGTTGCTTACCAACGTCAGTTTTCAAGAACAGCTCGCTGTGAGAACTTGAAGCAGGTTTTTAAGTTGTGTCCTGTAAGGTTTAAATGCTGCTACCTCTGCTTTCCTGCCTAGCAAGTTAGTCAATAAGCAACTGAAAGGCAATTATCACCTGTCTACCTCCCACTCCTAGTATGGATATTTCCACCACAGCTCACCCGAGTGAACATATGTCACAGCAGATAGAGGCTGCCAGTGTTTCTGGCACATACTGCCCCAGCACTGCACACATTTTGCAGCAGGTGTCAGAGGCAGATGCATTTTCACTGATATTCGTGGGATGAAGATTTATTTATACCTACACAGACATAATTGCCCCAGGAACATTTTGGAAAGACAGCAGGTAGCGCAGAAAGATTTTTGTGAATGAAAAAAACTATATCTGTAGCACATTCAAAGAAATACCTAATTAAAAACCGAAAACTGCAGCGATGAATTGAGTTCTTTCTCATATTCAAAAGAATCCTAATTATATTAAGTCTAGGACGTCTAACAGTGTTGAGTCATGCAGTAGCAGACAACTTTAATCCATTTCCTTCCTTTCCAAACTGGAGCCACGGCCATTACTTGGGCATGGAACAGAAAGCTGTAAGGAATGAAGCCTTTAGAACTGTCAAAGCTTCACGAAATCACAGGATCTCTAGGTAGGCTTAAGGATCTGCCTAGACAATACAAAACAGAATGCCTTGTATGCTAACCTTGCCTTGTATGCAAATGGTGCCTACCTCAAGGAAATTTGCACCTGTAAAGTTTAAATTTGAACAAATCATCAGGTGAATGTCAGGCAGCTGGCCAAGGCTCTTTAAGATTAACACAAGTAATCGAAGCTTTGTGGGCATTGTAAATTACACATAAATTGCCATGTCAAAGGGCCCAGCCCTTTGAGAGAAGTAGTTTGACAATATGGATTTATGCACTCATTTTGCAATACAAGGTCAAAACACAAGGTCAAGGCAATAGAGAATAAAGGACTAGAAGCCATATCTCCATTACATTAAAGAAAATTTCAAATGGGGTCTAATAAGCAGTCAATTCCACTACTGTTGAAATTAGTGGCAGCCCCTTGGGTAACCATTGCTTGTGCTTTGAGTACACCATCATCTGCAGCTGCTTAGGATGGATCTCACAAGGACTTGTGCAGTTTACTGAGTACACAACAGAATGGCTGTACTGCAGTCCTTGGAACAAAAGCATCTTCTTTTTCTCATGTGCAAAGCTGTGAGAAAAATGCGTAATGATTTGCTAGGCAACTTGGGGAAATGGAACTTTAAAGGCCACATATAAATAGGTGATAACTAAAATTTAACTCTGGGATACCAGCATTCCTTACACTTACACATACAAGCACACACACAGACATACACACACAGAGATATGTATATAAAAATACATATATGCATATAAAGCAAAAAGAGAGATCTGCTGAAAAAGAGGAGGAACATATGTTCGAAGTTGAACTACCTTAAACTCATGGAATCCCTTGCAACATTTGCAGAGTTTTTTCAATGCTTTCTTTTTTACTAGCTTCAGCTTCTTGGCGTTAAATTGAGCTGGCACTGTTGCAGGCCATTTTAAATTGATACTTGCAGAACAGCAAGAAGTGTGAAGCTGCCAATGAAGAGTCAATGAGGAGCCAGTGATAGCTGTTATCAGCTTCTCCACACAAATGTCCTGAGTTTTCCAGCTGTGCGAGCCTTTCCAAGTTTGATTAAAACGGGATTAATTTTCTTTTACACACACACACACACACACAGAACAAGTATGTGAACCGTTTTATGTGGGGTTACAAGTTATAACCCTTCAGGCAGATTTACATTTGAATGCACTCCTTTTCCCAGGGTGAGCTGTGATTTCAAGCAGTAGTAAAAATTTTTGATCAGACATGCTCATACAATTTTACAAGCAGTTTGCATCATTTCACTGTTGAGCCAGAACTGGGAGAGGCTATGCTTCAACAGTGAAACCAGTGAGTTGGTTATGACATTATTCATGTCATGCTGAAAATACAGAAGGTTCCAGGTGTCTGAGTGAGGCAGAGTTTTTTAAAATTCTGTTGGTATTCATCAATATTGATGTGATGCAGGGCTTTCTGGATTAGGGAGTGGAGGTCATGCAGTTTAATATGGAATACATGAGCTGCTCCCGTCCAGTGAGCTGCTCCTTGCCATTGGCTGATCACCTTCTCATTCCTTCAGAGAGAAAACATATTGAATAACAAAACAAAGCGGTTGTTTTATCTTTGGTCTGTGACTTGAATTGGCTCATTTGATATCAGATTGGGTATTTCTCAGTCAAAAGCAGGAGAAGTGGGAAAGGGATTTAGAAAAGAAGGGAGAGGGAACCATGACTTCTGTTGCTGTCAGTTTACCCTGTTCACCAATCCCACTGAAATCAGCCTTGGGAACAGAATTAATGAAATATGTAAAGACAAAATGTTGAATCAAAAAAACTGGTTCAGAAACACCACAAGCTCTCTCATCCGCAATGTGATGAGAGTACACAGTTTTTAAGACCACCATGTGAATGTGAATATGCTGGTACAAGGTCTGGCCAGCAGGCCAACAGCATGTTTTTATTATGGACTGTATCTGTCGAGATGTATTCCCACTTTGCATCAAACTGGTTGGACAACAGAGGAGGGGTATGTGCTGAGGTTGCTTCAGCTGCATAGGTTAAGTTCCCAGCTGTGTAAACTGGAATTTATTAAACTGTGTTTTTCTCTGCATGTTTTCTGTGTTCTTCAGGAAAAAGGGTGCCATGAATGTATCAAACATGAGCAGCAAATTACAGATCCTGCAAATCTATTTCTTCTTTTACCCACGTTTGTATTTGTAATTGCTAAGGTATAAATCAAAGCAAAAAAGCATGTGTCAGTAAATGTACTGTCAGTTTTCCCCTTGTGTATCTGTAAATCCTAGGGGATGATGTGGACATGGAGTGTTAAATGATCCTGAGTTAGATACTGAAGCAACATGACTCCAGAGGAGAAACTGAATGTCCTATCTTCCAAGAATGTCTCAAGCATTTATGACTTAAATACTACTATGACATTCCTTCCCAATTCCCACCCCTGAGGGCCCACCTCCCCCTCTCCCCCTTTTCCCTCCCCCTCAGTTATTTTAAAATGGTTTCATATCCTGGTGAACAGAACATGAAAAATTGTCTTCACTGATGGGGTAAATCACATGTTGTGATTCTTGGCGTTGTCCTCTACAGGGCTAGGAGTTCAACTTTGATAACCCTTGTGGGTTCCTTCCAACTCAGGATAGCCTGTGATTCTACCCTATGCTATGAAATCTCTCTCTGCCTCTCTGCTTTATTTCTCTTTCTACTCTCACCTGAGCAGCCCACTTGTGCTGGTATGTTTTAGATTCAGAAATCCTGTTACAAACTAATTGTGTTCTCAGAAAGCTGCTAATATTTTTTGCTGGAACTCTTGCTTCTGAGTTAATTATAAGCCACAAAGAGGAACTATTTACTGGCAGAGTTGGTACAAGGCAAAGGATGGAAGTATTCACCCAGGAGCAGAGAAGGAACCAGGGCTTTCATGGAATTTTCGTACACCCAGGTGTGCTTTTCTACCAAGGAGTCCCCAGGCTGAGGTTTACCTCTCCTCATCCTTTTCTTTTGACCTGAACATGTAAGGCAAGAAGGAACAAAAAACCTTCTACCTTTTGATGAAATTGGACTCTGTCTCATAGAATCATGCCTTGAACACTACACTCAGGCTTGGACTACACACCATCAGAGAGAACTAAGGCCTGTATACACCCATTTATGCTATTCAGACCTTTGTCTGAAGGCAGAAACTGCTATTGTTCACTTCCAGAACAGGTTATCGAAGACATTGGGAAATTTTGGATTTGACTCCCAAAATCTTACGCCAGCAGACCGCTGTCGGTATGGACCAGACACAAACAGGGAAATAGTGGGTCCTAAGACATGCCTTGCATACACTGGTGAGAAATCATTTAGAACAATGCAAAAGTCTGATGTGTTCATTGACTTTTAGCTGATGATCATGGCAGAGGACAAGCACAGCACAGTAGGTGCTTTTTACTCTACTGGAGCTTATTCAAGATACTGTCATTCACACTTTAGCCAATCCTATCAATATTGATAGTCAACATCCACTATAAAAATATAGGATTTTAAATACCAGGTACAATCCCTTCATAGAAGACAGAAAGACTTTTGAGGTCCCTGGAGCTTTTCTGAAGACCCTAAGTCTTCTAGAATCTGCTCAGTAGCAGTACAGTCATTAGCTCTCTGGTCATCAGTCCAAAAAGCTGGTGCTTGGTTGTCTGAGGATGAGACTTCAGTTTCCCAAGTGCTGAGCTAATTTGGCTTTGCCAAGGTCCTGCTTACCTAGGGGTGTGGAAGTGTGGGACTCCTCCCTTCTGCTACAGGTCTCCTCACCTGGTTGAGGTCTGCCAGGTGTGGATTTCAGCAGGCAGAAATTAATGCTACCAAAAGAGATGTGATGTTTTTCCTCTTATGCTTTAGCTTCCGAAACATGCTGTGTCTGGAACAATGCAGGTACCTGTGTTAAAAGAAGAGAAGGGCAGATGGATATGTCCAGGGCACAGAGAAAGTTAAAATGAATGCAGGAGGTCTAGTAGGTTTTTTTTTTTCCTGGCAGATTTTATCCGAGCTTCTTCTGCCTCCTACCGGGGACCTCATGTAGTTCTCCAAGAGATGAAAAACGGACTTGAATCAGTCACAATGTGACTTTTAATCTTTAAAAAAAA
>WBNP01000641.1:568407-587507 GCA_013401095.1 Passerina amoena
TCCTTCCCTCTCTCCCTCTCTCCCTCCTCTCCTCTCCCCCTCCGTCTCTCCCTCCCTCCCATCATTTTCTAATTAGAAATTAATGGGCTTATTTCATCAAAGGTACAATCAGAAAACGCCAAACATTCATGCTGAATTGTCAGGGAGGGACATGAAGGTCCTGATGGGCTTCTGTGTCCATGTCCACCTTCCCTCTTGCATCCTCAGGACCTATCCCTTTTGCCCATGGCTCACATCAGCCCCTTGAGCTTATCAGCCCCTGCCCCAGCAATGCTGATGTGCAGCAAGATGATCTCTGGCTGCCCACAGCCCTGCCCTTCTGGTCCACTAACAATAAGCAGAAGTGCAAGTGGCAAGCATTGTTCTAAAAAAGGTGAGCCACCATCAGCACGAAAAAGCAGAATTTGCTGTAAATCAATCAGTCATGCAAACTGCATGGTAATAGTCTGTGTACCCATGTGTATATTTATTTCAGAATTGAATGGACACGGAAAGGAAAAGGTAACTAGAGGAATAAGGAAAAGGTATACTAGAAGAATTCAGACTGTACATGCATTTTTCTTTTATTCTCCTTGCCCTTTTCCAACAAATACATGAGTATGAGTAATATTAGCTCTGTCACACTTCCCTTGAAGCAAATGAGATGCTGTCCTAGCAGTGTTGTTTCCATCCTGTGTTGACTCATGCAGTGCAGACACTTTATCCTGCCCGTGTCTCTGCTGTAAGACCACAGATCATGTTATCACTTTACAAATATAGCATATTAGTATATCTGGAAGGCTAGTCACGCTGCAGGGTTCAAACAGATCTGGCTGGCCATGAGCTGTGCTATGCTATAAACAACCTCAGTGTCCCACATTGAATAACTGCAGAGCACACTCAGGAGCTCTGGACACTTGTGTTCTTTAGAAGTAGGTAAGTGACAGTTTTGCTGAATATTGTGTTTCTTCAGATGTGTGGGGTCAAGGTGGAAAATGGCAGGAGAAGTGAGAAGTAGCTATCAGGTTGCTCCGGTTGTGCTGCAGATCTTTAAAAACTAATGCATATGGGAAAAGCAGCTGAAACAGAGAGCATTTAGTCCAAGGCAGTATGTTTGGTGGATATCTTTAAAGAGAGTGAGATTCACCCTGTGCATAGTTCCTGTAAATAGATTTACACTTATGACAAATCTAAACTTTATAATTTAGGAAACCTTTCAAGTTCTACTCTGTGACTAAGTTATAATAAACCATTGCTATTTCATCTCAAGGACATATGCTGGTGTGAGAATGATTTTCAAGAAAAAAAATTGTTTGAGAGGTCAGTCATTTATCTTTGCTGTCTGTCAGAATTTACAGTGGAATTTAAAAAGAGTTATAGAACTTCAGTTTCTGAAGGCTACTTACAGTTAATCTAACTGGCATAGGAAATACAGCCCACTACATCTTTTGAGAACATAGCCTATCATTTAAAGTCAAATATTGTCATTATTGCTGTTGTTGTTACCACAAGCATGTATGTGCTATCACTGACGTATTACTTTCTGTAGGCTAAGAGGTACTGACCAGTTCTCTTCCTCTACCAGCAGTTACCTGAGCACAGTTTCAGGGATCAGGGATGGATGATAATGCTCATTAAGCAAAGAGGTAGATCATACCAAAGAGTTTTACTCACTTTGCTCTTCTCAGACAGAAGATAAAAGTGGAGAATTATTCCAAAGGAAGGTGTCCAGCTGTCAATGTCGCCTGTGTCTCCTCTCCACAGACGCGGGAAAGTTTTGTGGGAAAGACTAAAGACACAGCTGTGGTGAGAGAACTGATAAAATACAGATGCCACCTCATGACTGAATAGTAGGGTTTGGGGCCATTAGAGCTAAAATTACTTGACTGCTGGAGTAGTTGAAAGCAGCATCATCTCTAGCTTATCTATATTATCTACCATCTTAAATCACAAAATTTAACACCTTTGCAATCGGCTATGACAGTTTTACTCATTATACAACTAATGATCTTGTCTTAACACTGGAAATAGGACTGCTGTAGGTCAGACACAGGTTTTTGTTCTCCTTCTGCAGTAGATGCAGGTGACAGGATTGAATTCTTAGATCAATACATGCAAAATGCCCCCCAGGAAGAAAAAGAAAATGATACATTTTGAGGGTTTTTAATTTGTGTCAGTTAGGACAGAGAGTCTAAAATAACATTTATGATGATGTCATTCACAGAGGTAACGTCAGAGGCTGTACTGTCTAAGGGTACATAAAAGGTAAGTAAGAATAGCCTCCATTCTTGGAAATTGTTCAGGAACTTAAGACAAATAAAAACTCAATGAAACATTGTGTTAAAAACCACAATGGAAGTGAAACAACTTTTAGAAACCTGAGAGTGTAATGTTATGGTTAATTAAGATCATCTAATCGTATATGAAACCTCAGTGTTTTGCTCAGTGACAAAGAATGCCAATTTATTTGCCATGGGTCTATGTATGAGAAGTTAAGGGGGATCTCTCTAATCAGTTCTTAAAACATGCTTTTAGTTTCCCAGGAGTCTGTTGCATGCAGTCCAAGACAATTGTTTGCACCCTGCTGACTACAGCTCCGTGCATAGATTCAACACCTTTACCAATACATAATACACTTTTGAGCTGTTTTTCCTTTGATAAGAAACAACCTCAAAATACATGCCCATTTCAAATGCATCATCCCTCTCTCAGTCTTAAGAGAATCCGACCTCTCCTCAGCAATATCCAGTGGAAAAAAAAAAGAAAAAGAATGGATTTTTGTCAGAGACATCAGTCCAGTATTTCATTAGCTTCATTGTCAGTGGAAGAATAATTAGTCAGCTCACTTAAGCGCTAGGGGAATACATCTGTAATAAATCCCCTTGCATATGTAACATCTATCATGCTTGATGGCAAACATATTAGTGTTACAAGAGTTGAGAAAGTATAAGGAATATTGTAATTCAGCTGCTAATTAATCCATAATTAAAGATCTAATTAATGAATAACCCTGTGAAAAATTGTCTAAAAATCAAGATGTGAAGACTGCAGTGATAAAGAGGACTCTTGTTTGTGAGACTGGTTAATTTACATCTAGAATAGGAACTGATTAATGAAAACTGTCAGTAGAGCATTATGCTGCAGCACTGGACAAAGAGAAATATGCACATAAAAATGTGTGGAAACCAAGTTCAGCTCTTGCATATCTGTTTTTAATTTTATAGTGCTCATAGCTATTTTTATCCGAGTTATAATGAGTAGGTTAATAAAAATATATGTTTTCTCTTAGCTGGGGAATGTAAACAATGCAAACGTTATTTATTTGTGTATGAAAGAGGCTAACGTCAGATTCTATTCATAAATGTATCTTCCATGAAGTAGCTAAAGAAAAAAACTAAAAAAAGACCTTAATTCATCAAAGCGTTCATGATTAAGCTCCGTGATACAGAAAGACACTAATTTCTGAAATTAACTACACTGAAAGTTGGACTAATTAATAGCTTGAAAGTGTCACTGTCTGTGTTTGTTTATGTAGGAGCCAGCTGGCTGAGACTGTACTCTTGAGAGAGCAGGAAGGAACATTTCAAACTCCCAAAACATCTGGGCTCATGTCCAGGTGTCAGGACTGCCTTCTCCAGCCTTGGAGCAGATTGTCCCTATCCTCTTGTATTTATTCTGTGCTGTAGCTACATTTATTGGATCTCTGGGGACCCAGGCCTTCAGGGGGACATCCACTGTGATCCATCGCATTGCCCTGCCCACATATTCCCCAGAACCCAGCAATCACATGCGTGCAAACTCTCACTGTCAAATCTGCACTTTTGGCGAGACTAGTGACAGCTAAACCAACCAAATTAGCAGGAAGGATAATTTCCTGCTGGTATAGAACAATAAGAGATTGTTACTAGAAGCAAAACAAGGTAGGGAAGAGCAACTTCCCACTTTGCAGTCCTCTCCCACTCCTCAAACATCACAGAGAAGCGCTACCCCACTTCCAAGCTGTGCTCAGTTAGCAAAATATAGTTGTATAGGGTGAACATTGCCACAATCTCTATTGCTCTTTCAATCACAGCATGTTTCTCTAATTTAATCTTTTCCTGATAACATAAAAAATGTGTTCAGTTGCTATCCAAATGTCAGGTTTCCTCTGGATTATTTAAAAACTTGGTAGATAAATGACTTGATGATTCCAAAGCACAGTGTGAGTGAGTTTATTTCCTAAGAAATTATTTGCAGCATTGGTAGGAAATATTTCACTCATATTTTCCCCCATGTAATCCTGCCAGTAATACTCATTAGAGTGCAGCAGATCTCCCACAGTGATTATCTGAAAGAAAAAGGGCCCAAGTGAGCCAGGTTGTTAAGCAAATTGAAGAAACCAAAACATTAATAATTTAATAACTCATGTAAAACAGCAGAGGAAAGTATACACAGTGCTGTGCTTTAGACAACCAGGTGCCATGTGAAATCAGGAGAGCTCTTAACAGAGACTAATACTGGCTGTATCTGTAGCCTCAAAACTATGTTGGACTCTTTCAGACTCAAGACTCAGATCTTGTTCGACACAATACTGTGCACACACAAGTTGGCCAGCATTAACACTAATCCCAGCTATGTTCAGAGAACTTTAAACTCTACTATAATAAAGCCAATGCAATTTTGACTTATCACTCTGTATTCCACCCACTGCAGAGAAGACAGATAATATTGGTAAACAGGGAGGAGCTGCAGAAGAGTTTGGCAGACCACAGAGTCATCATATCTAAGAATGTGCTCCACTACTTTTGTGCTCCACTTCTTTTGTGCTCCACTACTTTTCTTTTTAAAGAAGACCTTGCCTTGTCTTTATGTCTTTATGTTTTTTTTTTTTTTTTTTGGTAGTATGCTTCTCAATTGATTGATCTATCTCAGATGCTGAGACAAGTGCAGAAAGGCTGAAAACTGTTCTTTCAATGAAGTTGCTGATTTGAAAAGCACTTATCCATGGAAGGCCTTCCATCCAGAATTCAGTGTTGCTTTTAGCTCATATACCCTTAAACTCTTTTTTGAAGATCGGGTAGTCCATGGCACCTAGTGGTGCAAGTGCAGGTGATGGAGATGAAACTCCTTCAGCATTAAACACCAGGAGCTCCCAAAAGGCAACTTAATTTTGAAACTTAGTTGCCTCCAGTGGCCCTCCATACCCAGGCTGGTGACACTTCTAGAGTTATTGGAAGTCAAAAATTTCCCCCTTTATTTCCCCCTTAAGCCAAGGGGGAAAAAAAGAAAAAAGAAAAAGGAAAAAACCCAGCCATCAAATACCTGCTCAGGGCTCAGAGGTCAAGTGGAAACAAACACAAGTGGTCACGAGATCACTGGCTGCTATCAAAGATGGCTGTGGTAGCATCTGTGGCAGACCTGTAAACAAGGGTTGGAGATATCAGCAGCTGAAGGGAACAAAGGCATTTAAGGCACAGCATACTAAACCTCTCCAGTTTTATTGAAGAGTTGAAATACAAAGTATGTGTATATTTGTAACAACAACATGAATAACAATAAATAAAAAATAATAAAGGCTATGGAGATTACAAGGTAGTTATCTTCTTTTCCATCCTGTATATTTTCAACACCTTGCTGAAGAGAGTCTGCTTCATGGCTTCTGAGTACTCCTACTATTTAAAAAAGAATCTCTGAAATAGATGCTAGAGACCAGTCTGCCTACTTTTAGGTGAATTTATACAATAAAATAAAATAAATGATAATATAAATGATAAAATAAAAAAAAATCCATGCAGATACTTAGGCAGACGCTTTTACTAGCAATAATATTTGGCATTAATATTATACCATTTAAATAAAAACTTATGATGAGTATCATCCCTAATATTGTGGTGTTTTGCCAGTTAATCCTCCAAATGGTAAAGAGCATCCAAATGCTCCAAATGCTCAATATCATTATACATGAGGATTTTGTTTGATTTTAATAGCCCTATTTATAGATACATTTAAATGAATAAAGTTTCTGCAAGATTAAGAAAAGGTGTTTTCTTTTTTCTAAGAACAGAAATTGCACACAAGTGTCTGGAAAGGCAGTTTTTCTGCTCTATGTGTATAGGGATAGCTCACAGCAATAGGGCACCCAAACCCAAATGCTGGCAGCAAAAGAATGCTCTTACAGACAAGCACTCCTTCTCACCTCAGCTGTCCTGGAGAAGTGGCAGATTATTAATTCACTTGATAAGAAGATGGGTCTTGATGTTGAGATGGGGCCTGCAATAGGAAGAGTCAGAGATAATTCCTTCGTAGGGGAGTGGCTTAGTAATGTGTTCTAGTGAAGGCATAGGACTCTGGAATGATGAAATTCAGAATATTTTGCAGGCTATTGTATCTTGAACTGATAGTACATCCCTGGGGAGAGAAAGAATTTGTGGTTTTTAAGGTAGAAGGAAAATTCTAGTTACGGAGATTCCTGTGATTTCCTTATCGATAAAAACAGGGACAAGGTTGACATAACCTGCTGGTTGAGGAAGAGATGCAAAGGTCGTGGTGTTTGAAGGGAGTTTTTATTCCTCCTCCTCCTAAAAAATGCCTAAAGAGCAGGAAGCAGTGAAGCAAAAAAACCCGTCTTTCCTCTGCCACTAACACAAGTTTCTCTGGTTACAAACTCTCATATCATCTTGCCAAGTACTGCAATGCTTATTAAGAAGAAAAAGCTATTTTAAAAATTTTGAGATTATTTTATTTATTTATTTATTTATTTATTTATTGTATTTCCTTAAATTAATGTGTATCTGCTTCTGAAGGGAAAAATGTTAGAATAGCTAAAAAAAAAAAGTATCCTGAATGGCCAGGTCTGTTTCTGAGCTAATCATTACAAAGAAGTGCAAGTTAGGGTTAGGTTAGGTCAAGATCAGCTTGACTTCCCAGTATGTTGCCTTTTAAGGATATTGATTAAGATCTTGCAGATAACTTCTTGGGAGGTGTGAATGGCTAGGGATAAGATTATTTGCTTCCATAGATAGACACAGAGAACTAGTTTCTCCATATGTAATTCTCTTGTAAATGACATTGCTTTCTTTTTTGTGTTCCTGAATCCCTTTTCTCCTGTAAAGTGCTGTATGTTAATTATCATATGTTACTGAATAGCCTTGTTTTTTGGCCTATCTCACTAATAACTCAAAAGACTGATAAATGTTATTTCCATGCATCATCTAAGAAAGGTGTGCTGATGATCTGCAGCAAAATTTAGACGTAGATGTTATTTGAGTCAAGATGACTTTAAGTGGCAAACTCAGTGTAGTTATGAAGTAAGATCTTGCAAATGCAGGTCATGACTGCTTTTGTGATCAGGACTTGTCCTTAATGAAAGCAAAGGTGCCTGTTTCTTGGGTAAGAATTATTTTTTTGTTTTTCACTTACTGCCATATGGGTGGGTGAGGTAATCCTTACAAGCATGACAAAAGCCTGTCCTTAATGATGGTGTGTAAGTATGGGATAAGAAAGAAGAAATGCTCAACTACAAAATGATGGGGAAATTGGAAAAGGAGGGGTGCTGCTGGATGTACAGAGCCATATGAGTGCTTTGAGCAGAACAATCAGACGAGATGATGTCTAGAGATCCTGTCTAACTTCACTGTGGTTTCTGACAATGAACACAATGGTAACAGTGATTCCCTGTGAATAACCTAAGTATGGGAGGAAAAATAGCAGTGTTCCTAGTTGAAGTTAAGTTAGAAAGAAGGGTATGATTGAGATTTTTCTCTATCCAAATGTAGCTTGCCACTGTGAATAATAGATGAATAATTTTAAGTTTTCCTCTACGGGCCTAATCTAATGTTTGGAAGAAAGAAACTACTGTGTGTGAATTTGAACATGTACTTCTAGAAATCAAAATCATTATTAGTAGTTGCTTCTTCTGTGATAAATTCTTGCCATGCATGAGTAGCTATCCTGAAGAACTTATAGTTAGTATCAGTTAAGCATAGCTTTAACCAGTTTTCCTTCCTGGGCAATATTTCATCATTAGGAGAATGATGGTGTCTGAATTTTGGCAAATACATATTCTGCCTTCATGCTTGATACTTTATGCCCATTTTTTAGACAAGGATATAGGATAAAGCAACAGCCCTGTGAAGATTGCTAGGTGACCTTTTCAGAGCTGTAGATGTCAAAAAGCATTTCACATTTGTCCTGATACATATTTCTAAAGCCTTAGTCACCCTGTAATCTGATCAGGATTTGTGGTTTCCTCCTTCTGAAGAGATTATTTCTGAGGTGTTATGATGGACAGTTCTCACCTCCCACCCAAGTTTCTCCTCTGCTTGGTTTTACCATAGAAGAAAACCCCACCATACCTTGCCGCTTAGTGCAACATGTGGATAAAAGCTATATGTGGATAAAAGCAATATGTGGATAAAATGAACTTTTCCAGCCTAGTGTTTAATAAATCAGTGTCTCAATAAAGAACGGATGACTTAACCTGTGAGACAGGAAGGTGAGAAATGAGTCAAGGAAAAGGAGTGCTTTCACAGTCTATTCAGACTCTCTGTTGATTAAGGCCATCTAGTTCCAGCAGAGGTCAAGTGTCCAGCTGCAAATTCACTGTCTCACAACAATTCAGCTTCTGCAACAGCCTTTCAACCAAAACACACTTCTATGAATTGGTCTATTAAAATGAATTAGACTCTGCAGAATGACTGCTGGTCTGCAGTTATTGTGAGGGGTGAAGTCCTTGTCACTGGGTTTCTTTCTCCTGTAAACAGAGATGAACATTTTATTTTATGAGGTAAACAGTTCCTGTAAATTAGTAGTGAATATGTTTTAGAAGGACAAACCTTTCCACAGAGAATAAGGTCACTGTTTTAATTACACTGTTTTAATGGGGTTTTGACTCAGCTGCTATCAGCTGTTAGTTCCAGGTAGGTTAGGAACTATTTTTGCCTCATTTTAAGCACTAGCAAACATGAACAAGCAATAGGTGCAGCTTTATGAACAACAAAGATAACATTTTATATAAACATCCTAACATACAGAAGACTATGTAAATAGAATGATACTGGTCTCTGACCAATTTAGAGCCAATGCTTTTTGATATTTGAGAGGGCCTTTCTTACTGAGATGACTAATAAGGTGAGAAGGTAAGTATCTTTGCTCCAGAGGTACTTGTGCAGAATTCTTTTTAGTCCATGCTGTGCATTTTCCAGAGGACATGAGGGTGTTTTGCTGGCTCAGAATAAATTATTCCTTTGTATGCTATGTACTACAGAGGGATGTGTATGTGAAAGGGGGTGAAAGAGAAAAGGGACAGTTGCAAAGTTACAAGGGAAAAAATACAAAGGAGAGAATAATTTCCCCTTTGTCCTCCAGAAGGACAGATAAAAAATAGCCCCAGTGGAAGGACACAATGCTTGGAAAAAATGATCGCAGTAGCATCTGAGGAAAAATTATAGACATGAGCTTGAAAATGCCCAGGAAATGGGAGGATTGCTCTTTAACCGATAAGTAGATGGTCAAGAAGCATTTTCTTCTACTGTTTATTTTTTCCCCCTAAGCTTATAAACAGTATAATAAATGTGTTCTCTAATAAAACCTCACACAAAGTTTAAATAACTGACTTTCCTCTGTTAGTAATCTAGCTACAGTTTATGAGAGCCAGTATATTGCGATGATTGTATCCCCACTAGTGTCTTTCAGCAAGAAAGTATAGTTCCACCTCTTTTATCAAGATTTTCTTGTGTACTTGCATTAGAGATTTAGTAGGTGATTAGTTTCCTACGCTGGTACTGAACCACTGTAAGGACCACCATCTTGTAAGTCATACTGTGTTCCACACAGAGAATCATAGAATGGATAGATTGAACAGGACCTTAAAGATCATCCAGTTCCAGGACAGGGATGCCTTCCACTGGACTGGGTTGCTCAGACCCCCATGCAGCCTGCTCTTGAGCAGGGATAGGTAATCCACACCTTCTCTGGGCAACATGTTTCAGTGCCTTACCACACTTATAGTAAGGAGTATCTTTAGAATATCTGATCTAAACCATCTCTTTCAGTTTGAATCATTACCCCTTGTCTTATCATTACATGCTGTCTCCATCTTTCTTGCAGGCTTCCTTCAGGTACTGGACAGTTACAATTACTCCAAAGCCTTCCTTCCTCCAGGCTGAATAATCCAAATTCTCCCAGTCTTTTCTCAAAGGAGAGGTTTTCCATCCTTTTAATCTTCCTGGTGGTCCTTCTCTAGACTAGCTCCAACAGGTCCATGTCTTTCCTGTGCTGAGGAACATGGAGGAGGATGCAGCACTCCAGGCTGGCTCCTCATGAGAGTGGAATAGAAGGGAAGAATCAACCCTCAACTGCTGACCATTCCTTTGGATGCAGCCCAGGACACGTTTGGCTCTCTGGGCTGGGAGTGCCCATGGCTGGGTCATGTCCAGCCTCTCACCCACCAGCACCCCCAAGTCCTTCTCCCCAAGGGCTGCTCTCCATCTGCTCGTCCCCCAGCCTACGTTTTAAGGGGTTGTCCTGACCCAGGTACAGCTCCTCACCCTTGGTCTCCTTGCACTTGCACTTAGCGCAGCAAGTTGCACTTGAGGCAAGTGGGAAAGTGGAAAAATAAGTCGGATATTCCCATAGGCCCACTTCTCAAGCTTGTCCAGGTCCCTCTGGATGACATCCCATCTTTCAGGTGTAATAACAACACCACTCAGCTTGGTGTCCTCTGCAAATTTGCGGAGAGAGTACTTAATCCTTTTGTGTATGTCATAAAGGAAGATATTGACTAGTACTGGTGCCAATACAGACTCCTGTGGGACACCACTTGTCACTGATGTCCATCAGGACTCTGAGCTATTGATCACTACCCTCTAGATGTGACTGTCACGCCAATTCCTTATACATCCAACAGTCCACCTGCTGAATCCATGTCAAATTAGAGAGAAAGACATTGTGGGGGACTGTGTCGACGGCTTTACAGAAGTCCAGATAAATGATATCTGTAGCCTTTCCCTTGTCCACTGGTGTAATCCTTCCATCATAGAAGGCCACTAGGTTGGTCAGGCAAGAGTTGCCCTTAGTGAAGCCCTGCTGGCTATCCCAAATCATCCTCCTCGTGTCTTTGTGCCTTAGCATAACTAGTAGGATGACCTGTTACAGGACTTTCCCAGGCACAGAGGTGAGCCTGACAGTTTGGAAATGCCTAAGGTCCTCCTTTCTAACTTTTTAAAAGATGGATGCAGTGTTTCCCTTTTTCTGCTCACCAGGGACTTCCCTTGACTTCCATGACTCTCTGGATATCAGGGAGATTGGCTTGTCACCTACATCAGCCAATTCCCTCAGAACTCTGATATGCATTCATCAAAAACTTACACATATTCAGGTTCCTCAGATAGTCATGAAACTGATCTTGTGAGAGGGAGTTTTCTCTTCCATTCCACATCCTGCAGTCCATCCAGTCAAGAAGGGTTGGAAAAGAGGTTGCTATTAAAGAATGAGTAACTAAGCTTTCTCTTTGTCCAGTTGTTACTAGTTTTCCAGCATTTTATATCAGGTATATATTCTTTGAGCTTCCTTTTCTGGCTGACATCAGTTCCTAACTGCATGGAACCTGATGCACTGATACCAAGCCTCTGACTGTTGGAATGTATATGTGTTGTGGTTTAGGAATTCCTAATTCCCCAATTTAGTGTTCCTAGTCAAAACACACCAGACAATGTGCTGCTCTCTCACTGTGGCTGTCTTCCCCTGCAGCAGGATCAAGAGAAGAATGGAGGCACAAAAAAGTAAAGATCATGGGTTGAGATAAGAATGATTTAGTGGAAAAAGCAATGAAATAAAACAAACAAACAAGCATTAACAACAAAACTAATAACAGTGTACAGGACAGGTGAATGATTCGCATGTCATTGCTCATTATGACCTCATCTGACTGTGCACTCCAGTAAAGTGAAAAAGACAGGTGTGAGTACCTCACCATGTGCTGAAGTGAAGAACCTCAGGGTCCTGGCTATGACCCTCCTAGCTGCTGCAAAGTCAACCCTGTTGACTGGCCAGAATACGGTTCACCAAACCTTCCCCGTGTCTCCTGCCTTAGGTGAATTTTTTTGCGTGTTGTGGGGCTGGTCTTTTGATGCCTTTCACAGATAAGCAGATACTTATGGGAACACAGAAATTTCACAAATTCCATTGAACAGGATAGCTTGAGGTCATAAAGATCAATACACAACAACTCCAGATGAAGTGCTTTTGCATGATTTAAAATGAATAAATTCTTTATGAGCATTCATTTTAATATTAGTCACAGAAATTATTAAAAATGCAAAGCCTTTAAAGCTATTTTCATCAGTGTTACTTAATCAAACCAGTACTTTTTTTGCAACTCTGACTTTATCTTGAAAAGGAAAAACTGCAAGGAATGCAAAAAATTCAATGTGTAGCTGTTGCCATGGATTTTAAGCAGAAATGAATTGTATGCTACATTGATTACTGCCAGCACAAAACCCTTGATAAATTGGACAAGATGGAAATCATACTATGTTAATATTTCTTATGACTTCAGCTCTTTTTCCCAGACAATTTTAATGAAACCTTATAGTTTGGAGCTTTATTTTTCTCATTATTACTTTTTCTGAAGAATTGGCTTGTTTTTGCAGGAGAAGCTTAATGTCAACAATATGGGACATCAGGTGATAATATTTGACTTTTCTGTCATAAGAGGACTGTGGGAAACTCGAGTTAAGAAGAGCAAAGAACGTCAGAGGAAGGAAAAAGAAAGATTAGAACAAAGTGCATTGGAGAAGTAAGACAACTTTTGTGTTATTACTTTTAACCAAATGTGTTCTTATTATCCACTAACATTGCAATATACTAAACATAATAAATAGAAATATATGTAACAAATATGATAAATATACTAAAAATAATTGTTGATTATTAAAATTTTGGGGTTTGGGTTTGATTTCAATGACATCTTACTCCTTTTCCTCATATGATAGTTAGAGAAAAGCAGCACAAACAATACTTATGTTTCATTAGTTTCTGCTCTTTCTCATGTAGATCAAGCTATATTAATGATATATTTTATTGTTTACCATAGACATAAATTGAAGAGAAAAATAACATATATTTTTGTACCTTTCTATTTTAATATACTGCATAAAAGAAGGGATTATTAATTTTAGAATTATTGAACATATGCTCACAGGTTTCAGTACTAAGAAATACTTTAAGTATTTTTGTTGTGTTGAGAGAAGAAAGAAAAGGAGTTAAATAAGTGGACATATTCAATTGCTTCTGAATAGTAATACCAAAGAGAATAAGGA
Organism: Passerina amoena; assembly: GCA_013401095.1. Lineage (NCBI taxonomy): Eukaryota > Metazoa > Chordata > Aves > Passeriformes > Cardinalidae > Passerina > Passerina amoena. The sequence goes on from WBNP01000641.1 coordinate 581,685, forward strand.
TTATTAGGTTATTTTTTCTTGAGGTATTAAAGAAGGCTATGATTATAATCCTTACACCCAATGATAATTTTATTGCTTTTATTATACTGAATTTATATTTTCTTTAAGCAATGTCTTGTTTCCTATAAGACACAAATATTAAACTACTTTGGGAAGTTTGAAAACACAGGATTTATCAATTTCCTCCCTCTGAGAAGAGAAAAAAATACAAATCATGTTCTGTTTTAAAAATAAAATGCACATAAAATGCAATTATGTCCTTAAACAGCACCCTTGTTTAAGGACATAATTGCATTGAACCTTTGTGTGGTGTTTCAGTGCTCTCAGGACACTCTCACTAGTAGATTCTCACTGCCAGGCAGCTGCACTGGCAACAGAGCAGCTGGTCTAGGAGGAGACCAGGATAATACAGAGTCTGACCATCCTTTTTGTGGGACCTTTCACTTCAAAACAGCCATAGCAGCAGTCTTGGTTTTCCCACCTCCACCAAAGCTTACAATAAATGCTGTAATCCTAACAAAAACAGAAGAAAAAAAAGAAAAAAAGAAGTTTGTCCTTCAGATTGAATTGTCTAGTAAGGATAAGCATTCATTTTGGTGTGAGCTGTGTCCTGGTTTCAACTAGGATAGAGTTAGTTTTCTTCTTAGTAACTGGTACAGTGCTGTGTTTTGGATTTAGTGTGAGAATAATTTTGATAACACACTGCTGTTTGGATTGTTGCTAAGTAGTGCTTATGCTAAGCCAAGGACTTTCCAGCGTCTCATTCTCTGCTAGTGAGGGGCTGAACAAAGAGCTGGCAGGGAGCACAGCCAGGACAGCTGACCTGAACATGATATTACATATGATAGAACTTTATTCTTGCTATATAAATTGGTGGAATTGGCCAGAAGTGAGTGATTTTGTTTCTCAGAAACAAAGTGGAGTGTGTCAGCAGGTCGTGAGCAGTTGTATATGACATAATTTATTTATCTTGGGTTTTCTTTCTCTCTTTTCATTATTATTATTGCAATGAATATTAATATTATTATTATATTTTACTTTGTTTCTATTGTGAAACTATTCTTAACTCAATGAAGAAGTGTTACTTTTTTATCCTGATTCTTCTGCCCATGCAGATGTGGTGGGTCTGGGGAGTAAGTGTCTGTGTGGTACTTGGTGACCATTTGGGCTTAAACCATGGCAGCTGAGAGATGGATGTTTGCTGTTTCCCTTATGGTAGAGAGCACAAGTAAAAGGACTTGGGATGAAACTTGATCAAACCCTATTTCTGTCCTAATGTGGACAACATGTCAACATCCCCCTGCCACATTTTTTTTTTGGTTTTGGTTTTGTGTGGTGCAGAAGATACCTTTTGAGTTCACTAGTACAAAAGCAAATGATGCATGGTAAGTTCTCTCTGTAAGAGCGAATAAGGGCAGCCTTATGTCCTCTGAGACAGCTAATCTGAGCTCCCACGGCTTTTGTCAGTTAAGAATATGTTAAGAATAAGTTCTTATAGGGACTTGTCTTTTCCATGAAACCAATGCATTCTACCTGTTTTTTTCTGCCTGTGGTTAATTATTTTAGACACACTTCTATCTGAAAGAGTGGAGCTTCACTGCTTTTTCTGCATTTTTTCCACTAATGAAGTCCAAATTAATTCTCTTATCTTCCCGTACCACTCAAAGATAGGAAATTTGAGATATAATGCACAGAAATAAGAGTTCCCAGGTGCTCTTGCTGCATGCGCAAAGGATCTTTTTCTTCCTTTAAATAATTACAATTTGTGTATTGTACTTTGTTTACTTGTGTGTCTTCATGCCCTCAGATTGCTTTCCAGTTAGTTCTACTTGTAGAGCTCTGGAAAAAAAAGGAGGAAATACATTAGACTTTGTCTCCTGAGTATGAGTGATGAATATTTTACCCACTGAAACAAATGGCAAAGTTCATGTTCATTCTCATGGTGCAGGCCTTATAGAATGGTCAAAGCTGATAGAATAATGGTCAAAGTAATAACAATATTGGTAATAATATGCCAAATTCAGTTAAAAGAAAATCTTCTTTGTTTTATGAAGTGTGCAGTGACCACTGGCATTTAGGTCCTAAATGTCAGCTCACAAGTTATTTCTTACGTGCTTTCCAGTGCTCTCAAATGTCAGACCAAAAATATGAGAACACTTTGCTGATTTTTAGCTTGAAAGTATAGATAAAATTGTATTTCTAATTAAATAATGGAAATAAAGTTTCCATGTATAAACACACTTGCATTATTTTATGGAGTTCTACATTGACTAAATTCAGGTATCATACTCAGGGATTAAAATTTTATTATTGTCAGGTAGGTCCATTGAAATCCATGCAAGTTCATACTGTGCCACAGTAAGAAAGTATTTTGATCCAAAATGATTATTCCCAAAATATATTTAGAGAGGGATCTTTCCTGAAATCAAGACTACATTCTAGCATTTAAGGCTCTAGATATTCGCTTTTTTCAGAAGTCAGAGTGAATTCTTAAGTAGTGTTGAATTTAATAGAGTTTCTCTGCAAATGTACTCATGCAACAAAGTTTGGAATCTGGCCTTTGGGGCTGGTGGTTTTTGTTTTGGTTTTGCTTTGTTTTTGTTTTTTGTTTTTGTTTTTGTTTCTGGTTTTGTGGCTTCTTTTAAAACATTTTTCCTCAAAGAGGTTATGATTTGCTAATGCCTTTGAGATTGTGCAGTTCCTCTATATGCTGTGTTACTATGTAAAATGACCTGATAATTTCCATGCAGTGAAATGTAATATGTATTATTTGAGGACAAACTCCCAGTCAACCTCTAGGGAGCTCTGTTTTCCTTGAGGCAAGGTAATTTTGTTCATGTAGCCTCATTAAACTAACTTGTAAGATAATTTTTGACTGAAGATTTTCTTCAGAGGAAAATCCCACGAATGAATGAAAAGCTTCAGCTGAGCATTAATGGTGAAGCCTTGTAAAGATTTGCTTGCAAGGTAGATGTATAAGCAACTGGCCAGTGAAAGCTAATTCTGGGCAACCAACTACTGAGAATATTGGCCTTCTGGGTATTGGTATCAGGTAAATTTTCTTTATGGATTTAATTCAGTCCTCTGTTTCCTCTTTGGTTTTGTGGGGCTGTGAAAGTGTGGCAGTTTAAAGAACACACGTAAACCAACAAGTGAATATAAAATTAAAGGAAATGGAACAATTTTGGGTTGGCTTATATTCATTTTATGTCATCTTCTTGATCCTGTCAGATAAGTCCATTTGAAATCTCCCATAAGATATGAACCACAAACTGATAAAAAAAGTGTGGACTGTCCTGTCCTGAGAGTACCTATATGTTTATGAAAGTGCATACTATGGAAAGAAGTGTGTGTTTATAGCACTGTTTCATATTTATTCTTCTAGATTTTTGTAGTCATGATCTTTTATTAAAACCATCTTTTATTGTTCCCCAAAATCCTGAATGCTGTCACATGACCTTGATGAAGTATGATGATTTTCCTCATTGAGATTTCTTTTTCAATTGTTTTCTTTTTTCTTTTTTTTCTTAATTTTATTTTTGGAGGGAAAAAGAGCTAAAGTTTACAGTTAGGGTTTTTTTTTTTTTTTTGAAGGGTGGCAACATGTTTGTCATTTGTGTGAGAAGTAGGCAAGATAAATCTGAAGGTTAACAAATTAAACATCTCAGTGAGGAAATGCCAGAGCTGTTTGCCCAAATTAGCTATCTAATTTCTTTGCTATGAAATGGCACAGCTTTCTTTGTCCACCAACAAACGTGCAGCAAAAATAAAAGTTTGTTCAGCTACCTCTTCTACTGTCTCTTCTCTAAAAATTTCTTCTCAAAGTCTGGGTAATTCAATGCGCATGTATTATTTTTTGAGTCGTATACTTCTTAAATATTAAAAATAAAAAGCAACAAGAAAACTACACTTTGCAGGCAGACTGACTTTTTTCCCCCTGAGAGTTTACAAGTTTAATAAAAACTATTTGTCTCTATCACTCTGCCAAACTTCAGTGTTATAACTCTATTTGTACCTTAACTAAGATTTCATTTGTTATGTTTATCTTTATTCTCCTAGTCAATACCCAATGCAGAACATTTTCCAAGCCAGTCTAAAACTGGAGTTGGCAGTCTCTTGGCCGCAAACACAAATTGCAGTAAACAATTTTGGTTTCGATCTGCAGCACTAATAAAAATACTGTGCTATTTGCCTTTGTTTGTAGGCACTTGTGCATACAGACCATGTGTCTAAAGTAATGCACAGCAGTGCATTGTAAGATAAAAGCTGATGTTCAGCCACAATCCTTTAAATTTCATGGAAGAGCCTGGCAGTGATACTGAAATTGAATCAATCCAATTGAATTTGAAGCAAATGTTACTCATCCATCAGGAATATTATTCTGGGCTGAGCTCCAGTTCTACTGCGATGGTATTCTAAAAATTCCGTTGGATTATTTAATGATCCTGTGTAGCTAGTGACTCTGATTTAAACATTGCTCAGGAGTTCTAAACTGGTGTCACCATGTAGTGTCCCAGTCAATTCTTGTGCCCTGGTTTAGAGGAAAGAGTGCCATCTAACGAAACTTCCCTTCCTTACCTAGGAATCACAGCTTTCCTCCAAGGGCTTCTAATCAGACATTGAGCAGAGTGTACCTGCTGAAGGGAGAGCAATTGAAAGAAACCCAGTTACTCCTCATTTGCTTTGATGGCTCTGAAATCCTGACCCATGCACATTTCTTTTCCAAACTGGTTGCTCCTTTGAAGGGTCCAATCACTGGGTTTATTGTAGAGTAATTCTTTGCATCAGGTGGATTAGATTCATTATTTTGTTGGAGAAAATAAAATTTCAAGAAGGGAACTACCATGTCCTTGAAAAGAAATATGTATAACAACAATGAAAAATATATGCCATGAATCTTTCTTCTGAAGGTACACTGCAATAGTGAAGTAGCATTTGGGAAATGATTACCTGAAGAGGAACACAGCACTAACCAAAATGAAAATACTTGAATCTTCTATTTCCCTGCTGATCTTGTTTCATAACTGTAATGTATTGTCCTGAAAGCTTACTGTAAAAAGGCAATATATTGGAAAATAACTTGCCAGAGTAAAATTCCTCTATACCACATACATCTGCCTTGGTGACAGATGTGCTTTTGTGTTACAGATATATAGGTATGAAACTTAATTTTCCTTTTTTTTTTGGACAAACATAAGCAGCATGCAACCCAGTCTTTTTTAAAATTAGGGGAACTAATTGTATGATTGAAGAGGACATACTATGATAGTTAGCTGAGTTGGAACCTTACATCTCATCTGGGCTCTTTGTCCAGGAAAAATATCTCTTGTGTTCATAATCCCACCTAAATTAGGCTTGACTTTACTGTCTTCATTTTTCTTACTATTGAAAATAATTGTGTTTTTTTAAAATATGACTTTAACTGCTTGATCAAGGCCTAGAGGAAGATGAAAATATTTTATTGTTAAATAGTATTAAAAAGACATAAACTTCAGGAGAGCTGTGGTTTTTTAACTTCTTTTGTCATATGTGGAAATGATAGTGGAGCCATGGAAAAAGTTAAAGATAGAATCTAAAATGCTAAGCTTTGTGTTTTCCCAGATCAACTGCACCTGCGTAAGCAGTATGATAAATGATATAATTGTTAGATGTGATGATTGTTTAGTAATTAAATGTAATTATTATATAACCATAAGAAGAATAATGAGAAACTATGCTGGAAATTCAAAGGGGGCTATGTTTAGCTGAAATCTATGTATACAATAGAACGATAAAGGTTTAATAATTAACATGAAAGTTATATAACGATAGAGTATAAAACAC
>WBNP01000641.1:587607-611749 GCA_013401095.1 Passerina amoena
TCAACTGCACCTGCGTAAGCAGTATGATAAATGATATAATTGTTAGATGTGATGATTGTTTAGTAATTAAATGTAATTATTATATAACCATAAGAAGAATAATGAGAAACTATGTTGGAAATTCAAAGGGGGCTATGTTTAGCTGAAATCTATGTATACAATAGAACAATATAAGTTTAATAATGAACATGAAAGTTATATAACGATAGAGTATAAAACATGCTCACCTCGAATGTATGGTTGGAATTAGATTGGGGTGAAAACCACCCCAATTCCCAGAGCTCTTAATAAAAAGCACCGCATATAATCATTCCGTGATTATGTGTTTCTGAACGCTAATAGAAATGTGTTTCTGGAATATCAGGAGTCTTTCAAGTGTCAAGACCAGAAATATTAATTCTTAAATGTATATTAGTATTTAAAAGATTATTTTATTTGTGTGAATATCTTTTCTTTTTGCCTCAATGGTTTAGAGGCTTTTTCTTTTAGATATCTTTCCTAAAGATTCATGTAATAGCCTCCTCCTATGACAAACATGGTGGAAATTCTGTATAATTTGAGGATTGTCACCAAATGAAGATTTTAAAAGGTCTTTATTTTCAAAATGATGCCTTAAAAAGTACCATCATCTCAATTTTTTGAGAATGGCAGACAGAATGATAGCCATGTAGCCAAATAGATCCCTTTGGTTTGGTCTCAACTGAACCTGCAAATTTACAGCTTTGTCATCTTTTCTTCATGATACACACTGGCTTGATATAATTTGCAACTCCAGGCCAGTAAGTCTCATAGTGATTAATTTGGGTAGTATGTAACTTGAGGGTAAAGCCAGGTGTTGTAAATTATTAGACCTTTGCCCATGGGAAATATAATGTTTTCATTCTGAGATGTACTGTACAAAATTATGCACTTTTGTTGCTCCATTATTAATTCACCTTCCATCTGTTCTAAATGTGCTTGTACATGATACCTGCATTCTTTAAAAGCCTAACAGAGCATGTTACCATAACTTAATATACGAGTAAAGAGAAAATTTGACACAGGATTTCCATATCAGTGTGCAATATACATGCTGAGTTCCCTAGTAGATTTAATTTTTAACCCCTTTCTTCTGAGGTAAATCACTGACTGATTTGCTTAACAACGATTTTTGTTGTATGTATTTTGTTTTACTTGGCTAGCAATGACCTCCTGAGTTTTGTGTTTTATACATGTTATCAGCAGACTGTCAGAGGGCAGTTTGTTTTTTTTTTTGCTTTAATGTAACCCTCTTCTTACCATTTTTAAAATTCCTTGTTTTGAGGGAGTAAAATTTTCGACCTGAGCCCTCTACCCTATTGTTCCTGGGGTTTACCTGACAGAGCCAGTGCTGATGTGTAGTAATGCAGCTTACTTTTTATTGGGTTAGAATTTTTGACCTCTTATTTCTGTTGTTTAAGTTTCTAACATTCTTAGAATTTATACTGTCAGGAATGAATCAGTCATTTTTTGGGCTTGAAAGAGAAGCAATGAACACAACCCCCCCCATTTTGTATTGCATTTAGTGCAATTTTTTTCAGTGCACTAAAGTATGCACTGAGGGAAATATTTATTGCTTTGATAGAAAATGAAGGAATTCCATGGAAATGAGAGGGTAGTAATGCAGAATTAAGCATCAGAGAAGGACAGAAAACTCTATCTCGAGGACTGGAGAATGTGAGAAAGCAGAACAGCAGTGGTAAGTAAAATCTGGAATATTTTAGAAAAAAAGGATTCTACGTGTTTGATCTATGGTCCTTATGGCTCCTGCCTCGTAGTTGTTCAGATAATTTTGCTCTCTTCCTTGAAATTCAGTTAACACCTTCCCCGTATCACTTCACTTCCTAACTGTACAGGGCTTTTATATCTACATAGTTTTACTCACTGGTAGACAAGTTTTGGAACAAAATATGAGTAGGTGTTTTGGGACTGTTTATTTTTCTTTATAGTATATGGAAATATTGTTTTGTAGCTTTTCCCAGCAACCTCTTTCTATTACAATATCCACACTCAATTGTGTTGGCAGTTTCTGTGGTATAAATGACAGATTGAATAGTTAAAATCAACACTAAAAATTGAATTGGCTCATGTGTCAAAGCATATGAAAGGTTTTGGAACTATCATGTCTGCTGATATGGAAAACTCTGTCATCTGAGCACTTCTAGACTGCAGCTGATAGGGATACCCTTAGTAGGGCTGCTTGGTGACATCAGATGTTTGGATATTTCTCCCTCAGTAGAAAATATAGAAATATTAGGCACAACTTGATGACATATTACAGTGTGGGCTAAGGAACTGTACCTGCTTTAACCTATTTTCTTGTTTTTGTCATATTAAGTAAACTCAGACGATATTTGTGGAGATATTGTGAATAGTTGGTGGACTGTGCTAACACCTTGACTATGCTAACCTCTTGACTGTGCTAACACCTTTAGTCCCCTCTAGGGACTCACTGGGCTGAATATTTTTCTGTCTGTCCAGTCTGGTTTTTCTTAACTCACTTATATATCACTTGTATATATGTATTTCGTACCATAGCTTGCTGTGGTATGAAACATTCCACAATGCAGTAGACACTGAGAGAAACTAGGAGATTTATTATTTCAAATATATTTTAGTATTCTCACACCTCCCCTACTGATACTTTTTAACACCTGAAGTTCTTCCAGATGTTGACTTGTGAAGTACATCTTGATCTCTCTAATGAAAACTGAAGCCAAGAATGATTAACATTTCTGCAGCTATCAATAACTTCTGTAACTATTCCTTTATTGCTCCTTTCATATTTTGAGGAGTTATTCCCATCATCTTTGTGAAGCTTCCTTCATCTGATATGCTGCAGATACTTTTCCTACTCATTTGTATATCTGTAGTAACTTAATTTGCTTTTTTGGTGTTTATCAGAGCTTGTGTTTCTTTCTATTTTTTTTCATTTGAAGGTAAATACAATTTTATCTTTTAAGAAATATTTCTGTAATTTTTGAAATAAGGGACAAAGAGATCCTTACTGTCTTTTCATTAGAATGCGCTTAGTCTGAGTTTGTCCTGTCTTCCTATAGTCTGTCAACACTTTGTGCAGTGAGCTACATTTTAACCAACCTCACCATTAATTCACCTCCTGAAATATTTGTAGAAGGTGCTTTTCTGTGCTTTCCCTTTATAAAGATGTCACTTACAGTGCATTGCAGTCACTGTTACAGAAGGGGCTTTCTGCAGTTCTCTTATGTTCCATGTGTAGTGTGCTGCTCCTTGAAACTCTCCTCTGGTGGTCCCTCAGGCTTGCTCCTCTGATAAAAGGTTATATGTATTTTCCAAAAGTGTAGAAAGTGCCTGCAGTGTGTCCCTGTGCTCTGTGTCTTTGTCATTGCTATGCTCTCTGCTTCCAAGTCTTCTCTAAAATCCCCTGAGATTTCTGTAACTGCCACAATGTGTACAACTGTCTGAATACCTTTCTATCTAGGCATGCAGTTTTACTCTCTAAAGACATTTTGGATAGCATTAGGTCATCTATGACTTTTAATCTGTGCTACTATATTTCCATAAGAGTGCTCTGCACTGCGGCTTCATACCTTGTTATGGGTGTCCAAAAATAATTTATTTCAGCAAGATTCTGGGACAGCCTTCTTTCACCTAAGTTTGCAATGGGTTTCTTGCATGTGATTTAAAACCAGATATTCTGGTTTTAATCCTGACAAATCTGGGAGTCTTTTATGATGGAACCATGGTGGATATGGTAGATAGGGGCAAAACAATTGACATCATCTACCTGGACTTAAACATACAAAATGTTCAATGCTGTCTCACATGCCATGTCCCATGACCCCATAGGAGGTCATGGATTTGAGGGATGGACCATCTGGTGGATAAAGTCCTGGCTGGATCGCCACATGCAAAGTGTTGTGGCCAATGAATCAATGACCAAGTGGAGACCAGTAATGAGTGGTGTCCCTCAGGAGTCAGTGCTGGGGCCAAGGCTGCTCAGTATCTCTGCTTTGGCAACATGGACAGTGGGATTGAGGGCATCCTCAGCAAATTCACTGACAACACCAAGCTGTGTGCCGCAGTCATGCTGGAGGGAAAGGATGCCACCCAGAGGGACCTTGAGAGGCTTGAGAGGTGGGGATTTGTGCAAAACTCATGAAGTTCAACAAAGCGAAATGCAAGGTGCTACACCTGGGTTGAGGTGATCCCAGACATGTAACATGCTGAGCCTGGAATTGATTGAGAGCAGTCCTGAGGAGAAGGACTTGCAGGTGATATTTGAGAAAAAACTAAACATGATCCAGTAATGTGTGTTTACAGTCCAGAAAGCAACTGCCTCCTGAGCATCAAAAGCAGGTTAAAGGAGGTGATTCCATTCCTCTGCTCTGCTCTTGTGAGAGTCCACATCCAGCTCTTGTGCCCACAAAATAAAGACAACATGGACTTGTTTGAGAAAGTCCAGAGGAGGACATGAAATTGATAAGAGGACTGGAGCACCTCAATTGTGAAGACAGGCTGAGAAAGTTTGGGTGGTTCAGCCTGGAGAAGAGAAAGTTACTTGGAGATCTCATAGCAACCTTCTATTATCTGAAGAGGGGATACAAGGAAGCCAGAGAGAGTCACTCTGTCGGGGACTGTAGTGACAAGACAAGGGAGAATGCCTTCAAACTGAAAGAGAGTAGGTTTAGACTAGATATTAGGAAGACATTCTTTACTGAGAGGGTGATGAGGCACTGAAACAAATTGCTCAGAGAAGCTATGGATGCCCCATCCCTGGAAGTGTTCAAGGTTCGTTTGTGGCTGAGGGGAGAACTTGAGCAACCTGGTCTAGTGAAAGGTGTCCCTGCCCATGGCAGCGGGATTGGAACTAGATGATCTTCAGCATCCCTTCCAACCCACATAATTCTATTACTTCATGATTCTGTTTCATGTGACTTTTTTTTTTTTACATCCTACATTGTAGAGAAGAACTCCATGATTAAGTGGTAATATGTGTAATATTTTGTTACTTCCTATTTGAGCTTCATAAATTTGCATGTGTTTCTCTTTCTGGGACATAACATATTTACTTTCTCTAGGGCTACTTTATCCTGAAATTTGTGTCCTCCTTCAGGTCTAAGTTTTCTTCAATCCTTTAGATTAAAGTTTCTGTCAGAGATGGAGATGGCATAAACGAGTCGTATGTACCACAGGATATAGACTTCAAAGTGTGAGGTCAGATTTATGATACAAGGGACCCTGCAGTCTTTTTTTGGTGTAAGAAAGGCTTGCTTTTTTGGTGTAAGAAAGGCTTGTCTTTTAAAAATCAACCAGTCCTTTAATTGACTAAACTGAAATAAATCTCTCCTAACTAAAAGCATGAGCTCTTGACAATGCTTAATTATACCAAATTGAATTTGCACCTGAAGTTAGGAGAAAAAGCTTGCCTTGGAGGTGATGTAGAAGCTACACTGAAACTGAATCTGAAATCAGCTGGCATGTGATAACTTTGACCTTTACCTTCTAAGAAGATATTGGTGTAAAATTAAAATATATCATTATACTTGATCCAGAAAGGGCAGGGAAAAAAGGCACTTCATATCTTTTTTTCCCCCAAAGAAAATGTTTTCCTGTATCACCAGGAACTTGATTTTGTTTATGCATGTAATTTGTTCTGTGAGAATATATTTCCTATCCTATCAAAATAAAGGGTATAATTTTACTCTTTTCTGTAAGAGTTTGCTCAGTCTCCACTTTTCTGTTATTCTCTGGGTCTCACTGTTTTATAGCCAGTGAATGAAATCCTGATCCCTTGAAATCTATATGTAAGTCTAGAAAATCTTAATGCAACTCCAAGAAATGCATATTTTCTTAGTATATATATATAAAAAATAGCCAATACCTTAGATGAATAATTATATTTAGTTAAGTACTTCTGCAAACACAGATTAAGCTTTAGAACTTACCTGCCATATTTTTTTCACATAAGCATTTTTTGGCACTATTTCAGGATAAAACAGGAATGGAATTTTATACTAGAGTGCCGTAAGAAAGGTATTCCTCAATCAAAATACCTCAAGAATGGCTTTGTAGACATCAATGAGAAGAACCTGGACACCCATGGAAAGAATCCTCAGCTCAAGAAGAGTCATGCCTCGTCAGATGGAGCAAATAAAGAACAAAACAAGTTTATTTTTCAGCTTTCTGGAGAGCAGTGGACGGTAAATCTAATGCAAAATATGTTTCTGTTGCTGAAGAGTTTGGGTTTCTTAGACTGTATCTTTTAATCTCACCCTTTTAACGGCAAATATGAAATTGATGCTTTTACACAGTGTTAGAAGTGACCAAAGTATTTTCTACCTCAGCCTGAGCTAGTGGTTTAGTTTTCAGGTATGAGTATTTTAAATTTTCTGCTGATACATGTAATTTATCCCCCTCAAAAATGGGCAATAATATTGCAATAAGGTCTCTTTCTCTAAACTCCCCCAGTGCACAGAGAGACAAGAAAATAATATTTGTTGGCTTATTGCTGTCTTCTACTAATCAGAGATCTGTGTTATTGCTCTAATGGTGCGATAACACTTTCTCAAGCTCTGCTCAGTTTAAAACTAATATTAGCATCAATCCATGATTTTCCTACTGAAAAAACACCACATTTGAATTGCATATATGTTTGATATGAAATAGCAGCTTACAGGTAAGATATGAATTAGTGCTGGCTTGAAATTGAGCAAGCGATGGGTTACAGCTAGTCTGAAGATTTCTGGAGTTGTAAAAGCTTTGATTGAACCGTATTTGGGGAAATGTTATTAATGATAATGTGAAATTAAAATTTTGAATTTTTCATGTGGTATTGTCATTCCAAAAAACAGAAGTCAAAATGTTGATAAAGAAGCTAGAATTATTTTTTGATTGACCTGAAGTGTAATTTTATCCTACATTTGATCTTGAATCTCATGGTGTTTTCTTTTTCAGTTTTCATTTTTCTTTCTTGCTTTAATTTCCTTCTGAATAAACATACAGTATTTGAAATTTCTGGGCCATAGAAAACCCTGATTCCCATTCAGCTCTACTAAGGAGACTCTTCAACTGATACAAATCACTGACCTGGTAGGACTGGTTGTTGGGAAGCTACCACATCTCTTCATTCAAGAACTTGGGGTTTTGGAAGTGATGTTTAAGATGTGTAGTCAAATACTGCATTCTTTTGGGTTTTGTAAACCTTAGTTTACAGGTACTTAAGTTTAGAGCTACTTTAAGAAAAAAAAAAAAAGAGAAAGAGATTACAGCTACTTAGACACTGATATAGTACAACCTGCAAACATCCTTAATGAATCAGGGTGTAGAGAGTTGCATAATTAGACTTCTCTGTTGCTTATTCCCTTTTGCCAAACCATTAAAAATTTGCTTTGGCGTCATAAACTAGGCTTTACACCAAGAGGCAAAATCAAACACACATGTGTTGTTCTGTTTTCAAGAATACTTAATTTTAATTTGATGTTCTGAAAAACTTCATTGAAGAGAAACTGACCTACTGTTATATATATTATGCCACCTTGAGCAGTACATTCCTAACCACCATGGGTTTTGATATCCTCTTATCAGATGCTCAGTGTGTCCATATCAAACAGCCCTCAAGTCTCATTGTCCAGCTCTAGCCTAGCTAAAGTGGGTCTCCTGTTTCAAAAACAAACTGTTATATAGTTCAGATGTCTGCAGACAAAAATACAATCACAGCTGATTTATTTAGATCAGTACTTCTTTAAAGTTGAAATGTCACTTTCTAACAGATAACAATTATTTTAAAATTGTGAAAACTCACTTGACAAAGTTCTGAAAGAAGTATATCACTGACTGCAGAAATTTTTGTCTCTTATAGAAATCATACCACTAATTTTGCTTTTTAAAATCTGAACTGCTGTTTCTGAACCAAAGACAGAGTACTATGGTCTTTTCTCCTATTACTTTCTCACAAAAAGAAAATATTCACATTTAAGCACAATGAATTTTCAGACTATGAAACCAATGCTGCATAGTCTGGCAATCTGCACATGAATAAAATATGTGGACATATGACAGTTTTCTCAGAGAAGTCTGTATATTATGTAGCTGGGAGCTGTGGTGTCAATTGTGGTTTAAGTTTTTTTATGTGTTTTGTGCACAAATGCATCTATGAGTTAAAAGTTTCGGTGATTAAGCACTCAGGGAATTGGAGAAGTCAGAGTTGGGATTACCTGTGCAGATTTATGGGCACATAACAAGCTGGATTTGCTGTTGACTGTCCACTTACCATTGGCAGCAGCAAACAGCACAGTCCTGTAAAGTATCCATTTGGGGACGAGCTGCTGAATCTTCTATCTTCCTTTTACCTGATAAGTATTACTATTACATTTCCCCTTTTCTCCCATCAATGAAGCAGTAATATATCCTCTAGACAGTTGAAGCTAAATCTGAGTAGGTTGTTGGTGTGACTTAGAGGTTTAATTTTGAGAACAAGACTTGTTCTGAGCTATACCATTTCTTTTTATGGATGCTGGGAAGCTAAGTCACACAGAGGAGTAATCCCCAGCATAGGGATGTGGCTTTAACACATCCTTTTCATAGGTCTCAGTGTCAAAGTGCCCAGGCTGTCTAGATGGTAAAAATGTAGCCTGGTTGGAAAGAAGCTGCTGCTTTGTGCTCCATATTCATATAGCATCTGGCTTACTGATACTGCATTGTTGAGTAGGAGGTTAAAAAGGGAATTTGTAAAACCCTATATGATGGAATCATAAAATTGTTTAGGCTGGAGAAGACCCTTAAGTTCATTCAGAAAAACTATTAACCTAGCAGCTGAGAGATGTAGTCATTGGCTTTGGTCATGCTTCAGCAAAAGCCCCATGAGGCTGTCTGACACCTGGTGAGCATGGTCTCTCCTTATCTCTGAGGATACCCTGCACAGCAGAGTACTTGTGGATACAAAACTATATTCACTCAGTCACAAGAGTCTGGGATAACTTGGGTAAATATTTTGAAAATAATCTGGGTCGTGCCTTTTTGAAAATAATGTCAGACCCTCTTCTGAGAACCTTAGTAAAGGTGAAAATCAGAGCAGATCACATATTTTAAATTCCTAATAGGAATTCCTTCCTTTGAGACTTCGTGCCACTTTTGCCCCCACTTCTCAAATATTGTTTATATGATAATGTATTTTCATTAGGTGGAGACCCACTGTTCCTTGTAAAGTAAGTATTTTAACACATCTGAGAAAATATAAAGCTCTTTGACATCAACAAAATAGTAAGGGAAAAAAGGGTAATCATTTTGTAATAATTTGCCTTTAACACTTTCTGGTATATTTCTACTTCTAGTGTTCATGACCATGGGCCTCCTTAAAGGCATGTATTTCTGCAAAGAAGATGAATAGAGTGAATGATTTATGGACTTAAAGCCACAGTGTGGCTTTAAATTATGACACAATGTTAAAGTAGACAGGGGAGCATTGCAGTTTGTGCTTTTAACAAAGCTAGAGTGACAGTGACATCAGTGAAAAGAGACCGGAAATAAAAAGAATCAAGCACAAATCAGAATAACAGTCTTAAACATGATACAGCTAGCACTGGACATGCCTTGAAAGGGATAAGTATAGAAATGAAAACTACCTTGATTCCAGGAAAACAAAAGGAGAAAATGTTAGATTGCAAGAGCGAATGACACACTACAGTGTTCTGCATAGCTCACATGAAAGTAAAAATCTTACACCAAAAAATACTAGGTTAGACAAGTAAGCACAAAGTAGTAGAGTAGTAGCTAAAGAGCCTTGAACATAATTTTACAGTATATGAATTCTGAAAAATATGTTTTCTCTTTATGCAGATCCTTATTCAAATCCCTCTGAATCTGAAAGACATTTTGTAACTTGGGTTGTGGTTTAACCATGCCTGTGCATGCAGTTAGCTTCAGCCTATGAGCAGTGGTTGATAACTACATTTATGACATAACCTTACCTGTCAAAGCTCCATCTGGCTGGGGCTGTTTGACAACAACCTTAAGGTTCAGGGATCCTTGTCTCCCTTTTACATATCGGACAAATATTTTAGGCTGGACACTAAGGAAAAGTTCTTCACAGAAGGAATGATTGGGCATTGGAATGAGTTGCCCAAAGAGTTTGTGGAATCACTGCCCCTGAAGGTGTTTAAGAAAAGAGTGGATGTGGCACTTGGTGCCATGGTTTGACAAGGTGGTGTTAGGCCATAGGCTGGACTCAATGATCTCAAAGGTCTTTTCCAAGCTAGATAATTCTGTGATTCTGTGGTTCTGTGACTCAAGTGTCTACCTCCCATGGGTGTGCATTTCTGCCAGCTGGTGACAGTAATGAATCAGTATTTGCAGTTAGGTAAGAAAAAAGTATACCATAAAAAATCATCTAGTCTCATAATCACAGAATCACAACCTGATATTGTGAATGAAATCGGACAGGTTTTCTCTTCTTTTTCTCTTTTAATAAAAAAGGAGCTGAATCCAGTTTTATTGCCCCAGCAGTGAGTCTTCTAAATCTTCTTGTGTTTGGAAAACACTTGGGACTTTGAAAGCATGACAGTTGTGTGTTGTGCCACAAGTAATTTCAGGTTTCCAAGGTATGTTCCAGAAAAATAAAATTACTTATTTGGGAGTTTATATATATATATATATATATATATATATATATATATATATGGATTATGGACCTTTGAATTTTGTTTTTGAATTGGATTCCTAGGAAAAAAAAGCACAATTGATGCAACACTTGAGAACCTCTGTACGCATAAACATGTATCTACTCAACTAAATTAGTTCTTCAGAGAAACAGCACCATTAGAACTAGAAACTGAGGCAAAATAATGCCATGAATATTCATATGAATTTTTAAACTAAATCACTTTAACTCTGGTTTTCCCCTCTGAGTGTTTGCTTTCTGCTGTTAATTAATGAATGTTTATTCTCCAGCGAATCAGTGAATTTTAAATATTTTTCACATAACATTCAGGATAAACAAATTTTTAAATGCTGTGATATCAATATTGGCAGTGGAAAGCTGATGATGCTCCTTAAATATAGAGTAGGACTGCTCTTGGCTATGCTGCTTTTCATAAGTAAAAGATTTGGATGCATACCTACTTTAAAAAACTTTTATGTCAGATGTGCAAGTAAGTGAGTGGTGGTAAAATTCTTTACTCATAAATCATGATTTTCTTGCATTTAATTTCCCTACAAAACAAGGCAGCAAATGACTGTATTTGTATTTATTCTCACAATTTTATTGTGTAGCATAATATGCATTTTCACAGAGAACAGTAAATTTCCATTTGTTATTCCCAACTGTTTCTCACACTGATGCATTTATTTCATACAAAGGGTCAAAAAGTATTGCTGCATTGAATGGATAGGGAAAATCTCTCTTTCACTCATGTAAATTCCAGAGATTTCCCCCTGGGGAAAAAAAAAAAAACCAAAAAAACCCCAACCAAACCAAAAAAGACATTCCTGACTCAGTCGCGACCACATTTATTATTAAAGGTGGTCCCATGACATACTATATTTCACAGAATCATAGAATCAGTAAGGATTGAAAAGACATTTAAGTTCATTGATTCCATCCATTAACTGTCAGGTCCACCAACTAACCATCGACCTGAAAAGCCGGGGGAATGTTTAGCCTGGTGGCACTGCCGGGATGGAATCCCTCCTTGCTTCTGGGCTCCAGCCGGTCAGGAGCTGGAGTGCAAGAGGCGTGGGAGAGGCTAAGGGCAGGGCCTCTGCTCGGCCCATAGAAGAGGAGCAGGGGGGCTCTCCCGCTCTGCCTGTCAGCATAGGGTTTGCCTGCTCTCCTCTTTCTCTCAAGAAGCAGCAGGCACAAGTGAAGAGGGTTGGCAAATCATCCTGTTTCGTTGACATGGCCACAAAAAGCCCCTCACATTGCTCCCTTGGGACTGTGATGTCCCACCACAGATTTGTAAATGCTCGTGGTTGAAAGGAATGGCAAAACCCAGAGGGTCCAAAAAAGCTCACAGAGTTTTTTCAGTAAATTACTGTTACAATTTGATATTAAATTGCTCTGGCCAAAGAAAGGTGCAAATGAGACCAAATACTGGTACAATAACACAAATGTTACTTTGTGTACCAAGTTTATTAAGAGAATGGAGAAAAAAGACTAAGGTGGGGAGGAGGCAGAGAGAGATAAAGGGATAGAGGAGGTAGTACAAGCAGAAGATAGCTACCAGTAAGTGGTAGTTTAAAGTATATGCTGCAAATGTTATTAAGCCTTTCCTTAACCACCTTGTTACTTAAATTTTGATCAGTGGTCGTAGTCTTTGATCATAGTCTTCATCCGTGGTGGTAATGTGAACATACCATACAGAGGGAGAAAATAAGGATGAAGTAGAAGAGACAATGCAATAAATCAGGTATGAAACAATTACCATTCCAATAATTTAGAAAATAAATCCAGTTAACAACATCATTCCAAATTGCAGTAACCATGAGCCCCACCCTAAGGAGTTCTAATGATCAGAATGTAGACATCAGCCAGGATGTCTACATGGGGCTCCAACCTTTAAGCCAGTCATTTGGCTTCACGGATTGAAAAAATTCTGCAATTTAGCCAGTTATCTCTTTCATCTTAGCTCAAGCTTCCTTAATGGAAGTAGAGGCCTAATGAATGGTTATACAACGTTCTGTGTTGGCTAAATTTAGAATTCCACATATATTTTGTTCTTTAAGGAATTGATCTTGTAAAGCCTTTTTTGATACTTATTGGGACTTGTAATTTTAGTTCTCCAGAGGCATACTTCATCCAATTGCTTGATGTATGCATTTGCCATGTTATGTTTTCTATTGCCCTTTGATGTGGTCTGATAACTGTATAAGGTGTATCTTAAATCTCAAAGCTAATCCAAATGGTACAAGACAGTTCCTCATCTTGCAAATCCAGGTGTCATTATAGTCCATCAAATATACTTAGGGACACTATGGGAACAAAATAGTCTTTAACAGGCAGTGGGTGTGAGGGACTGCACAAATACTGCCTGTTGGATATAGGTCCAGTGCATCTTGATTGCCAGGAACTGGGCCCAAAGTCAAGCCACAGGGTGAAAAAGTCCCAAATTAGGCCTGTGGGGTATGTGCTTGGGAGTGGTAACATCCCTCAATGCTTTGTCAAGGGGTACCATATTGGGATAGAAGTGCAGAGATGACAGGCTATGGGCAGAGCTTCTTAGGTGGCCTTGCTCCTTTTTTATTTGTGGCAGGCACAGTTACTTGCTACATTGAGGTTAATGTCTCAGCAGGGACACAAACAGCACCTCCTTTCACAAGATTTTTTCTCTGAAATAGAGCGCTGAATTTTATCCTCTGGGATCTTTTAACCCTACATCTTCAAGGTGCTCAATAATATAGTTTTGAATATTTCCCACTTTATCTGTGTCTGGACCCTTAATCAATAAATCATCAATATATTATTATCCCCTCATCTACTGGAATTGTAGATAATTTTTTGGGCTAGGGTAAAATGTGCTAGCATGGAGGAGTCCTAGTCTCCCTGCTGTATTTGGTGAAAATGTATTATGGCCTTCCTGTATTATGGCAATTAACTCAGCAATGTTAGGCACTGCTGCTGTTAAAGGCAGTAATAGCAATATTAGCATTTAATTTTCCATAATTAATGGTCAATCCCTATTTTCTGTTTTTACAGAAAATTTTGTTTTTAACTTTTTAAATTTACAGAAATTTTCTGTTTTTACAAAAAAATACAGGCTTTTTTACTGACCAATCAGAATAGTTACAAGGAGAGTGAGTGGAAACAGTTATCTCCTTTTTCCACCAGTCTAATATCACAAGAGAAATTCCCCCTGGACTTGACTAGAGGTACTATTTATAAAGAGGTTTTCCTGCCCTGAAGGCAGGCATCTCACTTGCCATGCAAATTTGTCATCATGAACAGTCATTCTTTCAGACGTTTCTGGAAATGCATTTCTTGGAAGACTTTGGTGGTTTTGGGTGGCCTTAACATCCCCATACAGTTAAATGCTGCATCTTGGCCTTGTTCATGTGCTTAGGTGGTACTGTGTCGCTTTATCTCTGGAAGCTACAACAAACATGTTTGTCCCGGAAAAGTGCTGCTCTACCTGGGCCAACACAGCCTACTGCATGGCTGCCTTCTCCAGTCACATCCTGTTCTTTCCCATGGCATGTTATTACCAAAAATTCCTGGTTATTATCAACAATTCTTGTATTTTATTATCAAAATACTTGGCTGGATCCATAGCTATCCATCTGTATATTGTTGTTTGAGACATACACATTAGCCAGTTATCTTCTGGGATTTTACAGGGATTCTGCACAGGCTTAGGGCCAGCTGCCATCTCCAGAGGTCTGCCTGATGCTGGCAGGGGGATGCTGTAACTCTGGCTGTCTCGTGGTGCAAGGGCACTGGAACAACTTGCACAGAGCACCGAGTGCCCTCCTGAAGAGGGAGGCCTGTTGAGTGGGGGCAGCTGTAGGGGCAGATGTGCATGGGATATGCTCAAATGACCTTCTATTGCATGCCACCAACTCTTCCTGCCAGAAAGTGCTTTCTTTGGAAGGGATTCTTTCCCTCATATCCCACATGTCATTGCCTTCAAAGCTGAAAAAACGTTCTTCCTCCCAATCCATGTCTTTGTCCAAGCCAGAAAGAAGATCCAGGTCATAAGAAGGCCTGTTATGGATCCACCTTGGCACATCCAATTTGGTGCTTGTGGGTGTGTGTAGTTGACTGTCCCCATGCTCTTCCTTTGCCTCCTGTGGAAGGGGCATGGAAAGACTCTCTTCCTTAGTAGTCCAATTTTTGTCTGTGCTGTCCTCTTCTTGGGGCAGCTCGCAGCCTCTGCTATCTTCCCAGTATTTCTCTCTCTGAGCCAAGGCCTCTGCCTTGGTTGCTGTTGCTGACAGGAATGGCCCTGCTGCTAGTCTTCCTTGATGCCTGCTGAGGACATGGGCTTCCATCTGGGTTGATGTGGAGGAGCTGGGGCATGACCAGCTGGGCCTGTGAATTGCAGATTTTTGTCTCTCTCTGTCTGCTGCTCTGGATGGTGCTGTCATCCTCATACCCCTCATTTCAGCTTTCCAGGGGGGCTTATAAAACAGGGTCCAAATTGGGCCCATGTCTCTATTTCTTAGAGGTGTGCTGCTGAGGTGGGATTCTCCATTGTTAAAACCCCAGTACTCTGACCATGCCTGACTTGTGAGGGGTGGGGGAGGCTTCTGTTTTCTAGCACTCCAACTTTGGTTTTCATCGTGTTCCGCTTGAAAGCGGTGTTGGAGGTCGTCGAGTTTCAAGCATTCCCTCTCCTCTATCAAGACCTTCTTGGTCTCTGGTACTTCCAGGACTGCCCCTGCTGCTGCCTCTGCCCATCGCCTGCGGAGGATGTGGGCTTCCAGAGGGCTTGGCAAGGAGCTGGGGGGTGGGCTGCAGGGGCTGTGCGCAGCAGCTCCCTGGCTCTCTGCCTCTGCTGCTGTCACCTGCTTGATGAAGTCAGAAGCTGCTGCCTTGGACATCTCTTGAGCTTAAGTGGTGAGAGGCACACAGTGGTTGTCTGTCTGCAGTGCTGCCTATGGCTGCATGTGGCCCACCTGTGGGCAGGAGAAGAAAGATGAAGAGGAGGAAGAGGAAGAGGAAGAGGAGGAAGAGGAAGAGGGGGAGGAGGAGTTGGTGGTCCCATCCCCTGAGCCCTTCACCCTGTACCTCTTTGGCAATCTCAGCCACTGAGGCATCCAGGGGAAATGCTAAGTCCTGAAGGAAGTGTTCTCCTGAGATTGGGCACTCCAGGTCTTAGTGCTCTTCAAGTAACCTCAGGGTCAGGGCGTGGCCCTGTATAACAGCGGTCTCTAGGCACCATGAGACCCCTGCATCACAAAGGGCCCCGGAAGGGTCCGGCAATGGACCACACACCCCAGCACCCTCATAACAACGGGGTGGGATGTGCAGAGCTGTCTGGGACTGGGGGAACTCAGCTGGAAGCAGCAATGCCTGGCAGGCCCTCCTTTCTCCACACAGAGGCTCCATCTAACCTAAACCACCCCCTCCCACATAGCCCCAGTGCTTGTGGCCCTGCTGAGCTAAGCCCTGTCTGCCTTCAGCTGCTTGGGGTGCCCTCACCCTGGGCAGCCAGTGACTGGGGAGTGATGTCCAGATGTCAGAAGGATAAATTGATAGAACTGCCCTGTTAAGGTTTAGGGCTTGCCGCCCAGCAACCCTTTCTATGCAGAACTGTAAATTATTCAAAGAATGCTTGTGTGAGTTGGCCTTTCACACCCTGGGTGAAAGAAAACACACAGTTGTTTTGGGACAACAGGAGGGGCATTGGGACAGTGCCAGTGCTGTGCTGGGGACCTGCAGCAAGGAGTGCCTAGAACTAGCTTCAAATTTTTTTAGAAGAGAGGGAGATTTGGATCCAAAATTTTATTTTGGCTCATTACAGATAAAAGTATAGAGCTGGAAAAGAAACCAAATTTAAACTTAGAGCTTTGATCACAGTTTTAGTTCAGGCTCAGGTCTAGCAGGTGAATTCTCATCTAATTAAAGATATTATAATCAGCAATGGTTGTATATTTGTTATTTATTTCCTTTTAAAACTTTTTTTCTCTTCCAAAAATCAAACAAGTTTGAGGTATTGTTTTGCTGTTAAAGGCAAAAGACTGGCTGTCCTCCAAGTGTCAGTCTTCACGCAGCAATTTATCAGCAGGCTTCCAGCTTTAGCATGGCAGCAGAAGATTACAAAAGAACACAAGAGAATCAGAGAGTAAAACAAACATAAAGCTTGTGGAAGTTTTGTTCCCATTCCTATCTAGTTTGTAATGAAGCAAAATATCACATCAATTTATGTTTCAGCAACACAAACATAAATACATTTTAAAATGGAAAATATTGAAAAAGCACACAGTAGTAAAGTATTTGCATTCTTGCAATTGCAAATTGTAAATATGATCATATGATATAAAGAAATATTTGCAAGAAAGGAAAGCAAGTTGGCAGTTAGAAGAATGGAATCTGCTTCCATTCTCTCGAAGTAGTGTCTAAATATATTTTTGTTGCTGCACAGGAACATCTTGGTGCTCTAAACAAGTCTTAACTCAGACATGAAGAGTTAAAAAAAGTATGCATTAATAATAAATTTTTTTCATGTTTTGGCTTAATTTTTCTAAAATGGTGAATGAGTTTGATCTTGATCTGGTAGAGAGCCTTGTATACTGCACTGTTTTCAATGTATCAAGGAGAATTTTTTCTTCTGCCTTCAGTGTGGGGGAAGAGCATGGCTGTTGGCTTCAGAGGACAAAGGGCTGTATTTGCCACCAAAGAGCTGGAGACAGTGTGTCATGACAATAAAGTGAAAAAACCCTTTAGGTCAATAGAAAGGCAGAGACTGACCTGCAGTGTGGAGAAATAGAGTGGAAAATAGTGTCTGTTAATATAGACATATTTTCCTCTCCAATATAGTTATTAATCTCCCTCTCTGAATCATGGTTTTTCCCTACAGAGATATCTATAACACTCCAGCTAAATACTATCTCTTCTGGGCTGAATTTTCCATTCTTTAAAGAGAGGAAAGAGAATACTAATTGCATTTGCTGTTGTCCTCTGTTATTTTATTTTGCTGCAGAAAAATGTACAGCATTGACGATGAGAAATAGTAACTAATTCCACAAAGTTGGAGAGGTTTCTCACTACCAGCCCTGAGGCATTTGAGGCATTTTATTTTTAATTGTCATAAATCTACAAATACAGAAGATGGATCACAATGCAATACACACACACACCTAATCAGAAAGTGAAGAAATAAAATTTTCTTATCAAATATGGAAGGTAGCAAGCCAGAACAACAAAGCATAGATTTTATGTCTGCGTGCGTAAATTTGAAAATTACTGAAACGAGAGGAATAACAACCAAAAAATGGCTTCTGATTAACAGTCCAGAATATCTATAATTACAGTTAGATGTTTTAATTTAACTAAGAGTTAAGTAGCACTACTGCTAATACAGAAATTCATTATTAAAAATTTCAAATGCATCATTCTTACAAATGTCTTGGGAAAACGACAAAATCTAGAAAAAAAAAAAAGAAGAGGGCAATATCCTTTTTATAAAAACCAGTAATTCTTACTGGGCCATATTCTTCATGGACAGGAAACAAATCTGAAATTTATTAAAAAATCAAAGGCCAAAACATTCACATCTCTTCACATCTCTTCTCTTTGCTCTAACAGAGCAAAGTTAGTAGTAGAACTTCTTCCAGATTATTTAATCCACATGTTACCAGTGCACAGTGCTACAAAAGGTAGGACAGACTGGCAAATTATGCAGTGTTTAAGAAAGTGGGGGTTAAATGATCTGACCTTCAGCTTTTGGAATTGATTTTTGTCTGTTTCAAGTTCAAAGAATTTGGTGACAATTCAAACAAAGACATGTACATCTGAAGTAACTACCAATTACTTAAAGCAATTTTGTAAGAATGTAAAGCTTTATAAATTTAGGTTTCATTCATGTATTGAAGACTTTTGTTAAATAGAATAATCTGAAAATAACTCAGAAATTACAGGAAATTTCAAAATTATTTTGAATTTTGAAAGCAAAGGATTTTGCATGATTAAATAAAAAATTACTTGCAAATGTGGACTGATATAAAATTCAATTTTGTTTTTAAATTTTAAAATCAATTTCGTTGTTTCTAAGGAAATTCTTTAGATTTTTTAACATTGCTATAACAATCTTAGGAAGATAAACCAGGTGATATTTGCATATAGTACCTGAAATGGTTTCTGTTCCCTCTTGGAAAACAAGTTTTGAAACATTGGCAGGCATTCAGAGCAAAATCACACCTCTTTTTTTTTTTTTTTTTTTTTTTAGCAAAACCTATTTACATATTCTCTATACACTCTTCTGTTCTGTGCTGCATTTTACTACATCTTGATGTGTGAATTAAAACACTGAAATGTGTTTTAAAGAAATCCTCCATCTGGAAAAAGGAAATAATGTGTGAGACACCAAACAGATTGAGTTCTTCAGATAAGTTTCTGTTTTTGAGCAAATAATTGCATTAGGAGTTGAATGAATGTGTGGTGGTGAAGACAGCTGCAGTGCTCCTCAAAAGCAGACAGCTTCTGTAAGGCTTTGGCAAGCTACTATTCTACATCAAGATAATTAAGGCAAAGTGAATTTTTCTCCCTATTTGGAAAGGGGGTAACAAAATTCCAAGTTCATGCTCTTATTACCTGCTTTTATTTCATTTACAGGAGCTCCCAGATTCCCTGAAAGAACAGATCTATCTGAAAGAATGGCATGTGTACAATACATTGATACAAACCATTCCAGCCTACCTTGCCCTATTTCAAGATCTGAGAGTATTGGAATTGTCAAAAAATCAAATCAACCATCTTCCAGCAGAGATTGGTGAGTTGGTCCAAGATATTCAGATATTTTATACTCATACCATTCAACTCTATTGCAGGGAAATGAGTATACATGGATATTCTTGATAATTCACTGATAATTGTCTTCCTCATTTGCACTGAACAGTCCCCACTACATTTTTATATCTCTCTGGCTTTAATTATACTTGCAAAATTGCACTGAGAGCTATGAATATGATATGGGAAAAAGTTAGGACATTTTTGTTATCTAAGGCAGTTATTGCTTGTATTCACATAGATGGAGAGTTGTTTCTGGAACAGGTGGTATTTTACATTTCTTAAGATTAAGAAAAATAGAAATATTACAGAATTTTAGGCCTCAAACAAGATGAATTGAGACATAAGATTGTGGGAAAAAGGAACAAAAAAATAGAATCCTGCAAAATATATACATTTTAATTTTTTTAAGAGTTCAGTAATGATCTTAATTTATTAAAGAGATGTATCATACAGTAATTTATTCATAGAAAAATTTGAATTGCAAGGGACCTTAAAGGTCTTCTAGTTCCAGCCCGATTGCTATGGGCAGGGACGCCTTTCATTAAACCAGGTTGGTCAGAGCCCCTTCCAACCTGGCATTGGATGTGTCCAGGGATGTTGCTTCCACCGCTTTTCTGGGCAACCTGTGCCAGTGTCTCAACACCCTTACAGTGAAGAATTTCTTTGTGATATCTAAACCAAATCTACTCAACCTGGTGTTATAAGTTTTAGAGAAACAAATTCTCAATGCTTAAATACTTTGTTCCTTGCCATTTTAAGCTACGTAACAATGATTTTAATGCTTGCCTCACCTAATTTTTTCGGTCTGACAATAGAAAAGCTTGTTTGACAGATTGTATTGGTATTGAGAGGGATTTACTACTCTTACAATGAAAAAATATAGCTGTAACAGGTGACATGTTTGAGAGCTGAAGAAACTGGGCCCATTGTGGGCTCACCAGTGTCAAGGTCATGCACCTAGGTGTACTGATACCTCAGCTTTTGATTTGAAATACAGCAGTCCTAAGCTTTTCCCATGAGTCCCATTCCTTATGTACATTAAGAGAGAACAGCTTAAAGACTAAAAACCTCACCTCTCTTGATATCAAAAGTTTAACTAAGAAAAAACAGGAAGAGGAGGAGCATCCTGAAACACAGACATCTGAGCTAGAACTTTTTACTCTTTTAGTATTCTATTAGTCAAGTAACACTCATGGTTTTGATTTATTTACTAGTACTATATTTTAGAAAGAAAATTTTACATAGACATTGAGTTCTATTTTATAGCTTTAGCCTGGCATCTAAACACACTAACAGGTAGTAAACAAGACACGAGCAGGACATAATGGACATAAAATGAACACTAACTGTTTTATCAGCACTTTGACTGCAGAACTCAGATAGGTCAGTGAGTTTAATGGACAAATGCCTTATAAGATATAGTTTGGAAGAAAGTGGAAATAGCATGCAAGAAAGGGGAAAGGCTGCTAGTTTCCTGCCAGATGTTACCCTAAACCATTAAACAGAGGGTTTTAAGGGGTTGTTGCTTAACCATCAAGACAGGTAGAAGCAGGAAAATTTTTCTTTATTATTATAATGTTATGCACTGTTAATGAAAATGATCCCTAAAAAAAACCCACACTAATGCTATTAAAATATCTTTCTACAATAAAGGCATGAACACAGATCTCAGAATCACAGAATTGTTAAGATTGGAAATGGCCTCTAAGATCATTGTGGCCAACCATAAACCTATCCCCATTGTGTTCATCTCTAACCCATGCCCCTAAGTGACACACACACGCACACACACTTTTTAGCATTTTCGAGGATGGTAATTTTACCTGTTTTTTTGGGTGGCCTGTTCCAATGCCTGGCCAACTTTTTAGTGAAGAATTTTTCATCTAATATCCAATCTAGACATCCCCTTGTGCAACTTGAGGTAATTGCCTCTCATCCTTTCACTTCTCCCACTTTTTAGATGGGAGAATAGACTGACCCTCACCTTGCTACACCCTACTTTTCAGGCAGTTGTAGAGAGTGATAAGGTCCCCTTGCTTTTCTCCAGGATCAACAATACCAGCTCCCTCAGCTGCTCCTCATAAGATTTGTGCTCCCCAGCTTTGTTGCCCTTCTCTGGACACTCTGCATCACCTCAGTGTCTGAGGTTTGTGGATTAGAAATGGTATTCCCTAGTTTAATGTTCCTACTGAAGTACTCCAAACCATGTGCCACTCTCTCATTTCTGTCTCCCTCTCCCCTCCCCTTTCAGCCATGTGGAGAGGAAAATTTGAGGTACAAAATGTAAAGATCATGAGTTGAGATAAGAACAATTTACTAGAAACAGCTGGAATGTCAGTTACAGAGCAAAGCAGTGATACCCAACTGCGCTTACTTGACCAGAAGAGACACTTTCTCCTACCCCTGAAAAACTCTGTGAGGTGGTATAGAATAACCTCTGGGCATTAGGAATGCCCCCTCCCAGCAGCTGCAAAATTTAACCCTTTCCTGGTCAAAACCAAGACAGGAGCCCAGAACTGAACACAGGATTTGAGGGGTGGTCTCACCAATGTTGAGTACAATAGGACAAAAACTTCTTTGGTCCTGCTGGCCACACTATTTTTGATACAGGCCAGAATGTCTTTGGCCTTCTTGGCCACCTGGGCACACTGCTGGACCATGTTTGGCTGGCTTTCAACCAGCATCCCCAGGTCCTTTTCTGCCAGGCAGCTTTCCTGTTCCTTTTCCCCAAGTCTGTAGTGTTGTCTGGGGCTACTGTGACCCAAAGACAGGACGTGGCTCATATAATTGCCCTTGGTCCATTGTCCACCTGGTCCAGATGACTCTGAATATCTTTCCTACCCTCTAGTAGATCAATTTTCCCACCCAATTTAGTATTGTTTGCAAAGTGGCTTAGGGGAGACTTGATCTCCACATCCAGATCAACAGTGACTTTGGGTTGGATGCAATGATCTTTGGGTCGGACTTGATGATCTGGGTTGGACTCAATGATCTTGAAGGTCTCTTCCAGCCCAGTGATTCTGTGATTCTGTAATAAAGACTCTAAAGAGGGCTGGCCCCAACACTGAGTCCTGGGGAACACCATTGATGACCAGGGGACAAGCAGATTGTCCTAGTAGAAGGTAATGTGGAGCCTTTATCAGACTTTTTTTTGGAAACAAAGAAAAAGGTCTCATTGTTTCTAGTAGCAATCACTATTTTGTCAATGCATTAAAATTATGGGATTTCTGCTCATCAGTATCTTTTATGTAATTCCCATTCACTTTCCCTCCAATATGTTTATCTTGCTAGCTTATACCCATGATTTATTTCTTTCAATGTTTTTGTTGCTGTTTTTTAATGCAAATATTTGCCTGGAGGGGCCAGAGAATGTTAGAAAATGCTTTGTTGTAGGGCTTCCCTCAGACATGGTGTTAAAGCACTCACCATTCTCCTGTCACCCGGGAACTTTTGTTCACAAATTTTATGTCTCAAGATTCATTAAATCTAATAACTCATCAGTGGAAACATAGATTTGAACATTAGACACCGCATAACTAAATTAAGAAGTTTGCTAAGTTATACATATATATATATTATATATCTATATCCATATCTATATCTATATCTATCTATATCTGTATCTAATATCTATCTATCTATGTAACTTATATATAATTCTATCTTGCAGTAGTAATTCTACTCTATCCAGAAAATAATGCATAATCATTCATGTAGTCTAAAATTAAACAATACAAAAATCCACTCCAAGATTGTTCAGCATTTTTTTGCCAAAACTTCCTGATGTTTTTCAGTCTTACTGAATGTTGTGTGTTGACAGGCACCTGTTAGTAAGGCACTGGAACTGCTCTTTTTGTTATGGCATGAATTACAGAGGAGCTTTGTCTTAATTTTTGTAATGCTCTCTTTGTTTATGTGTAAAGGGATATGGTTGCAAATTGCAAATAGCTGTGCTTTTATTTCATGTACTATAAATACATACAGAGATGAATATTAATGTGTGTTGGAAATGTTAATCATTTTCCTAAGGCAATATTATGGAAGATCTTGGATATTTTCAAGTTTTTGAATACTGCTTCTAAATAAATTTTTAATATTTTAAGTATACTTATATATGAGTCAACTTATCTACTAAATTTTCACAAGGAAAATTATCGATGTGAGTTTGATTTGGGAGCTCTAAGCAAAGAGTGCGGACTGAGTGTTAAATCAGAAGGTAAGGTGTCTGGAAAAGTTAAGTGCTAAGGTATTCATCATTTTGTCTTCTGCTTACAAAATAGCAATAACTAGTTAAATATCACAGCTCAAACATACTTGAGAGCAATGACAGATTGTTGATGTTGGCAGTGACATACATCTTGTTGAGTCTTTAATCTTCAGACAGAATTGAAGTCAATTTTAGATCAACAAATCATCCAGCAGAGGATAACCTGGTAAGGCATATTATGAAACTTTTTATTCTCACAAGAGGTAAAGGTATAAGAGAACATCAGGTGATAGGAATATTTCCAATGAAAAGAATCATTGCTACAGTAGAAATTTCTAGACTTCTAGAATATTGATGTTCATGTTCCTGTTTTACTAGATTTAGAAGATAATGCTACACTCTGAATCAGAGAGAAGAAAGAGTTGAATCCATTATCAGATATTTCATATCACATTTTTATAGTCACATATGTACATGAACAAGAACATATTTGT
>WBNP01000641.1:611849-676498 GCA_013401095.1 Passerina amoena
AAAAGAAAAGAAAAGAAAAGAAAAGAAAAGAAAAGAAAAGAAAAGAAAAGAAAAGAGAAAAGAAAAAAGGAAAGTGCAGAATGGAGTTGTCTGTCTCAAAATGGTTTGCCCAGGAATAACAGAAAAAAAAATCAAGAATTAGGTGTACCAAGGGAGTTTTCTTTGTCTTCTGAGAGAGATTACAGCTTTGGCTTAGACTCTGTGGCTGCAGTGCAATTGCTGCATGTAAAGTAGTGATAGTACATTAGTAATTGCTATAATTGAAAATATCCAATAATATATCCTCATATTCACATAGGAAGTAGTGAACTGAAGTTTCATATGTTGCCAAAGTCTTTGTGCTGGTGTGGAACTGTAAGGTTATACTGGGATTTTTTTGTCCCATAAATTATACTTCTCAAAGAGTTGTTAATAAAATATTTGTACTGTGTCCTCTCCCATTTTTGATTTTCCAAATATGTAGGATTAAAAATAACTGCTTTTGAGGCATACCTTATTATGAAATCACAGCAAATTTTTGTCTCTTTTCTATGCACAGTATAAAATTTCCTTTGTCCATATCATTAATCCAATTTTCTAGAACTCAGAAGGGAAAACTATTAGTAATAGAATTTTAAGTGACTTCTTGATACCTAAAATAGCTTTTTCTATTAATAAGATTCCCAATGTGTTTTGTGAGTTTCCAAGAAGAAAATGCATATTCTCATCTTAAATGCCTATTCTGAGGAACTGCAAACTCATCTATTACCTTTATTTATTCAATATTCAGTGTTATTTTTCCAATAGCTCAGTCTTGTACAAAACAGAGGAAAATTTTGTTTATATCCTCTCATTGGAGAGGCAGTATTACACCCTGATGTTGCAAGTTGACTGTTTTTATGAGGACATTTTGGACTCAATTTTCAATGGCAGCCTCTCTTCTCACACTTCCTGAGTGGATGGCACTGAGGGCAGGAGCTGAGGGAATTAAGTCACTTGCACTGTAAGCAAAGATCAGGTTCATGACCATCTGAGGAGCCTGAATATAGACATGTTAATGAGAACTGATGAGATGCATCACAGAAGCTTGGGGGAACTGCCTGATGTATCCACTAGGCCACTCTCTGAAAGTCATGGCAGTCAGGTAAAGTCCCAGGGGGCTGAAAGATGGAAAATGTTGTGCCCATCTTAGAAGAAAGTAGAAAGGATGAAAGGGATCATGTGAATCTCATGAAATTTAACAACACCAAATACCAGGTGCTGTGCTTGGGTTGAGGCATACTCTGGTATCAGCACAGGCTGGGAGATAAACAGATGGAGAGCAGCCCTGCCCAGAAGGGCTTGGTGGGTGAGAGGCTGGACATGACCCAGCCATGGGCACTCCCAGCCCAGAGAGCCAAACGTGTCCTGGGCTGCATCCAAAGCAGCGTGGGCAGCAGGGGAGGGAGGGGATTCTGCCCCTCTGCTCTGCTCTGCTGAGAGCCCACCTGGAGCCCTGCAGCCAGCTCTGGGGTCCCAGCACAGGGAGGATTTGGACCAGTTGGAATGATATCAGAGGAGAAACACAAGGGTAACTGGAGGGATGGAGGGCCTCTCCTATGATGACAGGCTGAGAGAAATTAGCTTGTTCAGCCTGTAGGAAAGAAGGCTCTGGGGTGACCTTTCTGTGGCTTTTCAGTACCTGGAGGAGGCCTATAGAAATATCTGGATAGCTATTTACAAGCACATGTAGTAACAGGACAAAGGATAATGGCCGTAAACTTAAAGAGGGTAGGCTTAGTTTAGATATTAGATATTCTTTCCTCTGAGGGTGATCAAGCGATTAAACAGGTTGCCCAGAAAAGCTGTGTATGCTCCATCCCTGGAAGTGTTCAAGACCAGACTGGATGGGGATGGAGCTTTGAGAACCCTGGTCTAGTGAAAGGTGGCCTCTTCATGTCTGTATGTAAACTGCTGGCGTGCAAATGGCAGTTTATAAGAAATTACAGATTAACTACCAGTTCAGATGCAGATTTTAATGACCAATTCAGGTTTTGAGAAATTAATAAAAAATTTAAGCTGTGAATAAATGCAACAACTATGACACTGGATCTCCCATCTAAAAAAGAAATCTTAATTGGGAAACTTTCAGGGAGGCCATGGATTTAATTTAGGTTTTTGGTACCTCTCCACGGAAAACACAGAAATGTTATCTGTTAAATTCCAGAATTTACATATTTTATAGAATGAAAATTCAGCAACATGAAGCATAGTTAAAAGAAGTATTGTACAGCAATGATTTTACTATTACTGCTTTTAATTCAGAAATTGTGCTTGAATATTATATGAATGTATAAGTAACATGTGTGGGAGTCAAATCCTGTTTTGCATTTGTGCAGTCATGGAAGGGATGTCACCTCCTCACTCCCCTCCTAAAGTGCCTCAATGGCTGTATTACAAGCTCATTAAGCCTGATTTTGCGGGGCACCCTACCAAAGATGGTGGATAACTTCTGCATTAAGAAGACATAAATAAGCCCCTAGTTGCAGGTTTCAGGGTTGTGAAAGTCCATACTGCCTTATCACCCTTCTTATTCCTCCTCCTCCAAATGGCAATGTCTGTGGTATTTGAAGAATATTTTGGGATTCATCCCTCCACAATTTTCTGCACTTTAGGTCAAAACACAGGATTTGAGAATCTTTAGTTTTCATGCATATTTTTTACAGTCACACATTTGTGCTCTCTCTCTTACAAAGTTTGCCTAGCAGGATTCACTCTGTAATCTGGATTACCATTCTGACAGCTCATATAGCCTAACTCTATCCTCATCTACATTGTTTGTTACAAACATTTTAAACAGTTATTTACAGGAAGGAATCATTAGAGGTGTGGTGCTGAATGGAAACCAGGTTGAAATAAAAATTTTATAAAGGAAAAGCAAGTTGTTGCAAACTTATTTGGTTTCTATCTTTCGAAAATATGATTGAGCTTCAAGCAGTAGATCTTGTTTACCTGGTGTTCCATGACCAGTTTGATACAGAGACCTATGGAAATTCATGTTTGACTCTAACAGAATGCACTTTGACACCGCAATTGTAAAATGAGAAAAAGGCTTCTTAAACCAGAGGCAAAAATGTGTTTACTTGGAAAAAGAAGGTGTTGGTCATGAAGGAGGTAATTTGTGGATTTTCTCAAGGATCAGTCTTGACACTTCGCAATTTTCAGGAACAGGGTTACTGAAATTTTCTGACACAGTTCGTCTGTGTGTTGTCACTGCAAAACAGGTGGAAATATGGCAAGGCTGATGAGCAGATAGGCTTCTAAAAAAATACAGAGATTAAATTCACAGTTGCAGAGCTCAAGATCATGTATTCAGTTTTCGTGCAGCATGTCAGAGATCATTAAATGCAAAAAGTGAAATAAATGAAATTCCAAATCTAACAGTCACAGGAGGACTATCCAGTAATTTTAGATGAGAACAGATGCAAAATAAGTCTATTAGGACCATTTAAGGAGGGGAATTTTTATTTTGTTAGCAGAGACTAGAAAAGATGGCTTATTCAGGCTAGTAAAATTAATTCTGAGATGTCTGTTAACTATGAAAACATCAGAAGTAAACACCAGGTAAGGAAAAAAAAACCTATTGAAAGATGAACTAGACAAAAGAATGGATGTTTATAAAACTTCTACAAATAAATTTAGGCTAGCAATCTGAAGATTATTCCAAATAAAGAAAATTAGGAAACTCAGTAACTTTTAATAATACCATAATAGCAGCAGATGTAAAAAATAAACTACTTTTCAAATAGAATGTGAGAAATGAAAAAAATGTGATTATGTGAAGTGGTCATGCAAGGATTTTATCCAGGATATCCTGGTTAGTCTTATATATTTCTTATCGTCCTAGAGGGTGTGTTATTGCTTGACTACTGCTCACTTGTCAAGTGGCATAACTTAATCAACTGAAGAGCCCAGAGGTGAAAAATAGCCCCTATAGAATTCCAAGAGATTGCTCCCTGCAGGCAGATCTTGACAAGCTTTATCCCATTCATCTATGCTGTCCTGCATTTGTTATGGAAATAAAATTCAATTGCATGACTCATGCCTTTTCCCAGTAATTTTCATAATCTTAGTCACAGCAATTACTATAAATTGACTGTAGAATCTGTAGTGCCCTTCTGTTGTGTTAGAGAGAGACTATATATGACAAGAAAAAATGTGATGCATTTTTAACTTATCTTTTTTCTCATACCTGCAAACCTTACTGCGAACATTGACATACATGTTAGGTGCTGTGAAAGCCAGGCAGAAAAGCTCTGCTTGAGTCCATCCCACTACCCAGAAAGGCTGCTATATTTTTGTGATTTCTTTTTCATAAAGGGTTCTGCTCCATGTCTCTAATGCATCAGAGATGACCACCTGAGCAGAGTTGGATGAGACAGTGACTAGCATTTGGTAACACCAGATGCCTTGCCCAGTACTCCATTAGTAGTTAGTTCTTCAATTACTAATGGAACTGAGAGGTAGAACTTTCAGTGACTGAAAAATTAACATCATCTGTTGTGGTTTAGCACTTGTAGGCAACTAAGCCTCATACAGCTTGCTCAGTCCCCTGCAGTCCAGTCTCCCACAGGAGGAGGTGGAGAGAAAGGGAAAGGCAGAAGTGAGGAAATTCATGCATCAGGACAAAGACAGTTTAAAAAGAAGTGAATAAATCAGTGATGCAAAAGCACTCACTCACCACAAATTGATCCACATTCAGTCTCTAAGCAATGGAGACCTTAAAACTCACTCCGATTCCACCTCTGTCTTCAGCTTTTACTGCTGAATGTGACTATAGCATATTCCTTTTGTCAGTTTGGATCCAATGTGTCAGCCTTGTCACCTCTCAGCCTCTCACCCACTCCTAGCTGACTCACTGGGGCACCAGAGTGAGAAAAAATTTTTTTGCAGTATTCACACTGTTCAGTTATTACCATTGTTTGGTTATAAATCCAAAACATAACACTGTATGAGTTGCTATGAAAAGCACTAACTCCATTCCAGATAGAACCAGTACAATATTCCAGTGGTGAAAGAACAGGCAAAGCATTCCAGGGCTATTGAATAAATGGTTCTTCTTTCATTCCAATGGGATTTGCTCTCCTTTAACAAGGGATTAGTTGGTTGAGGAAGTAAACTGTGATTTTCTGATTCTCTAGTTTTAAGGCATTTCTGTCTCAGTCATAATTTTGTTGCAATGAAGTGGTAAATTCAGGGTTATGACACTTAACACATGATATAATATCTTCATCTACATTATGATACCAAACCTGGTGAGGTTTTCTGATCAGTAGAGTAAACTTCTACTATTTTTATGTCCGTAAAATGCAGTTCACACATTGACACAATTAAATTTGTTTTATTACCCCAATGACCCTTGTCAGATTAATAGTGTACTGGCAAAACAATGCCTGTTGTAGTCTTACAGAAATCTTTTCTTCTATTTTAACTAAACCAGCAGCTTACAGTAAAAGAAAATAAAGTCACAATCCTAAAAGGAAAACTGAATTTTGAAGTACACCTCAGTTTCTGGCAGAGCTAGAACTGGAAGGAAGTTGGGTGGAAGACCCTCTGCTTTTCTTTGTTGTAACTTGTTGAGATTAACGTAACAGATTTATCACAATATATGCCTTGTCTGCCACATGTGAGATGATTTGGGTGGTCCAATCATCATTTAAAGACAATGTTGTGTCCAAGGGAAACTGTGGGGTTTATGTAAAATGCTGTATGATCTGGCAACTGCTAGTGTTGGCCATCAAACTGCATGTCTCTGGCTCTGGCAACAGCAACTTCTAGGGAAAAAAATGTAGGACTTTCTACTCCCTCTCTCTCTTCTCTGTCCTTTTCTGTGGAAGTACTAAATACCCTCTGGTGAGGATTTCCATAGATTGCAAAAGGTGAACAACTCTAAGCCAACATTTGCTTTGGAAGAAGTTTAACTAAATGTTAATGTCCTAAGGATAAGAACAGTACTATGACACTGACTTGAGGACACTTTGTATGCTGCAGTGTCAAATAAATCTAATGAAACACCAGATTCTTGAAAAAAATTGGTTATAAATAGAAGACTGATTGTTATGATTTAGGTGGTACCCCCAATTCAGTAGCCCCCCCAAGACTCTTCAAACCATGCACCACTCCATCTTGCTGCCTGACTTTCCCCTTCTCCTCTTTCTGTAGCACTCTGGAGAGGAGAATGGGAGGAACAAAAAGTAAAGATTGCACACTGACAGAAGAAAAAATTTACTAGAAACAGCAAAAAAAGTTAATGAAATATACAGTAACAACCACAATACTAATGACAGAAGTTACGAGAAAAGCCGCCATTCACACAGAAAAAAACCCTGACAACAGAAAATTAATAAATCAGACGGCTCCCTCCGCCATGGTTACTTGCCCAAACCACAACCCCTTCTTGCTGGAAAAAAGTCTCTTTCTCCCACTCCTGACAATGATGTGAGGTGGTATAGAATAATGTCTGGGTCCTAGCCATGCCTTTCATCAGCTACAGGAAAAATTAGTCCTGTCCTGGCCAGACCTGAAACTCTGATTTATGTAAGTTTTTGGTTGCTGTGTGTCTTCTCTTGCATTAAAAATATATAGTCTGCTTTGAGAACTCGTTGACAATGATACTGTTCTATCCCAGTTTCCAACTGCTGAATTACATTTGTGTTTCTTATTTCTGCATTTCCTTCTAAATGCTGTATTCTGTCACTGAGTAGAAGGGAATACTACAGGAAAATAAATTAATAGAGGGAAATATTGTAGATGTTCACAAGCTGAGTATATACAGTCAATATCCTTACAGGAAGGGATGCTATCCAGGACCACCCTGACAAACTTGAGAGGTGGGTTCATGTGAACTTCATGAAAGTCAACAGGGGAAAGTACAAGATCCTGCCCATGTGCTGGGACAATTTCTAATATTGGTGCAGACTGGGGGTGAATGGATTGAAAACAGCTCCACAGAGAAGGACTGGAGAACACTGGTGAATGAGAATTGGATGTGAGCTGGCTATGTGCATTTGCAGCCCAGAAAGCCAATGGTATTTTGAGCAAAAAGAGTGTGACCAGTATGTTGAAGGGAGGGTGTCACTGTGAGACTCCACCTCGTAAACTTAATCCAGTCCTGGGTCTTCCAGTATAAGAAAGGCATGAGCCTGCTGGAATGGCTTCAGTGAAGGGCTGTGAAGATTGCCAGAGGTCCAGAACACTTCTGTGAAGGAAAGCTGAGACAGTTGGGAGGGTTTAGACTGAAGGAGAGAAAGTTCTGTTGTCACCTTATTGCCACCTTTCAACATTTAAAGTGCACTTATGAAAAAGGTAGGGGGAGACTTTTCACCAGTGCCTGTACTGACAGGACAAGGGACAATGGCTTCAAATGGAAAGAGAGTAGGTGTAGATTGGACCTAAGAAATATTTTATGATGAAGGTGATGTGACGTTGGAACAGTATGCCTGGAGAAATGGTGCATGACTCATCATGGGAAGTATTCAGACAGATTGGACAGGGCCTTGTACTAGATGATTTTTGAAGGTTCTTTCCAAATGAAACCATTTGTGATTCTGCAATTCCCTGATCATTCGTGTAATACAAAAACCAGGCTTTCCATAAAATGTTCTCATTTTGTTATGTATTTAATGATTCCTTTGCTACCACATTAGCTGTTTGATACATTCAAATTTCTTCCAGTTTGATTTTATCACTGAATAACTTGCATTTTTTCAGGATATTGCACTTTAATTATGTTTCTAACCCTCTTTTTGTTCACAATTATGTAATGTTATAATTTGAAGAAACAAAAAACTTTGTTACTAAATGTAGCATAGAATATTATAATGTCCTTTAAATTAAGCCAGTGGATATGATAAATCACAAAAAAGAAAATAATGAAACACATGCACACATCCATTATATAATCAAAAGTGTGCTATGCAAGATACTAAAGACAGAATTCTTGGTGTGAGTTTAGTAGGAGTGATTGTTCTCAACGAGGATGTTGTATAAAAGTTGCAAAGATGTGTTTCAGTTGGCAGGTAAATAAATTTTCTACAGTGGCCAAGCCAAAAGCCAACTTCTCTAGTTCCAAATGAGGTCAAGAGGCATCTCATTGTTAGAAGAAACAAAATCTTTGAATGTCTTTTCTGTCTCCTTTCAAACTCTCTCCAAAAACATTGCTGATTAAGGGCATTGTTGCCCCTCAAAATGTTAGTGATCACTGCAGAAAATATTTATTAATCTTATTCATCATCACAATAAGGAGCTTTTTCTTTGCTTAACTGAGTATACCTTTTATTTTTGCTTTCTCGCTCTTTCTTTTATTTTTTAAGTACACTGATTTGAATTATCTTACCCTCACAGGCTGCTTAAAAAACCTCAAAGTGCTCAATGTGAGTTTCAATAATTTGAAGTCAGTTCCTCCAGAACTGGGTGATTGTGAGAATCTAGAAAAACTGGATTTGTCTGGAAATATGGAATTAACAGAGCTCCCATTTGAAGTAAGATAACAATCTATGTTCATTTCCATCTTTTTTATTTGGCATAAAATGTATTTTATTACAGTGTTCAAATCTTTTCTTAACAGATTAAATCATATTCCTTGAAGTTTCTAACAATAATGTTTTACTAGTAATATCATTGAAAATGCCTTAGAAGCACTTAAATAGGGCCAAGATACTTTGTTTTGGTTTTCCAGTAACTAAATTTTACTTGTATATATTGTGATATATTAAGGAGGACAGGATCCTAAAGGGGATTTGGCTGTGGTAATAAGCAGAAGGCTGCAAATAGCTGTTTTCTGTAAAAATAAAATACATCTTGGTAGTCAAATTCACATGCACACTTTGTTCCCAGTGTCTGTTTTAGTTTAAAAACTGTATGGAAAGTTCTATAAACAGCACTGCATTTTGCTACGAGCACAAATATCTCACTGAAAAGGATATTACATGTGAGGAATGGCATGAATGTATAATAGAGAAAAGAACTCCCAGGCATCCACCAGCATTCTTTTCTTTCTGTTGGCTGCATAACTGCTCTCTGCCACACCTGCTCTGAGACATATTGTCAGGGGGAAACAAAATCATTGGCTGGTACCTAACCACAATTTTTACTGTCATCTGTATTTCTCAGGTTCTTAATATCCTGATTTCTGGGGGGTGAGTAGAGGAACCTTCAGGGAAAAGTGTCAGACTCTTCTTTACTGATTCCTACTTTTTCCCTAAACATCTGTTACTGGTAATTCACTGGCAATGTTGGAGTGGATTAAACTTATGTGAGATCTGATTTAGCCCTGCTTATGTTCTCTTCTGAGGAAAGTAATAGTAATTCATTATCTCCACTGACTTTTCATAGTAAAGAAGTTTAGTTAAAAAGAATTGCTAAAAAAAATTGAGTGAACAAAACGGAAACAAAGAGTGAACCGTCCCACAATAAATAGACATGAAAAAGAAAAGCTAGCAACAGAATAAGCAGTGCAGATGTCCTTTCTCCTGTCTCTTCTCCTTTGGATAGCAAAGTCAGTGACTGAAACAGATAGAATTTAACTAGTAAAAAGGAATCATAATGGAATCAGAAAATCAAATGTCCTGAATAGGCAAAAGAATTAAACAAAATTATCTTAGAATATAAGATATTGTGAGAATATGTGAGTATATTCAAACCTGTGGATGGTAAATTTACTCCCAGTCACTGCTGTTTTAAAACCACTGAGTATTTTCCCAGCTGCTTACATAGGTCTTGTAGTAGAAGGATTTACCCATGTTTATGCATTATGGGTAGCCTTTGCATGGAAACCTACCTGTGCATGTAAGTCTTTTCAGGGCTGAGCCTGAGAGACCGATGTTTCTTTTGGAGAGCTCTAAAATACTGTTTCCTTCCTAAAGTCTCCTATTCAATGAAATTGAAAGCCACAAAAGTGTGTGTAGGTTATGGCCTAATGATTCACCTAAAACTTAGGGAAAAAAATTGGAGTTGTGCAAATAACTCTATATAATAGTAAAAACTGCAAGCAACATCATGTTAGTATGGTAAAAAAAGTCAAGAAGAAAAATAGTGGCATTATTTATTGTGCTTCTCTGGAGGCCAAAACTCAATTTATATTTGTAGTGATCTGGGAGGTTGGCTACACAAGCTCTTCTGATTTAGATTATAAACTCTGTTTCTCAGAATCAAAATTTCAAGGGCAGCTTTGGAAGCTGAACATACAATTAAAAGAACACTTTTGTTGAATGATGTGAAATGCTGCTAAGTGTTTGGCCTTTAGCATACTCAGTCATATTATGGCTCATATTATGCAGAACAAATGCATCAGAATCCTTGCTGACATAATAGGTGTCTAATGTTGACTCTCAGACAAATAGTGATTAGCAGGTAACTGTTTAATAAGTTAAAATATTGAATTAGTCTTAACAGTCTAAAAAGGGAAAACAAAAAATAATGCTGGGCTAGCTTTGAATAGCCAAATGCCTACCCGTCTGATCACTTCATCCCCTTCTTCAGCATGACATTGGGAGGAAATATTTTGAGAAATCTCATCGTTCAAGATAAAAGACAGGGAGATTGTTTCTCATTTACTTTTGTAGGCAAAACAGACTGTACTTTGAGGAGATTAATTTAATATTTGTCAACATATATTTCAGTAGTAAGAAACAAAGACAATAAAAAAATCTTCCCCTCTCTCCCAAGGTCAACTTAATTTCAGATTCCTATTCCATCCCTGAGAAGTGCAGGGTGGCAAAGAAAGTTACAGCCAGAACACAGTGGTTTTTACTGCTTCTCCTTCATCCTCACACTTTTGTTCTCCCCTTGTCATGGAGGTCCCCATGTCATGGGGCTCCCCATGGGCTGAGCTGTTTTCAGGAATATCCATCTGCAGCAGGATGAGTCTTCCATGAGCTGTAGTGTGGAGATCTACTCCACCATGCAGCACCTCCACTTCCTTCTGCTTTGACTTGATATTTCCTCTGTTCTTTCTCACTCTTTTTATTTTCTCCCTTTCTCTGGTGGATCTTTCCCTCTTTCCTAAATCAGTTTTTAGAGTGGCACCACACACCTTGCTGAGGAGCTTTTCTGTGTCCTGTGCTCGGTCCGTGGGAGCCATCTGGAATTGTTGGTATCCATTTAGGGCAGCCTCTGGTGTCTTTCTGAAGAGCATCTTCCCCTGAACTCCCCACACTGCCAGCACATTGCCATGGACAAGCAATACAACTATTAATGACCACAAGTTAGATTATATAATTCATTGTCCAATAGAATTGTTGCTAACATCTATTGATCCAGTGAAATGCTCATAAGGGTTGGCTGTGTCTCTCATGTGGAGTCAGTACTAGGAATTGGAGATTATAATAAAGCAAATATGGGCAAGCTCTGTTTTAGAAAGGAGAATGACTTCTCTTTACAAACTAGGAAGAAAGAGAAAACTTGGCAACCAATAGAAAAAATAACACAGAAGGCTTATAAATATGTCTCCTGTTCATCCTCTCTTACGAAGTTACAGTTTTATTTGACTTTCAAATCCTTAAAAGTTTCTTCTGGGAAGATTAAAGGAGTGTGTGAGAATGGCATCAGTATTCTTCAGTGTAAAACTTAGTGAGAAGAAATAAAGGCCAACTGCAGCCCACTAGAAATTATTTAAGTTGTTTTTTTTTTTTACATAGAATAATGGCCAGAGAGACACCCCATCCAAAACCGTGACATAATTCTTGTCCAAATGCACCCCATGAAGTGGCTGTATCAGCCTATAAGAAACATGCATGTGCAAGTGCCTGGAATATTTCTATTTGGAGCTGTGCTTTGGAACCGTTCCTTGAGGGACGAGCCTTGTGCAATAGCACCAGGAGGAAAGCGCATTGTCCGTTCATTTCTAGCAAAAAGCTCTTTCTCTGCTTGTAAAGGCCACTTTCCACACTCTGTAAGTCATCTCACTAAATCTTAAAATGAGGTAATCTGATGCCACATGAAAAAAAAATTGAGGATGTGTGGTCTCATCTTTTACTTTCTCAAGGATTAGGACTTCATACCATTCCATATTATGTCCAAGGAAGAGCAATCTGTTTCAATGTCTAGCTTTCAATTTTTTAAAATTTGTTCTGTTGTTGGATGTCTAACATTTTTAGATTTAGATATTTATTACATATTATCTACTTAAATATTTAGATATTATGTCTAATATTTTAGATATTAGCTAAAATCAATATTTGATTAGTATCAATTGAAAGAAAAACTTGGCAGAGAAAGTTTAGGGATATGTAATGGAGTTCAAATCTATATTAGCTGCACTTGTAAATAAGCAATGTCTTCCTCCA
Organism: Passerina amoena; assembly: GCA_013401095.1. Taxonomy (NCBI): domain Eukaryota; kingdom Metazoa; phylum Chordata; class Aves; order Passeriformes; family Cardinalidae; genus Passerina; species Passerina amoena. The sequence goes on from WBNP01000641.1 coordinate 624,152, forward strand.
GACATAAGTTAAAATATAAATTGAAATAAAATGTAAGTGTACATAAGAAAAGTCAACCTACATGACATTATGTTTATATAGTCAGCTTGTAACAGATACTCACAGACCTCAGTAGCCAAGTTTAGCAGAGGAAGGTACACTATGAGGCCTAGGGCACAATCCTCCCTGATATGACATATACCTTGTAAGATTCTTAGGTGGAGAGGACTTTGATCTTCTAGCCAAGATGCTTAGGAGAGGCATGCCCGGTACCTTATCCAGTCCCTCTCTCACCAGAGTGCCATTATACGATATATTATATATTAGTAGTTACAGGGAGAAGGAGATTGATAGATTTATTTCCAAATTTCCTGTCTATTTTGCATGTGAATTTAAGCATTAGTATGATGCTGGTATTGGTATTTTAACTGGTGGATAGCGTTCCTCTCACTATTATCATCATACAGGTCATGCAATAAAATTTTTCTTCCAGGAAAAAGCCCTGTATTATAAATAATATATTTTATTATTAAAGTTTGTAGAAAAACTGCTCTGACCTTATTTTCAGGTGTGCTTTCTTCAGAAAGTATTGCTTTCTACAATTATTTACTGAACCACACAATTAGAGCTTTCTGTGCATGATATTTCAAAAAGACAGCTTTGTTGTGGATTCCTTTTTTCTGCCAATGGTATTTCTCCAGCTAACAACATCTATGTGGCCCAAAGGAACTTCAATGAGAAGAGAGGGAATATGAGGAAGTTCTAATTTCCTCCGTCTGGTACGGCACATGCTGTCAGTCACAGGACAGGCAAGACATTCCACAGTAGCATGAGCAAGACAGAAAAGCTTGTGCTAGATGGCCTGATACAGAAAACAAATTAAAAAGTTTTTTTTTCAACATCATTATGCCTTGAACAGTGTTCAATACTACGTCTGAGGAGTCCCAGTAAGTGACCAAAATTTTTTCTATATCATCTTGGTAGTGCAAAATGAAGAAATTAGAGACTGTTAAAGCATGTGAATAATTTGTCAAGCGGAGTGAGTATCTATGAATACCTACATCTTCATGTCAATCCTGTATATACTGATCTTTGAAATTCTGAGAAATTAAAATGTTATGCTTCATGGTTTCTTTAACACACTGTGTTTTCAAAAGATCAAATTAAATTTTGCTTTGTATTTCTGATGCACAGTTTCAGTTCAGGCCTAATATAAGCAAGCACATATATGAAGACCTTTCAAAATCATAGGACTGTAGAATAGTTTGGGTTGGATAGGATCTGTAAAGATCATTTAGTGCAATCCCCCTGCCATGGTCAGGAACATCTTTAATTAGAACAAGTTTCTAGGGCCCCATCCAATCTGGGGCCCTAGAATGTTTCCAGGAACGGGATATCTACCACCTCTCTGGGGAGCTTGTACCAGTGTTTCACCACCCTCATTTTTAAAAACTGCCTTCCTTACATCGTCTATTTGTAAACTCCTTTAGGTTAAAATCATTACCCCTTGTCCTATCATAATAGTTCCTACTAAAAACTGTCTCAATCTTTATTGGAAGCCCACTTTAAGAACTGAAAGGTTTACAGTGAGGTTTCCCCTGAAACCTTCTCTTTTCCAGGTTAAACAATGCCAGCTGTCTCAACCTGTCCTCATAGAGAAGGTTTTCCATTACTCTAATAATTTCTCTTATTGTCTTCTGGACCTACTCCAGCAGGTCCATGTCCTTCCTGTGCTGGGACCCCACAGCTGGATGCAGGGTTCCAGGTGGGCTCTCAGCAGAGCAGAGCAGAGGGGCAGAATCCCCTCCCTCCCCTGCTGCCCACGCTGCTTTGGATGCAGCCCAGGACACGTTTGGCTCTCTGGGCTGGGAGTGCCCATGGCTGGGTCATGTCCAGCCTCTCACCCACCAGCACCCCCAAATCCTTCTGGGCAGGGCTGCTCTCCATCTGCTCATCCCCAGCCTGTGCTGGTGGTGGGATTGTCCTAACCCAGGTGCAGCTCCTTGTACTTGATCTTATTAAATCTCAAACTGCTCATGTGGACCTGGTTCTTGAGCTAGTCCAGGTCCCTCTGGATGACATTGCATATCTCTGGGTGACATCACATCACATCACATCACATCACATCACATCACATCACATCACATCATCACATCACATCACAATCACCCAAACAGGTCAACTGTACCACTCAGCTGGGTGTCATCTGTAAATTTGTTGAGGGTCCATTTGATCCCACTGCTTATACCATTGAGGAAGATACTTAGTAGCACTGTTCCAGTACAGACCCCTGAGGCACACCTCACCAACTCCCATCTGGATATTGAGACATTGACCAGTATCCTGGGGACGACATCACCCAGCCAGTTCCTTATTCACTGACCTCTCCAGCCATCAAATCCCACTCTCTCCATCTCAGCAAGAAGTATGTTGTGGGGAACCATGTCAAAGGCTTTACAGAAATCCATACAGATGACCCTTTCCTTATCTATTGATGGAGTCATTCCACTGTAGAAGGCCACTAGGCAGAGCAGGCAGAACATTTCCCTGGTGAAGATCTGCTGGCTGTCCTGAATCATCTCCCAGTCTTCTGCGTGCCTTAGCATAGTGTGTTAGGTTTGCATGGCCAGGTTTTGGTAGTGTGGTGCTACAGCGGTGGCTTCTATCAGAAGCTGCTAGAAGCTTCCTCCAAGTCTGGGAGAGCCAGTGCCAAGGCTGGGTCAGTCAGAAATGGTGGCAGTGCTTCTGTTATATTTAATAATGAAATAAAAGTTATTGTGCAGCTGTAGTTCTAACCAGAGAAGAGTGGGGTAAGGACATGCAAGATCAACGATTCTGCAGACACCAAGGTCAGTGCAGAAGAAAGGGGAGGAGCTGCTCCAGGTGCCAGAACTGAGGTTCTGCTGCAGCCCATGGTGCAGGCCACAGGGAGGCAGCTGTGCCTTTGCAGCCCATGGGGCTCCACATCCACGTGGATGCAGAGATCCACTTACAGCTTCAACTTGGCCTTCCTCACCCCATCCTGTACAAATGGAGTATGCTCCTATTGTCTTCTCAGGCTACCTGTCCCTACTTCTGCTATGTATTTCCTTCATTCCCTTTAGTTTTACCAGCAGTTCCCTGATTAGTCATTCTAGTCCCTTGTCATCCTTGTCTGACCCTTTACGCCTGGGCATAGAAAGATCATGTGCACTATGGAAGGCATCCTTAAATATCTACCAGCTCTGTTTTTCACCCTTGTCCCTGACATAAGTTTCCCAAGGGATTGCTATTGACCAAGCCTTTGAAGAGCTGGAAATTTGCTTTCCTAAAGCTCAGGGTCCCGACTTAGCTCTTCAACTGACTCATATCCCTCAGGACTGTGAATTCCACTAGTGTATGATAACTGCAGCCCAGGCTGCTTCTAATCTTTAGGTCACCAATTAGTTTACTTGCATTGATGACCTATGGGTGCAGGAATACATTCCCTCTGGAAAGGCTTTCTGTGGTTATAGGAGTTATAACTGGTGCTATTTCTCTTCTTTGCTTACCTGAAAAATATAATTATAAATAGTTGTCTCTTAAATCGTTTAATAATGCTAACAGGTGTGACCCTAAAGAACCCCTTGACATGACTGGGGATTTATTAGGCATTAACATTAGTCACCTATGATTTTCAAACACAACGGTATCCAGAACAGATATAAATAACTTTTTACACATTAATAAAATTCCAATTGGTATTTTAAAACTGTGGTTCAATAACTGGAAATGTTTCAGTCTCTTTTGTCCTCTTTTTGTTAGTCCTCTTCATCAAAGCCATACATTTAGCTGGAAGAACAGAGGCACAAGCTCTACACATGTGTGGACGCTTCAAAATAAGTCCCCACTGGGCATTTTCATTATAACTTCTTGTCTTTGTGATCAGTGACTGACACATCTCAAAGTCATTACTTGGTAGGTGGGAGATCAGCCATCTTTATAGAAATGCAAAATGTTATGTTGTTTTACCAGTGCATTCTTCTTCAAATCCGTATGCTTCCAAACCTGTCTTTTTTCATTGCTATTTTTTTTTTTAATGCATGTGACAATTATGAATAAAAAATGTAATCAAATCTACAGGACATTAGCTTCCCAGTGGTTTCAGCATCCAGTAAGGCACTGGAAGAGTTCACCCACAGGTCCTTCCTGTCTTATTAAATGGGACTATAAAGAATCTGTTGAATCTTTATGTCTGTAAGATTTTTTATAGGTTGCAAAGGAGCCACATATCGTATTTGTTAAAAATGGTTGTAAGTTTTGCTAAAAATGGAATTTTATTTGTGAAGGTTTTTCAGGACCACAAAACAGAGAAAAGTACTGTAATAAAGGGATTAACTTGGAACTGGGAAGCCAACTTCTGGTAAATTTTTCATTTTAAATCACTAAGAAGAGCCCAATTGACTGTAATTGGGCCATCATTTCTGTACATACATTTTTCAGTATCAGAAGGGGTTTTCTAATTGCTTGGCTTGGTTGCATCTCCATTTGACAGAATTTAATCTTGTCCTTCTTTGCTCAGGGCTTATATTCTCTCTGAATTTGCTTAAAGCTCATGATGAGTTGTTTTCCAATGCAGGTGGTCAAAGTGTCAATCCATGCAAAACAGCAGCTGTGTTATGGAACTGGTGTAAGATGCAATATCAAACATTAACAGGAGGGGTGTGAAACCCAAAAAAAGCAGGTGCAAAGGTGTTAGGTGTCAGAAGAGATTCTCAGAGGCCTTACTGCTGCAGGAGTTCTCATAAATGTTTTAATAGTTGAGGGGCTAAAGAAGGACACAGATCTATGTTAGGAAATAAGATTATGAAGTTAAGCATGGGAAAATGTGACAGTTGTTCCCGCTCTTGACACTGTGCTTCCAAAGCCTTCTAATTTATATGGCATCGTTTTAAAACCACTTCACTATCAGAATAAGTCAGCAGCTAATAATAACAGTCCACTTCACTGGAGAGCTGACCTGTACTTACCTCCATGCTGTGGCGCCAGTGACCTTTCCTTTACCTTTCACATTAGTTCAGTAAAAGTAGTATCACCTTTCACAGTCTAAAACGTTTTTGTAATAGGGAATGACAGACAAGTAGTTTTACAGCATAAGGGAAGACTTAACAATGACCAAAGGGGCATAATGTGAGCATTAAAACATGGCTATATTATTACAGAAAGCATGAATATAACTGTAAAAGAATTCAGTGGTAGGAAAGAGTATTTGGTACTGTTCATGCCCTGCTTTCTCTCAAAACAGGTCCAAATCTCTTTGAAAGGAAAATAGGCTTTCAAAATTCAAATAATATATCCTCCATTCGTCTGTGAGATAATCTGAGGCAGATTTTATACAGCTACTGAATAGAAGCAGAGAGCAGAACAAATACATAGCAGTACCAGACATGCATGTTTTGTCTTGCAGAAAAATGTTTCTGGTGCCAACATACCTGGATTGATGGGAACCAAAACAGAGTTATAGCTGGAGGGAGAGAAAAGCATGCTTTTTCCATAAAGTGCAGATGATGAGTGGTATTATTTATTCCTTAAGAAGAATAAAGTTGGAGAGCATAATTGAAATTAATGTATTTAATTTATTACTGAATATATTTCTATCAGTTGTTAACTAATTACAGGTAGTTACACGATTGATCAACCCTCCACAGCTGTAAAAAGCACCTGGTAAGGCTGACTGTATTTTCATTCATCATCATTGATCAGTGTGAAAGATATGAAGACAGAGATAGTCTGATCACTTGAAAGTAGATATCATCCCAGGATTTTTTTATCTTGTATAAAACTCGGGTAAGATCTCTGCCTTACTAGTCCTGGATAAAAGAGCATAGAATTATACCGAATATAAAGTGGAAGAGATGTTGAATTTGTGAACGAATTCAAAGAAGGATATGTCCCAGTGATTCCTGCTTTTGGCGTCCTTAGATGCCAACTTACAAGCCTGGACTTCTGTCATTCTTAACTGTATTACAAAGCAGGATGAAATCAGGTTAAGAAATGGATGACTGGAAAGCTTGGAACAAGTACAAAAAATGGAGACATTTCTTCAGACTGGGGACTGAGAGACTAGCTGTTTAGACTATCCATCTAATTAATTATTTTTACTTGTCAAAGAGCCATTTACTATTGATGGAGTTTAGATGGAGAAGTGTAATTTTATGAATAATAAAAGCAAATGTTGTAGAGGTCATGGAAAGGTTAAAACACAGCTTTGTAAGAATAAGATTTCCAGACTTCTCTTATCTTTTACTTTGCAAAATCAAACTATTTTTTTCCTATCCATTTTTAATTGATATGTGTTCTACTGGATTCCCCATCACCTGTTATTGCTGTAGCCACATCAGTGCTTCTTTCTGGATTAATCCAAGGCGATACTGATAGTCTTGGCTTGCCAAATTCTGCGACTCAAAATTTGAGATTCCAAGTGCCAGTTTACTCGTGCAGTGTGGATGTGGGGTATAAGTGACTGGTGCCTGCCTGTGTGTAGAGTTTGTGTGAAGAATGTGTATGACTATGTGACAGAACTTCCCCTAACTGTGTCTGGTTACACGATGCACGATTATATGGCCGCATCACTGGGGACTGAATGCACCACAGACGGCTGCTGAGGGCTAGCTGCTGCTGACTCCTAGCTTCAGCTATGTCACATGCTGGCTGCCAGCTAGTCTTGAGGCTGTTATTTCATTTCATCTTGCAATACAGATGTGGCCAGTTAAAAATGATGTCTGAAGGGTGTGACAGTGATAGCAGACAGGCTACAAGTCTCTGGATCACATGTAGGCATCACCATTGAATGACTCGCTGTTCTCTTCTGCCCTTATAGTTTCTCTTTGAATACACTCCTTTCAGTGAAGAGAGTTGGTTTAAGGAGAGGCCAGGCAACTTCAAACTGTCTTTAATATAGCTGAAATATTTTTTATTCTCAGATATAAAATGCTCTTTGAAATAGTGGTTAGAGGCAACAAAAAAGATATTGAGATTAGAGGACCTAATCTGATGCTTCAGAACTGTAGAATGTTAAACTACATTTTTCAAAAAAAGGGAAGAAATGAGAAGGTTCTAAAATTATAGGTAATCTTAAATCTCAATTAATTTCATTGCCATAATTAAAGTCTTGATATACTTGTTGTATTACATACCTGGAGTGGTCCTCAGCATCTCAAGACTAGAAATCAGGAAACCTGTGTCATACTTTCTGTGATGTACTTTTTCACCTTGGTAAGTGACTTCCTGCCACTGTGTTTGTGTTCCATTATTTCCATTTGCTTGTAGTGACTATTAATTGTATTGAAGCAGCACAATAGAGAACTCTTACTGTGTGTTTTTTAGAGCTTTGCATCACAAAGATTCATTTCCAGTTTTTTGTGCTCTGGTAATAACGATATTAGTAGAGTAATAAACCCTAAATTGCAGATCTGCCTTACAAAAAATTAAACTCTTAGAGGTTATGACATTTGAAATCTCAATAAGCAATATTATTTTACAAGAGCACTGGTGAGGTGTTTGTGCTATATTCTGAGGTTGAAGCAATTTGAACTGCGCTTCTTTGGACTGTGACATAGAAATAAATGTTTTCATTATTTGTGTAAATGTCAGTTTCCTCGGAATTCTGCAAAGTAATTTAAAAGCATGTTGTTACAAATTCTAGAATCTAATTGTGTAGGGGTTTCATTTTATTGAGAGGTGCAATGATTTTTGGTTATGTTGCTCTTGTGAGGAACATTGTCATGGAAAAATACGTCACACATTACCAATTTCTTCCTCAATTGTTCTAACCTTTACAATTTTTCCTAATCTTGATGTAGATCTTTCAGAACTACTGCAAACCAAAAATTTAAAGAAAATAACGAAGTATTTTCATTCTGTTATTATCTATTGTTCATCTCCAAATCCCATAATTTACCTAGAGCAAAATTGGGAATTATCGTGTTTTGTGTGTTGTGTTGTTTTAATTAGTGGGAAGTAATTTGGGATTAATTATTGTATATCACATTACATATATATCCAATGATTTATTTGCTCTTTTCACCACTAATGCATAGTGAGTGCAAGACTTTAATGAAGTTACTTTTTTCATTTTTCCATCTTTTCCCAGGCTTCAGTCAGTTTAAGATATGTTCTTGCATTAGCTTGCACTCTGTATTGCTTTATTTGCAGTTGTGAAAATCTTGACAGCTTCAGATGCATGCTGTTAATAATAAATGTTACTCCTATGTATTTGCTCAGCAGTCATACTTTCTTTTGTTATATTCATGTTTTTATATGCTCAAAGCATTATATAGATATTTGTAAAATGTCATGGTCACAGAAAATATTATCTGATATTGCACATGATATACACAAATATGTCAAAGTTTTTTGTTTTATTATTAAAAAATTACTGGGGCTGCATATACCTCTAGCAGCAATACGTAGCTAAACAAAGATAAGTAGCTTGGATGCAATCTAGAGGGAATTGAGTAGTAAAACATCTGTTTGTAAGCTACTTATATTGATATAGGGCTCAGAAATAAAAGTATAAAATGTATCTGAGCTTATACTGTTTCAGTACCATGAAATCTGATTCTACACAATTTATCTTCAGAACAGCTATGCTGGGACAGGCCAGATGACTGATTTTTTTAGCCATTTTTTTCTTGTTTTTTAAGAGTCACAGGACAATATTTAGCAATCCAAGGGGCTTATGGAACAAGCCTTCAGCTGCATTTGTGCCAGTATCCACCTGAGGTACTCTGAGCCAATGGAAGAGGTCTTGGTATAATTTAGACTTAGCAGCTTCCAGAAATACAAGAACATCTTGGCTACACTGAAGACCTGGCCAATATATTCTATGCAGGCAGGTGCAATTTTTTTTTATACACCATTTCAGCAAATGCTTCATTAGTGCGTAACAGAAAAAAACCCAGTCAACCAATCAACCAACCAACCAAAAAACCCAAGAAAGAGATAATTTCCAGACTTTCCAGTGAAAAGTGGGTGATGTTTGTAGGCTTGCTGTGTAACCATCCTTACCAAAGATTACATGGCTGAGTAGTATCGCTAGAGTGCTGCTCTTCCGAACCTGTGACACGCCTCTGTAAATTTCACATTAGGGGAATTCTACCTCTAAAATACATCTTAAAAGTCCAGCTTCATTGCAAGCTTTCTAAGGTATGTATATGAATAAATATTCATTTTTATATTTATCAGACACCTAATAAGAACAACGTAATTCAATGGATGCCCTAAGGTTACTCAGTCACAGACTGGATGTAGTAGTTTAAAATAGCAATGAAGCACCAAGAACTGTAAGAATTCACAGCCTCATGCTCTTAATTGCACCAACAAGTTCTTAGTAAGTAGTCAGATATCTATTTGTACAAAATCCTGCTCACTGTACACACAACATATGTGCCATTCCTTAGCTTTCTTTTTCATGTCAGGAAAAGACCTCTTGCATATCTGATTATTTTACTAATATTACCTTTATTTTCAATTTGGTTTTGCATGTTTATGTCAAAGCACAACATAAAACTTCCTAGAAATACTTTTATAAAATAGAGAGAATAGAATCCTTTGGGAAGAGATACAGTCAAAAGTTTTCCTGTTAGCTTTGTCACTACCTGAAGGAAAGTAAATAAAAAACCCATGTGTGTCTAGTAGTGCTATAAGATAGGAAGGAAGAGGAGGAAGAGAAAATCTGCTGTAATCCTGTCAAGCCACAAAGCAGTGGCCTGTTTTGTTGAACTGTTGACAGTGTCCTCAGTCGTAGGTTTGTATATTATCTGTGTCATACACCTGTAGTCTGTGAAGTTAGAAGAAAAATAACTTTTATAATGGACATTTTACAACAATATGCTGTACTAGGCATGGTCTAATTCTAGATGGGGTATGTCACAGTGTGCAAAGTAGTCTTATCTCCATTGTGAATTTCACAAATTTGGGGATATTCTTTATGAAACTCCTGCTTGAAGAAGACAAATCCAGATCCAAGTTGCAGGGTTCTCCTGCTGGTAGGCAATTGTCCACAGCTGCTGTAGTTCTCAGCACCAAAAATGGCAAGAATCTTGTACATTTTGGTGAAGTTACTCTGAGCCATGACAAAAAAGAATTTCCACCATTTCTGTTTGCAAGGCAAAAAAACCCACAGAGATGGTTATTCTTGGTATCATAAAGGTGGCTCACAAATTGCAAATCTTCTGACCTCTACTGCTGAGGTAGAAGTATCTTTTTGGCCATAACATTATGTCTTCCACTTAATTTATTAGTAAGCTGATTTCTGGCTGACATTTCATGAAAGTCTTTTTTCCAAACTTCTCAGGCTATCTCTGCTTGATCTGGTGTAGAACACAGATTGTTGTTGTTGCCCAGACCCAGTATATATGTGGTGAAATAATTTCATCATCAATCGTCAAAATGGGTAGATTGTAACAAATTAGAACTACAGAACCACATACTTAGTTTTATTTCTATGATTTTCTCCCACAATTTGCCTAATTATTTATTTTGCATCCGTTAATATTGCATCATTACTTGGTTCTCTTTTGCTGATATTACCTCTTCAAACACCCTTGAGAATCTTTTCTTTTGAAATAGGTGGTTAGTATTTTATCAATGTAAAATGAAATAGCCAATGTATTATAATTCTTTGTTTGAGCTGTCATCTTTGTTTGTAATATATTATTTAAGTTCCTACAGAAGAAAATTTCTATATCTTTTAGATGTTTTTCCCACATCCCATTTTGGAAAATACTGATTTTTTCTGGATTTTAGAATGAGCTTGAATGAGCTCAAATGGGCATACTCAGTTTTTTGAACCAGAACTTTTTTGAACCAGGTAACTTCATAGGATGCATTGTGTTTTCATAGCAAACCAGAATCGTTGTACATGCTTAAATCATAATTAAGATGGTACTGTCTGTATAGTATTTCTTCAATTGCTATGCACCTTAAAGCAGAAATGAAAAAATGTTTTTGGCTTTGTCTCTATTCTGTTGTAAGAGTAAATAATATTGATAATTTCTTGGTGAAGGAACAGAATATATCTTTAAAGAGTCTTTTGATATGTTCAAAGGCACTTTGTCTCCAAACATGCTGAATAGGTCTGTTAATGTCCATATGCTACTGACATTGCTGTTCTTCCTCTTCTAATGGTTTTAATTGAAACATGTGAAGAGTACATTCCTAAAGTGAGCTACTGGACCTATTTAAGTTAATGAAGAATCTTTAATTGACCTTTGGTAGAGTCTAGCTTTCCCTAATAAAGTGTGTCCTTAATTTACAAGTTTTGGAAATTTGAATATGACATGACTTTATGATGGCAAAGCTTATGATGGCAAATAATATATGCAGAGTGTGTAGCTGCAGCATCAAAGCTATGAAAATTTAACATAAGTAATCAACGTAATTTTATTTTTTGGGACAAAAGATATATTTTGGCTTTTGCCCAGGAAATCCTTAATTGGGTACTTAATTTCATACATGTGACTCTTCTGTTGGCTTAGAACAACTCCTATACTTAGACTTAAATACATAATTCACATTCTTAGGGATTTTAACTGTATGATGATAGTCCTGTCTTTATTACTATGTAATTCTTCAATCACTTGTGAATGATCGATACCTAATACTTTTGTGAACATTTTATGTGTTGCTTTTATTACATGTATTTTGTAAATATTGAATAAAACTGATTTCCTCATTTTTTGTAGAGCTAATAAAAGATTTGTACATACAAAAAACCTGCTTTAATAATAAGAAAAGTCCCTTTCTATGAACTTCTAATACTACGATTATATAGCTATATTTACCTTATTAGACACTAAACTTTAGCTGTTTGGATGACAAAGTGATGAACAATGAAAGGGGACAATGCTAAGCTTCCAAATAAATGGTTTGGTATAAGGATAACAGTGTCTATTGGTGGATTTACTCTACAAAAGCTTTAGGATTTTAGCGCTGCAAAATCAGAATGATGCCATCGCAGTGAAGGCTGTCTTTCACTTACATTTCTTGGGTAGAGCTTACCAAGATTTAATCAGTGAGAAATGCCTCTGCCCTAATTAAGGTGCAAACAACATCATATGCTGAAGTCAACAACACAGATTTTATTAAACAATCAGTGTGAGGTAGAAAGAAGTAGAAAAGGCAGAGGGGAAAGAGAGATACAAAGTAGAAGATATTTGCCACCCATGAATCCAGAAGAATCCCACTGGTCCTTAATCACCCTGGGCTTCTTGGTGGTGGGGTTTTTAATGTCCTTCAAAACTCTTATATACTACTTATACAATCTAGCAAACAAAGGAATTAATGCTTATTGGCTACACTGTTCTCTTATTCTATTGGTCATGTGGTTACCTCACTTGCAATGATATTAAAGTCCATGTCCTTAGTTTTTCTTTTCTTTTGAGTTGGTGGGTTTCTTGGGTCAGTAGGCTGTGAGTCGGTGCTCATGATCCTCCTGTGGAGGAATTACGTTTTATCCAGATGGACATAATTTCAGCACAGTTGCTGAGTTGGCTTTCCTTGAGCCCATAAATTCTGCATTCTTTTTTGTCATTATCAGTTATAGATTCTTCACCCCAAGGTTTTTTAACCTCCCCCATGAGATAACACTCAGACAATAGCACCACCTTAATCTTGTCTGAAGTTCCTGAAATGGTGGCTTACTTTACTGTCCAAGTTCCAGGTATCCACAGAGGTCTTTTCAGATGGGCTTCGGTGATTATGGATGCTATCCATACCATAGCTTGGGGTGAGCTTTGTCTGACTGGTGATAAGCATACGAGCAGTTGCTTCTTTGCAGAGTTTATTGCAGTGTGATTTTTTTTCTGGATGCATTGTCCAGGATGTAGTACCCCAATCTCACCTCCACCAGGCCTAGAATCAGCACCATCCTGTCCCTGATCTCACCTCCACCAGGCCTGGAGTTAGTGCCATCCTGTCCCTCTGTTCTGTGCTTATCTCATCTCCTGGCAAAGCCCTTCTTCTTAACAGTGGCCTTAACAGTGTTCAAGACAGACAACTGTGATCTTTAAGGCATTGCACAAGATACAACCAAATTAAATGCTGTTTGATTTCATGTATTTTTGGGCTTCAGAGGGTTCTGTCACAAGACACATGAAATTAGTACTCTGTTTCTAAGCCATTGGATTGACTGTTGAATGCCTTTGCCTTATCAAGTTTAAGAGTCCAGTTTAGCAGTCTGATGGTGAACTGGGCTATAAATGTACAACTATATCTTCGTGAAAGATATATTCTGCCTCTAAAGATTCTTGTACTACATTTCTGTAACTGCTGCTTTTATCCATGAGTGTCAGTGAGATTATAGAAGAGTTTACACTTACAGCTCAATGAAAGAAAAGATAGGCACTTGGCACTTGGAGGTCACCATATCTAAGTGGACAACGATGCAGTTGCTCCTAGGGTGTTTCTTTTTCATATATATCCTACTGTGTTCAGCAGGTTAATAACGAGTGTCAATCTATGGGAAACAATCAATATGATAGCCTACACTACTGAAGGGGTACGTTTTCTCTGATGTCACTTCTGAAATTTCTGGGCAAAAGCACATTTTTAATGCATGGATAGACATTCCTTTGCATATCTTATCATGTATTGACTTCGATGGGTTGCAGTTTCTGTTATTTACATGTCACTGGAAATTATGGTATTTTAACACAACATTGCACCTTTTAATATGTTGATGTTAAGTAGTAGGCAATTCACGTTAAATAAGCATGCAACCTTATGTGCAAATCCCTTTCACCGCAAAAAAGCAGAAGAAAAATAAAACTACACCCATTAATCAAATAATAGTTCAGTTCAGTACATGTTGTCCTCTTCTTTCAACTGGAGGTTTAACTGCTAGAGAGAAAAAGAAGCAGTGGACCTCTACAATGTTATCTGGAATAATTCTATGAAGAAAATTATGAAGATAAATGGTGCAGATTGTCAAAGAAAAATAACAGGAATGATTAAACATAAATACCAGAAAAATCTGTCCAGGTAGCTGGACTATTAAATAGGGCTATTTTTTAAAATTGGAACTTGCATGAAGTCTATATGGTGATTGATTCAAAGTTGCACCATAAAGGAAAATAGTAAAAATCAATGTTGAGCAGAAATTAATGATAACTTAAAAATTATATTGGACCCACATTTGTTTGAAAATGAAATGTTGCAAAAGATGCAAAAATCCATCAGTTATTTAAGAAGAAATAAAATACAGAGTGTTTTCTTCAGAAAATATAATATACAGCTACCATAATTTCCAATGCATCATCTATCAAATGCATTTGTTGGTAACATATCATGAAGATATTAAATTAAAAACTCCATTAGGTTTCAACATACTCTAGAAAATGGACAGCTTTGTTAAATATTACCCTGAAAGTACAAGTACTGAGGGCTTGCAGCGTACACAATATAACCTGGCTCTGAGTGTTCTGTGGCAAGCTGAACCAAAATTTGTATTGATTGAGTAGATGGCCTTGTTTTTTGTTTGTACATTTTTATGGTAATACAAACTCATGAAACGGTATATTTTAATCTAACCAAGTATTAAAGTATTAAACCTATCTATATACCATACTATTGGAAAAATGAAAGAAACAACTACACTTAAAAAAAGTAATACTGCTATATTAAGATAGCTTGTAATATTTAATTCAATAAAGCAATTTCAGGGAAGACTAGTTGAAGAAATATAAATTTACCATCTAATTTTAATGTTACCAAGTTGTTTCAGTGTGATGGGTGATTGCATGTAAAAGTAAAGTGTTTAGGATCTTGAGTGAACAACAAAGAAAGTATATTTTAACATCTATCTGCTACTCTGTATTTAGAGGTTGTGGCTTTTCTTCTTTAGGGGTGGTTTGAGAATATTTTGGGTGGCATTTAAGCTTGTGGGATATTATTTTAATTCTGTACTTGCAAAATTTTTGGGAGGAGAGTTTGTTGAAATACATGTATCAGCAGTTTAGTAAGTTATTCTGAGTTGAAATACATGTATCAGCAGTTTAGTAAACTATTCTGAGTTTAGAAAGTTTTAGTAAGTTATTCTGAGTTTAGAGAAACTTAAATATTTGCTTGGGATTTGCAATTGTGGTAATAATTCAAAACCACAATGTTATTTCAGTATAAAGATGGTGCCAGTTGTTTTCCATACTGTCCTGTTGCTACATGCTAGAAGAGTTGCTCTGCTTTCTGTTTTTCTGGAAAATAGATTCAGTATCTGGAAAATTTACAGAATATGATGGAGTGTTCATTGCTCTTAGTCAGTCCCCAAAATGATAAAATGGTTGGAAAGTAAAAAGTGTCACAAGAAAATGTGTTTGTTTGCTCTGAATCTGTGGTGAGACATATCCATGGTAATGACTCACCAAGACTGTTATAAGACAGTGAGGGGGGAGGTTTTGAAATTATGCTTTTACTTCAGGAACTCTGAACCTCTATTATGTTTTTGAAAAATAAACTTCATTGTGTAGTCGTGTGTAATAGGATAGCTTCAGTAAACCTTCCTGAAAATATTTCTCAAGATGATAAGATTCTGCAGCTTATGAAAAAAAGAAACAGCATGAAACATGCTAGAAAAAAAGAAACAGCAAGCAAACAACACCCAAAAACCCACAAACCAAGCAAGAGACATACATCCCACAAAAAAACCCCCCAACAACAACAAAAAACTCCAACACAAAAAAAAAAAACAAACAAAAAAACCAAACAAAAACCAGGAGAAAACAACATAAAAAAAAACCCAAACAAAAAACCCCACAAAAAGCCACTGTCAAAAAGTCCCTAAAGAAACTAGGTATGTCACAGCACTATATTTTGAATATGAAGATATTAAATAGCAAGGGTTAAATTATGATGAAAGTCTAGCAGTATTGCAATAACAAGGAGCTGGTATAGATAATATAAAAAAACCTCCAGATCCTAATTCTTAATAATTTAAAAAAAATTGTCAAGATTCATAATGTACTTTATTACTTTATAATTTTTTAATATTTTATCTTTTACATGTGTTCTGCTTGCCTTGGAAGTGATAAATGTGTTTGGTTTGAGGTTTTTTTCTATATTCTAAGGTACCTTCAGGTAAAGACCAAGGAAATTTTTTTGCTGTTTTTTTTTTCTGTATCATGATCTGTAGAGTTTGATTGTGATGGTGACTGATGATTAGAACATCAGAAATACAATTTCTATTCTATAATACTTTTTTTGTTAACATTTATACTCCTTTGACATTCACTTTAGCTAGCTGCATGGTTCTACGAACACGGGTAGAGTGCATAATTGATTCATTACACAGAAAACTCTATTCAACATATTAATTTCTTTAACAGGTATATTTTACATTTGTACTTAATCTTCATTGCATTTAGTGTTTATTGCATAAAAATAGAATTCTTTTGAAAATTATTTCAATAAAATATCTAGTGTACTTTATAATATATTTATTTTGTAGTATGGAAGATGTGTTTTTAAAGATCTTCGAAAAATATTGGACCTAATTATCTGTTGGCTTAAATTGATAGTTTCATTTTCTAATCATGTGCTAGTAATACACTCTGAGTACACAGTAGAGTTATAGTGAAGGCAATCTTTGTAATTTTGATAGGGGTTATCAAATCTTTGATTTTGAGAATGGTAACCTATTAGTTATAAAAATTGTCTTTTATTACCTCAGAACCAAATAATTTTCTGGTTCCAGACCTGTCATCTAAACCTGTAGGGTTTTAAAGAATAAAAATTTCATCCAATCCTCTGATGCTGTTAGAAAGTTGATGAACAATTTGGGAGGGTAGGGATTTCTGAATTACTTTTTAAATAAAATGATGACTAAGAGACAAGGCTGGAAAATGGCTGAGTAAAAAAATGAATTCTTATATTTCTAAGTGCTTTTAGAGGAATAAAAATGGTTGATGAATGAAATGTCTTCTTGTATTTGCGAAAAGTAACTAAAATAAAGCACCACTTCTTTCTAGCTAAGTAACCTGAAACAGCTCACATTTGTGGATGTGTCGGCAAACAAGTTCCATTCTATTCCAATTTGTGTACTCCGGATGTCTAATTTGCAGTGGTTGGATATTAGCAGCAACAGCCTGAAAGATCTCCCAGAAGACATAGACAGGTAGTTTGTGTTTTAATTCAATGACAGATATAGGAACTCCTAAGTGAATTTAGAAAGTTAAAAGCTTCCAAGGGACACTGTTGATAGAAAGTCACATTTGGAATACACATCAAGTATTTTTGCATAAAGATATTTCTGTTATTGATGGACTAGGTCTGAGAACAAAAGCTAATTTTACTAGCTCGTTGATGACAGTCAGTTAACAAAACATATTTTTGCTGCTTTCATAGTAATTTGTCATTTTATCTAGACATTGTTTTTTTTGGGATGTTCAGTAGATATACTCTGCTCCAGTTCCAGCACAGGGAATTCACCATATGGGATTGGCAGCAGTAATTCTCAGGAGGGTAGACTGGGAGGAGAAGGTGAACTAAAGCACATTTAAGTTACTCAAAGCCTGATAAACTTTGTTAGCAAAGAAGAAAAATATTGGTAAAATTCAAAAACCACATTGACAATCCTCTCCTTCTACTCTGAAGGAAATATGAATGTATGCACATATACTCATTATCCCAGTTTAGATAACCACTCTGAACTAGTTTTTAAAAAATCATTCAGATCCCTTTAAAGGGACTTGCTAGCGGAGAAACCACTTTTCTTATCCCTGAGCTTAACTACTCTAGAGTGCTGCATCAACTTGGTTTATGAAACTTTACCTAGCCTTAAGTGAAAAAACCCAGGCATATTACCTAAAGATTATTAAAAAAATATTCAAGATTATTTATTTATCTGGGAAAAGAAATTCCTCAGGCAGAATAAACTTCACAGAAAACTCATTCACTCCTAACTTTTGCAAGACCTTTTTTGCTGGGCAAAAAGACTTTTCTGGAACCTGGTGTAATCACAGATTATTCTGACAGCAGCACTGGTCTTAACTTGTGTTAGTAATTCTCGACAAACAACATAAGCTTGCTGGTTTTTCCCAAGGGATCTGACCAGAGATTTAACTCACTTCAAAGAGTTCCTAAGAGGATATTTTTCTTTTAAGGAAGGATACGCTCTCAACTTATAGACCTTTTTTCCCTTGTAACCTACATTCCCTTAGCTTCAAATTATTCCCTTTCTACATTTTATCTTCTCCATTTTGTACTGAGTTGTCAGATTTGGTGCTAGAATATCATAATCAGACAATAAAAAATAAGATTTTCTTTGTTTGACTTTGGGCTGATGTGCATTCAGAAGACTAAAAAATGTCATGATAAACCCTGCATCAGTAAACTAACATTCTCATGATTTCAATGCCTGTGGTGTCAAAGAACCTCTGTGAATTATCATTGTCTGTAATACCACTACAACAATCTATGACTAATAAAGATGAGTTGACAGTACACTGAAGCCTTACTTAATATTTATTTTTACCTGAATTCAAACAAACCGCATGGGCCTGATAAGCATAGCCTGCCAACCGTGTTTTAAGAATGGACCCTTCCAATCAAATAAGACAAATTTGTTTCATCAATTTGCTATGCTCTTTGTCTTCTACCTAATATAAAGAATAAAGGCACAGACACAAATTTCTATTGCATTAGAAAAAACCAGGGGAAATAAAACAAAAGTTCCTCCACAAAACACTGTCATTAAATTGATTTCATTGGGACAACTCGCAAGAACCTTTTGATGAGGAGCTGGTCTTTCTCTTGCTCCCCACAGTATTAATTACTAGTAAAAAACAATAGATGGAGATGTACTGCCTACCACAGACATATCTAATTCATAGAAACCAGCATATGGGCAAAAGTGTGACCTGCTGGCCTGTATTTTTCATTAGTTACAGGATGCACACGGTGAGGCTTTTTATTGTGTTCTGTCCACATTTTCTGTATGAAAACACAGTAAATTTTGTAACCTTTTATCTTGAGCATGCTGCTGATTACTTGTCAGAGGTATGCTATTAACACTATAGTGCTGACCCAGTACTGGAAATTCCCATTAAAGTTGATGAAGTTTTGTGAAAGTGACTGTTTGAGTGACTTCTTAAGACAAAGTTGTTGCATGCAATTGCTCCTTTTATACACAAGGTCAAGTCAGTATTACTATCTTGGCTGTATGTTCCTGTTTGAAAGAAATATTTTACATCATCTCTATCTTTGACATCTTTACAGGTTAGATGAATTGCAGACACTTCTCCTACAGAAAAACAAGTTGACTTATCTTCCACGAGCTCTTGTCAATATGCCAAAACTCAGTTTGCTAGTTGTCAGTGGGGATGACCTGGTTGAGATACCCACAGCCATCTGTGAGTCAACCACAGGTTTAAAGTAAGTAAAAGCAAGAAAGAAAAGGAAATATTCTTAAGACAATAGGGTAAGATACACTCAGAAGAAATGTTTTCAGCAGCATGTTTCTACAAATTCTAACCCAATTTATATCAGAGTGGTAAAGAAGGCACTTAAAAGATTGAAAATTACAGAGGATCTGCAGTTTAATGACTTTCATCTACCAGTTACCCACATTGTGCATCTCTGTGTCTAAAGTGCTATTCCTGGGTAGACTGGGTCATAGCAGCTCCAACTCTGGAGTTGCAAAACTGTGCTTCAGAGTGTAGCCTGGAATCTAGCTGCTGATAAGCTAGAAGTGATGACAAAAGCATCCTGCTGGGAGAGGGAGACATGGCTAGGAAAATGTTAGGTAAGGTCACATGGGTTTAGCAGTTCTTTGCTGTAAAATACCATCTTATTGATGCATGCAGGATAGGACTAAAAGACCTAAATTGTAGTCTGCAGCTACGGAGATATTGCATTTCTGCAGGCAAATTCATGTTTTTGATTATGGAACTGTTTCAGACTGCACACTGGATCTGGCTCGGAGTGGAGTTAGCTGTAGATGGAATTACCTTTCCTCTCTTAGAGCTATTTCTTGTACTGGTAGCTAGAAAGGTGCTGATTACACATCAGTGTTTTTAGCAGTTGCTGAACAGTGGTGGCACATCATCAAGGCTGTCTCTCCAACTATCCCTTAAGAAAGCACCATAGGCTGAGGGTGAGCTGGAGGCTGGGAGGGGACACAGCCAGGACAGCTGGGGACACCAGCCAGAACCGTTGACTCCAATTGGCCAATGGGATGTTTCATAACATATGGTGTCATGCTCACCATATAAAGCTAGAAGAAAGGAGAGGGGTGGTGGATCATGTGCTATTGAAGTTTTTTTCTTCCAAAGAAGCCAACTAGATATACTGAGTCTCTGCTTCCCAGGAAGTGGCTAGACATTACCTATTGAAAAGTAGAGAGTAATTTTTTTGCTTTGTTTTCCTTTTCTTCTATGCATAGGTTTTATTTTTCTCATTAAGCTTACCTACAATTTTTAAATTTGCTATTCTTCCTTTATTTGCTATTCTACCTAGTTGAAGAGAGGGGCAGAGAGAGGTGTTTGGTGAGTACCTGGGCCAAACAAATCAGCTGATCACAAATTTACAGCAATTCATTAGAATTTTAGAAAGCCATACAGTTTGTTGGAGCATGTGTTCTTTTGAAAACCACAACTTTGAATTTTTTTCCTTCTTGGAGTAAAAATCAGAGATTTTCAGAATGATATGCACTTATTTGCGCATGATATAAGTTGTTTATGTAACCACTTAATTTTTCACATGCAAAGTGTACCTTTACAATATTTTCAATTACAAAGTAATGCATGTCCTGTCAGGTATTGTAGAAGATGAGCAATGCAATAACCAAAAAATGGAGGCACATATTGCAGCTAAAAGATTCTGGCAAAATTCCAGATTTCTAGGCAATATTGTCAGGATTAAACTCATATTGCTCATTAACAGATGGGGAAACTACAGTGTAGTCAGAACCTCTGCAATAAAGAACTATACCTGTTATTACAAAGAATGATTTATGTAGATAGATGGAAAAAAGAGAAACCTGATCGTTTTTATATGGAAAGTGGATTATAGAGAAAGTTCCATTTGAAATCTGTATTTCTATAGTAGATGTATCCTAACTATGCCATAGTGCAAAACTGAGGTAATGTTTTTTACGTTTCTGCTTCTGGCTCTGGTAGCAATTTCTATACTGTCATTCATGATGGCCAGTGATGTTCAGCTGCCTGTACATACATTTGTGTGTTAATCTCTGTCTAGATTTGTAAGTCTCAAGGACAGTCCAGTTGAAACAATTGCATGTGAAGACACTGAAGAAATTATAGAAAATGAACGTGAACGTGAGCAAGTTGAGAAAGAATTTATGAAGACATACATTGAAGACCTAAGGGAAAGGGGTATGTGTAAATATGCAGTAAGCTT
Organism: Passerina amoena; assembly: GCA_013401095.1. Classification (NCBI taxonomy): domain Eukaryota; kingdom Metazoa; phylum Chordata; class Aves; order Passeriformes; family Cardinalidae; genus Passerina; species Passerina amoena. Next base: position 645,500 of record WBNP01000641.1, read on the forward strand.
TCTGCAAATGCAGACATGTATTGTGACCATTCATTTTTAAGAGGACAAGCAATGCACCCTTCAACTCTAGTTGTCTTTTATGGCATTAATAATGTGAATATAAATGCAGACATGTATTGTGACAATTCATTTTTAAGACGACAAGTAATACACCCTTAAACTCTAGTTGTCTTTTATGGTATTAAATAAGACTAATAGTGAAATGCCAAATCTGCTTTGCTAAAAGTTTGGACCCTAGTTAACACCCTTGATATTGAACAAATATATACAGAATTAATTGTGTTGGTCTATGCCTTAACCTCAAATGATTGATGGTGTACACAAAGAATATTCTCATTCTCTAGATTTACTTCTCTTAGGATTAGTAGTAGTGATTTTGAATTCCTTAAGAAGTGCTTCTTCTCCTCAAAAAGGATAGTATGTATATGAAAGTCTCATTGTATTGGTAGAATATTATTTGACAATATTATCTGCTTCAAGAAACTATCTATTTAACCACTGTACAGTTATAGTTAAATATCTGCTTTTATCTTTATTACATCTGATATGTAAAGTTGCATCTGCAACTTTACATATTTCTTCATGTTGTTGTTCTGTTTTATATTTACCATCATTGAGAAATCCTTGTTCTCTTGAGTGTTCTTTAATAAGATTTGTTAGGGAAAAAGGGGAAAGTTTGCTGTGATACAGAATATCCCATAGGCTCATTGTAATTCCTTTAATTGTTTGTGTGTAGAAAGGACTTTTTGTGGAATGAATCTTACAGTAGATTTTCATTCCTTGCATTTAATTTAAATGGTCTATATAGTGGTCCTACAAAATCTGTTAAAAGAGAAATATAAAGAAAGGGTGTGACTTCATAATACTTTTCATGTTCTCATGCCAGACTTCTATTCCTTAGCATATATGAGTTGGGCATATGAATATTCATTCTATTTCTAAATTGAAGCCTGCTATAAACTTGTTGGATTCTGATAACGGTAACAACAGTGGTTAAAATGGAGAGAAGAACACACAATGGAGGAAAAAATTTTGGTCATAATTTGGCTTTAGAGGCAGACATAAAACATGTAGTGATGGAGTTGTATGTACAGCCCTAGGAAACGTGGAGGTATGACAGGCTGCCTGAAACCTGCCTTGACCCTATTGAGCACAGGCCAGGTTTATGTTCTTCTGGGGCAAAGCAACTCAGGGATACCGTTTTCTTCCTTCCTAGACAGAACTTACTTCCCTGCTTTTTATGAAGAGTTTGGATCATTAATAAGTTCTGTATTTCCTGCTTCTAAACTTTTGTGCTATAGATAATGCCAATGGCTGCTTTTGAAAAACTGTAGAAGGAATATCTTCTATAAAATATGAACCAGCACAGAGATAATTCGTAGAGTACCTTTGAAACAAGACCAAACCCAGCTGTTTCTAGCTAAGGGCTTCATTTATTTGTGCTGGATTACATAGCTGAAGTCTGAGATTTATTTCTTTTTTCTCTTTTTGCAGAGTCTGCTCCTTCCTACACTACAAAAGTAATGCTCAGTCTCCAGCTCTGAAGATTAAAAATCCCTAGATCTCTACTGAATATCTGAATAACTCTTTTTATCCACCTGAATAGTAAACACATGAAAATATAGATGGCCAGAATGACATCAAAATCATATTGAATTATTTATTTGTTTCTGTAGTCTTTTCAAGTACCTACAGATAAAACAAGGAGCAGTAGAAGCTTCATAAGATGCTGTTTCACATTTTAAGTCAACATGTTTATTTTCAACTTCACAGCTACAGCCACTAATTTGCGTGTAGACCTGCTGAAAGTAAATATCCACTGTAATCAAGTATACACAGGCATAGCTGAAGAATGAAGACATTGTATGCTGTAGCTGAAACAGTGAAACGCAAAACGTGATCTTAGGAAGAGATTTGTTTTTATAAAAGGGGATAGACTGATTTAGAAAATGAATGTGATCTATTGTTTTCTTAAGACCAAATACACATTTAAGTATTTAAATATTCAAATGAGAACACACCCTTGGTTTGCATTTATATTCTGTTCTGCAAGAAAATTGTTCTTGGAATTTTCAGTTTAGATAAGTTTCAACAACTTTACATATAGAAACTGTAGCACTTCTCCTTTTATTCAAGTATATTTAAGCTCTAACCTGTTTGCAAATTCAAGTACCAATGTGATTGAAATTTCTGTGGTAAGCAGTCTTATAGTATAGTAGAGTACTAAGTAAGATTTTAAGGCACTAAGTGGTGTCAGCTAATACTATCAGCAAAATGATGATACAGGTCTTATATTAATGGTTTCAGATCACAGGATTTTGTGGACATTTGTTGGAATTTTCCAAGTAGTATAAGAATGACTTTGCTGGTAAAACATCATTTTGCTTGCTATTTAATTATCTGTTTATATACAATTATTTAAGTGTATATAGAGTAGAGTTTCAGAAACCTAGTTTTACATGTACTTTTTGTTTAATAAAGCAAAATTTTAATCTAAAAAACTTGTGACTTTGAGAATTGAGATTCAAATTAGACTCAAATTATAGAATATAAATGGTCCTATATTTATGAGTGCAGTTAGGTGAGACAATATTTACATTGTGTATTGTTATAGGTGATCTATTTTCAGTTTTGTGCAATAGAATGTCACTTAAGTAGCTATATTTAAAACACAAAGCAATGAAGGATATGCTCCTTAGGCTTCCATTTAGAAAAAGAACTTTAGATGCTTTCTTTTCAACATTCTAGCATTCAATCTTTTAAAAGAAAAAAATTTAAATAGTGGCTGTGTTATCTCCACCTACAGTCTTCTGCAGTTATGTTACTATCAAAATATAACCCACTTGAAATGGTTTCTAGGTGTTAATGCAGATTTTAAACAAGTTCTGATCCAGGGGTAAGTTTAAAAAAAATAGAAAAATTGGCATTGATCTGAAGCAGAATAATAGAACACATTTATTTTTATTATTATGAAGAAATTGAAATAGGAAAAAATAGTGTCAAATTGGTCTCAGAGAACTTACCAAACTTTCTTTTATTGAAATTATAAATTTACTTCATGAAGTATTGATATTGATGTAATAAACTTCTGTAAGATATCTGTTCTGATATTGATTGAAATTCTATTTCTGGAATTCTCTTATACTCTAATACGATCCACTGAAAATTATAGGAATGGAAATCACAAAGGCTGTGTTCATAGAATGGAGATGCAACTACAAAAAACTAGGGATGCAAACACAGTTAACAAAACAAAAGTGCCAGTGCAAATTCTACCATCAGCAGTACTGGATAAATAACAGAAAATACATTAATAGAGAAGTCATATTGGCCCTTAGCATTACTGCTAATCTTACTCAAAAATTTTTTGCTGTTCACAGATAAGAGTGCTAAAAATAATTTGGAGACAGAAACAAAAAATTAGCATAAATGAAATCCACGCATTTTTAGGTTCATTGAACAGCATTGTTCGCAAGTCCATTTGCTTGTCAATATTTATAAATGCAAGATCACTGTCTAGAAGCAGGATTTTTTAATGAAGCAGGAAAACATAAGGCAGAAGACTGAAACTTGAATTCACTATCTGAGTTAGAAACAAAATGTCTGTTTTTCCGTAAAAGTAACTATAGGATTACTTATAAAACACGAATTCTCAATCACCAGCAATCTTTAAGTTCAGGTTAACATGTTCCTAAAAAAAAATCTGTTACAATTAAGTAATGGAAAATGCAAATACAGGGGTTCCAAATAGTATTCTCCAATTTTATTTCAGACACCTTTCAATCCAATTATGATGGAATCACAGTTTGATTTCAATTGGAAGGGACATTCAAAGATCATCTATCCCAAACACTCTCTCATAGACTGGGACATCTTTCATTAGATCACGTTTTTCAAAGCCCCATCCAAGCTGACTGAATACTTCCTGTGATGGGGCACCCAAAACATCCAGTGACTCACCAATCTTGTCATAAAGAATTTCTTCCTTAGATCCAATCTAAAAGTAAATATACCCCATTTCAGTTTCTTACTGAAACTTATCCTTTGTCCTGTCACTTAAAATCCTGTAAAAAATGTCTTTCTCCAATGTTTTCACAAGTCTATTTATATTGAATAGCTGCAATAAGACTTCCTTTCTCCAGGCTGAACAACCCCATCTCTCTCAGCCTTTCCTCAAAGGAGAGGTACTTCAGCTCTTTCCTCAAAGAAGAGGGGTTTCAGTGGTTTTTGTAGCCCTCCTCTGGATCCACTTTAAAGGTCTATATCTTTCTTGTGCTGAGAATGATGCAGTACTTCAGGTGGAGTCACAGGAGAGCAGAATAGAGATGCACCTCCCTCAACCTGCTGGCCTTACTCCTTTTGTTGCAGGATAGGGCTGGTTTTCTGGGCTACAAGAATGCATAACTAGCTTGTGGTCTATTCTACATTCATTACAAACTGGCATATGGGCAAGTATCCCCGAGTGCCCCACAACGCTGAAAGTTTTTATTCCTAGCTCTTGTAGATCATTACTTCCTCAAATATTATCCATAGATAAGATTTTTTTTTGTCACCATTGTTAGCAGAATTTTTAAGATACCTTTGTTTTAAGGGGAAGATGGCATACGATGGTCTCCATTACACCTAAGACATGCAGTGGGTAATGCCAGCTGCCAGCTGTTACTGAAATACCTAATTTCAGTATAATTCCATTTGAGTCATACTTCTATGTCCTTTGCATATTTATCATATGATATTAAATATAACTTTATATTAGAGTCCTCCACTGTAGTAAAAAAAATACACATATCAAAGGTACTTACTTTTGAATTAGATCGAATTGTATTGCTTTTCTACCTGTTTTATTAGCAATTATAATTTAAACTATTATCTTTCCTAAGGAAACAACACTACCAAAGAGAATTCTGTTATTGGCATGTTTAATACTTTGAAAGTGAATAATTTTATGAATGACAGCAATTTTGTGTACAATGGCAATTTATGTTATTTATAAGCTTCTGATGTCAGGTACTTAGAGACCTTAAGGAAAATAATGTGCTTTTTCTTTCGCACTGCATTTTCTACAGTTGCCAAACTACACCTCCTAAAAGTCAACACTTTGTTCTACTTTACAGGGAGCTGCTATTTCAAAGCAGCAAGACTGGGAGTAATTGAAATGTGACTTCTAGAATACTCATGGGTTCAATGTGCAAAAGTAAAACAGAAAATCATATTTAATTTTGCTCCTTTTCCTTATTCTGTATTGCGGTCTTGTTTCTAAGGCTAGCCAGGAAGACAAATGTATAAAGATAGCAAATAACCTCATATTTAATTAACAAATGTCTAGGAATAACATAGATATTGGCTAAGTTAACACTGTACAATGCATTCTTTTTTTTTCCCCTCTTGAGCATTTATGAAACAAGAGAACTGATTTACTGTGTTTACTTTCTGCAAAGGAAGCGCCAAGCGAAATGAAAAATGGAATGGCCTTTTCTTGATGTGGTAGGCTCTAGGTCCTGGTTTGTGAAGATTTAATAGAATCATAGAATGGCTTGGGTTGAAAAAGACCTTGTAGGTCACCTAGTTTCACTTCTACCTCACATGGGTAGGGACAATTTCCACTCGACCTGGTTACTTAAAGCTCTACCCAGCCTGGCACTGAACACTTTCAGGGATGGGCATCCACAATTTCTCTGTTCCAGTGACTCATCACACTCTGAGTAAAGAATTTCTTCTAATGTTTAATTTAATTCTAATATAAATTTTAAAATGGTTCTCCATTTGACCTAAAACCATCAGATTGCATAAAAAATAGCTTTCCCTCTTTTTTAAAGTCCTGTTACGGCAGTACAAATTTGCCATAAATCTCACCAAAGTCTTCTCTTCTCCAGGCTGCACAGATACAGCTGTCTCAGCCTGTCATCACAGAAGACAACCCTCTGCTTGTGTTTACGGCTCTCCCAACAGGTCCACATCTTTGTTGCGCTGAAGATCCCAGAGCTGGATGCAGCAATCCATGTAGGGTCTCACAAGGACTGGGCAGAGGGAGAAAATCACCTCCTCCAACTTGCTGGACATTCTGGTTTTGATGCAGCTCAAGACATAGATGGTTTTTCTAGGCTGAGTTCACACCATTTACTCATGTCCAGCACTTCATTCACAACAACTCCCAAGTCCTCATCAGGATTGCTCTCAACAACTTCTCCATCTGGGCTCACATCTGGGATTACCCTGACCCAGGTGTTCCATACCACCCACATTACTATGGGGCCTTGGTTCAGATGGGGCCAGAAGCAGAAGGGTTGTCGTCTTTAGCTTGAGGGAGCGAGTGTGGAGTGTGGAGGGTCAGCCCAGTTCATCCAACCCCTCTCTACTACCTGCAGTCCCTGTGCTGGTTGCCTCAGATCACTTCCTTGTCTTTTATGTGCCTTAAATATTTTCTTGGAGGATCTGCTGCATGATCTTCCCAGTCATAGAAGTGTGACTCCCCAGTCATAGAAGTGTGACTCCCCAGTCTGCAGTTTTCTGTGTCTTCTCTTCTCTCCTTTTTAAAAATAGGAGTGATTTTTCCTTTTTTCCAAGTATTGGAGATTTCACCTGATCACTATGACTTCAAATAGGATGGAGAAGTGCTTGGCAACAACATCACCACTCAGGACCCCAGAGGCATGTCATCAGGTCCTGTAAACTTGTGATTATCCAGCTTCATCAAGTGATCTCAAGCCTGCTTTTCATTGACAGTGGGAGAGAACTCACTGCCCCATCCCACCTAGATGTTTGGGGACTTAAGAGACATGGGATGTCTGGTGGTGGGAGAAGTTTGAAGCAACGAGCTTTTTGGGTATTACATGCTTCTCCAGATTTCTCTTCTCATCTACCAGAGACAGGAGTACACTCTCCTTGGAATTTATTTTCTGACCTACATACATATAGCCCTTTCTGTGCTGGAGATCTCTTCACCTTTTGGGAGAATTCTTCCCTAATTCCTTGTTGATGATTTACAGGTATTTCCTTGCTGTTTCCTGGACGTGCTATTGTTTCCTTGTTCCTTTCTGACACTTGGAAATATCATACTTTGCTGAGTATGGTTTAAAGCTCTGCCAAGAAGTCCAACCAATTTCCTTCCTAGAACATGCTCACCCAATGCAGTCAGGTGAGCTGCACTGACTGTCAGCTGTTTCTTAAGGGTGCATCCTAGATCATAGAAGCCAAAACCCCAAGCATGGCACCAGCCATGCAGTCAACCATTCTCTCAATCCATTAATCCTCTTTCCAGGTCCCTAGTCTCCAGCTAGGGGTATAGAGCAGAACACTAGCCATGGTTCTGTTCCCTTCAACATCTTTCAGAAGGATGTGAAGGCCCTTTTCATACTTTGCGAACTCCTTGTTGCAGCCTAATTTGGCCCTATGTGGAAAAGTAGGAGTGCATGGTAGTCCTCTGGTTTTACCACGTGTGGCAACCTCTTTGTGACCTTGGGAATGTGAGCCCCCAGTAGACAGCAAACCTCTCTAGAGAGGTCCAGATGGCAAATAGGTACTTCAGCAACTCTCAGTGAGGAGTCAGCAATTACTTACAACGTTCATGCTTTTTCAGCGTCACTTTCTGCACAGATTAGCTCCTGGTTCATAATGGATGGGAGGAGGTTGGGAAATAAGGGGTTTTCTCCTGATTTTGAGACCTTATTTGAACTGGTCCTCATAAATAGAACTGTAACTCAGCATAACTCCAGTTCTGTACTTCTAGAGTAACTACTATACACTGAGCAATTCAGGAAGAGTCTCCTCTCTTTTCAATTGCTGAATCTGCTTCTTGGGCTGATTCCAGCTGTGACTACATTCTCTACTGCAGCTTGCTCTCTTCTTCACTTCATTGGTCAATTAACAGCTCTGGTATTGCTGAGTGTAAATAGGCCATTTGTATGGTGTTTTCATTATCTGCTGACTGTCATTAATATGAAAGGATCATTACTGTCTCACTACTCCCTGGAACTTTCTGCTTTCTTGCCAGCTGCAACATAACTACTCAAGGTTCAGCAAAATCTTAGTAAAGATGCTTTTTATACCTAAAATGCAATTGTATCTTAAACATATTGCCTTGGCTATGTTCAAAGTTTCTGTTTTTCATTAACACTTCTAACCTTTTCCTAAAATCAACAGTGACATTTATAAAGCAATTAAATTAGCTGTCAAAGCCTGGTGAATAGATCTATAAAGAAGAATATAATCTTAGGGAACGGAAAATCAGTTTTAGTCTATACAAGAGCAATATTTGAGTTCAAATTTACATATACAACGTTGCATTTTCTTTTTCATTTGTTACATAATTTGTAGCACAGTCACCCTTTGAGTCTGTGTATTATGTAATGACATAAAAAAATTCATTTGCAAAAACCAATTTGTTATACTGTAGGGCTCTAAATTGATAAAATATTATTCAGTGTTTAATTCTTATTCAATATTTGTTGATTTCAAAACTGTAATAATATTTCACCTGTGATATCTATACAACTTTTTGTCAAATAAATATTTGAAAATAAGTTGATCCCAAGCTTGTGGTGCTGCCCTGGCCCCAGAGAAGTACGCCAGGTCACCTGTTTGCTCTGAGGGCATTCAGAGAAGGTGAGTCCAGTGGTCACATATTGGCCACTTCACAAACCACTACTGGCAGCACTTGATAAAAACAGGCAACTCAAGGAGATTAAGCTGTTATTTAAAAAAAAGAAAAGAAAAAAAAAAGTAAGTATGATTTTGTTTTTACATTTTAAAGAGGTCTGTATTGCCAGGTTTACTTCCTCTATATCTAAGGAAGCTTTCTGTTAAAGAACACATTGGCATATGGTACCTCATGATTCAGGAATGAAAGTATAAAGAAAGCAATAGTATTTTAATTGCGTTAAAGTGATCTTTGATGACACCTTGATATGGATAAAAAATATATATCTGCTTTTATGCTATAAGTACACCTTGTATATGTTAGATAGTCTTCCTATGGAAAGTTTCTGCTCAGATGATGTTCCATGGTTCCTTTTCCCCCTTGGACTAGCTGGAGAATATATTTTATTAAGCCAGAATACTTAGCACTTTCAGTTTCAGAATAATTGAGAAAAGACTTCAGGATTCTGTTTCAGATTTCTGTTTGCCCTCCCCTTCCCTCCCCTCTGAAACTGTGTTTAAAATCAAATCAGAAATAAGAGTAGCTCTGAGAAGCTCAGGTCAATAAGTAAAATAGTTTTAAATATACAATGCCAAGTGAAGGTAGGAAAAGTTTCAGATGAAATCTCTGAAGTCACCAGTAAGGTATCTTCATCAGAGTTTGACAGTAATTTCTTTTTCTAGTGTTGTGTTAGCTTAATTTATTCTTCATATTGCTTTCGGTCCCCCCAGGGAACTCATGTGGATTAAATTTTTTTTGGGCGTTTTAATTCTGGTAAATTCTCTGTCTGACTGTTTCAACTATCACAAAGGGGTTTAGTAAAGCATTTCCTCTGAAATAAATGTTCACCAAACTACAGCCTAGCCTCATTAGCAACCAGTTTGTGAGAAGTTGTAGGTTATCCATTGTAGATTACGCAGTTGTTGGCTCCTGACATTTTCTGATCCATTTAAAATCAATGTAGCAGATACACATGGGAAGTGCTGCTGTGAACTATCAGAGTAACAGTTGTAAGTGCCACCTCTGTAATATTGGAATAGGAATGATGTCTGGAAAAAAAACCTGTCAGCCGTTTGTAATACTTAAAAAAAAACCTGTCAGCCGTTTGTAATACTTAAGTACTGCATTTTACATGCAATCTTCTGGGAATTGCAGTCCATTCCTTGTGCTCTGTGCAGTTACTAATTTCAACAGCTTTCATATCTGGCTTCCTCAAAAGCTCCCAGTGAATTCTTTATAATATATTTCTATATTTTATTTGAAAACCATATACACACGAATATCAGAAACAAAGAAAACCCAAGACATAAACACTGAGAATTCATTGATCATTCCGTTACTTATTTTGGAGAGAGATAAACATTTCTGGACAAGTTTTCCATTAGAATTTTTAATTTAATCAAATGGTATAGATTATTTAAAGGGGAAATGGTGACTATTGTTGCATTTTCAACATAAAAAGAGAAAAATTTAAGCCTTTAATTATTTGTACAGCATCAAGGGTCAGCTGATTGGAAGGAAACACTGATGTATATGCACTTTGAAATATGGTTCAATGTGTTACTGCAATCCAAAGTGCAAGGCTCAGGTTTTTTTAAGGCCTTCCAGTTTCATGGCATTTTTGTCCTATTTAATTTTCTAAATTTCTAGGAGGCAATATAAGGTGTTTTCAGGATAAATGGTGTGAACGGAGGAAAAGGCTTGAGGCTTTAGGAAAGACAAAGTCCAAAAATTTTACAAAACAGATTTCTCTAGGTGTTTCTAAATTAAATGAGTAGTCTTCTATTGTGTGAGAGGCATGATTGTAGACTTGAGAATTTTGAAAAGGTTTTAATTTATATTGCTGCATGGATCTTAAGCTTCAAAGTTTTCACTTGTTTTTTGGTCAGTTGCTGTTGCATGTGACTGTAAATTTAGAGAGAGAATAGTTGCATGCTACATGAGAGAGGAGTTTTGAAAAGTATCAGAAATGTACATCTTTAGCCAGGAATACCTTTTACTTTCAAAATGTATTGTGACTTCTATTCCCTCTCTGTTAATGTTACAGTATATAAACAGGTCTATTCTTCCACGTCTGAAGGGTTTTCAGACGGTACTAGAATACCTCAAGAAGCTTTTTATTTCAAAGGTACTGGAATTTTTGTGTGGGTTATGCACTTCTTCCTCCCTAATGGAAACTAAACCAAACAATAACAGAACAAAATCAACAGATTAAGGAAGACTAGTGATGCCGAATTCTGCCCCAAAAGGCGAAAATAACTGTCTAAGAGACTCAGTTTAAGTCCAATAGACAGGAGGCATTTTATTAGCAACGCGTTGGAGAAATCACAAAAGGGATTTCTGAGTTTCTAGTAACAGAGGCAAGCTTTTTATACAGTTTTGAATGCAAGATTACATCATATCACATACATAATCATATATTTGCATGAATATTCATATGGGGGCGTGATGTAGGCGGAGCGTGGGCGGGGACATCTCTTTTGGGGTTCGTCTTGGTGGCCGTTCCGGTTGCCTTCATCATGGGCGGGCGTCTTCTGATGAGTCTTCCTCCTTAAACTTTTGAACTCCTTCCCTAATATGGTCAATTCCCGGTGTACTTGGCTTGCTCCCCATGGCTTGGCAAGGCTCAGGGTCAGTTTGACATCGTTATCTCTGAATTTGCTTAGCCCATTAGTTTCCCCATCCCTATCTTCCTTCCCTGTCATTGTGTTTCATACCTTTAGCTAATTTATTGCTCTGGGTGTTTCCTAAATGCTATGCTTTCTTCAAATGCTTCACATTCTATGTTTTAACTCATTATTTCTTAAAGGCTGTCTGTTTTGGCGGGGGCTTCACTAGGTTAGTACTGTATAATTTGAAAATTGTGTTCACTATTGCAGTCAAGGTTACTTCTTATAAAACATCTTTATCAAGTATGATTTTTCCTTGTTTTACCTTTTCATCATGTCTCATTCTACATTTCACCCTTAATAATTTCTTACTTATGTATTATGCAGCTTTAAAATACATTTGTATTTAAGAACCTAATTTTTGTCTTCATTCCGACCAAAAGGAGCATTCTGGAAGCCTACATCCAGATACAGCAACAACTGTGGCAAAAAGCAACGTACAGACAACGAATTAGAATTTAGCTTTGTCTGTAGGTAAAATTTCAGCATCTGTTGGCAAAAAAGCAAGGACTGCTTGGCTTGCAGAAATTCTGTAATGCAGGGACAAGAGAGACTGTAGAACTTTTTTGGTTTTGAGAGGGATGGTAAACTAAATGTAGCATTTCATAGTCACAGAGATTGTCTTTTTAATGTAAAAAAGACCATATGCTGTCTGCTGTAGTCCATGTAGCTCTAAGTTCAGTATGAAAGACATTTATTAATTTATCACTTACCAGTGGTCTATAAAAAAGTATGCTTCCAAACTTGTATGAGCTTGGCTTTCTGAAGTTTTAGAAAGATTTCTAGCCCAGAAGATTTAGCTGCTCCTCATTTGTGTCACTTCAAGACACAAAAAATCAGTATATAAAGAAGTACTACACTGTGGGAAGCAGGAAGGTAATTTTTTTTGAATCTCTGTGGTCCTCTGTTTGTGGGAAAGAAATTTTCATTTTCATTTTAGAGAGGCTGTACTTGTACATAGAAAGCAGAGCAATTGCACCTGTTGGTAGAAACTGCCATGGCTTAGGATTGTTCTCCTGTCTTTTGTAATGTGAGTAGGAAATTTTCTATTGTAGCCATGTCAGACATATAGACATGGAGCGAGGAGTCTAAAGGTAAGTGCAAGGCCATTTTCAACTCAGCCAGATGCAAACTGCTCTTAGTTTGTAGGGCACATGGGGGACCATAGAGGCTGTCTGTAAGGCCAGATAGTGAGACAAGTGATGTATCTGGAAGATTTTTGTGATGACAAGCAAGCTACCTACTCACATATCCTCTGTCTGATAGCAGAGTGGGAGACAGGGAGCAGCCTCCAGATCTTCTCCCTACTCTTACTGTACACCTTGATCTTATTCTAAACCCTGGGAGAATCTGTCTAACTGTTCCCACGCAAATTCCCACATTCACAAAGCACAGCTCTCATCCATCCAATAATCTTAAATTCTCCTATTTAGCCCTGCTTGTTGTGGTTCTGCAAAATGCACCAATAGTAGAGCAAGCTGTGGAGAGCACCTTGGCTCACTGGCATTTCATGTCATCTCCTTGCCTGGCTGGAGAAAAGGTGTGTGCCCAGGATTGGCAGGCGGCCGCTGAAAGCGGCTTGTCCAGCACAAATGCTACATGTATCACTCTTTGCCTAATCCTGGGGATTGGTGTTATGCTCTAGAGACCATGAATATGTGTTACACCTTTCTATTAGTCCAACTTCACAACCACTTTAGAGAGATTTTGATCAAATTATTAGAAATTGTGTTTCATAAGTATACTTTAGAATACAAAGATTTTGCTCCTGAGTTGTGCTTCTGAAGATTACTGTAATATCTAGCACTTTAATATAAAGCCTTGCCATACATTAGATGTAGAAAGGTTTATTAGAAGGGAAGCTATACAGCATTGGAGTGACTGATTCTGTATAAGTCTTGCCTTGGAAATCAGTGGTGTTTTGCTGTGTGAAAAATGTTCCCATTATCTGCTTTGACTTTTGCTGTCATGGTAGAAATTTTCAGGAAATTACATGCACTCATATACATTAATTTCTTTTGCAGTACTGAGCCTTAGGGTAGAAATTTACCAGAATTTTAGTGTCTGTCCAGATCAGTTTGGTTAAAGAAAATACATGAATTTTATGTTCACATTATCCTTCTTTTTAATCAGGTGTTTTGAGTAGAATTGAAGGGAGAAGACTACAGCAGTGAGTGCACTGTATCAATGAAATTGATTGAAAGGGATTATTTGGCATAATAAATAAGTTTAAGGTATCTAGATGAAACTTCCAGCACTGTGGAAAAGACTGTCAAGTGCACTATAGGTCTTTCCTCTACTTCCAGAATCCTTATATAAAATGACAAAAATAAAAAGTAAATGCGAATTTACAGTATCACCATCATTATACTGCATGCAGCTTTTTGAATAGTTCTAGAACTGTTCACTTTGCCTCCGGCTTGCACATCTCCTATGACTGTCTCCTCCATTCCTATGGGGCAATGCCTTCAGATGCATAAACTGTAAATATCCTGTGGATTACGTGTACTACTTGGACTTGTAGTGACTGTAACTCATAGTGTAAGTACTCTGTGACTGATTTCTAGCCAAATTATCTTACAGACCTCGCTGTCCCACATATGGGTGTCCTCTGTGTTTTCTCACTCCTGTAGTGTCTCAGTCTCAATGAAGCCAACTTTCATTAGAATACTTGAAACACCATTCTTAGTAACTTTTCTTTTGTGAGGTTTCTGAAACTTGTTGATTCAGCTTGAGAGGTGAGATTTGTTTTCAGAAATGTGAGCTATCCCCTACTCTTTCTCCCTTCCACACCAATTACATGGAGAGATCTGCAGAAGTTATCATGTGATGGGAAAAAGACAGAGGAGTACCACGAGGTTATTACCACAGCTTTAATGTCATATAGGAAGTAGCCTGACTTATGTAATAGATGCACAAATTTCACAAGGTTACTTTATTGTTTTTCTTGATAATTAAAAAATTACATTAATATTTTCCTTGTTTCAACCATGCTCTTTAGACCATATCTATTTTCTTTCTTTTTTGTCCCCTAAGTTTACAGATATCTTCAGTGCATTTTTAGCTGTTTTAGAAAATTATTATTTTCTTGCCATTTTTTATATTGAAAATGTAGTTCTTTCTCATAAAAGAAGTTATAATTTGATATTACTAATATATCTGGTGAAAAATTCTGAAGATATCAATAGAAAGCAGCCATGGAATTTAGATTTATATAGATGGGTAAACAGTAGCAGAGCAAGCGCTCTGTTTATCTGAAGTCAGCAGATGCTGTTTTCTTCTTTAACTGGCTATTGGAAGTATTTTTATTTTCATTATTTTTATAAACCAGCATTGGTGTAAACGCCACATGCCAAGTGACTTTTTGTGCTTAACAAAAAGTCCTCTAAGATGTCGTGCCAAACTTACAAGTAATTAAGAGAATGTGCCAATGAAGTTTGTAATTGATTCACTACATTCTTCACTGTATTTCTTGACTTAACTGCCTGGTCTTAACTGAATGTTGAATAAATTAGCTATTTGTAATTATTTTAAAATCATCCAGCCTTATAGTTTTATATTACAAAATAATTTTATACTAACCTCTAAGAATAATTTTTTAAATTACATTTGTTGTTCTTGTGGGAAGACTCATATATCTTATTGCAAAAATTGGTCCATCAACCTGCCTTCTGATAGATATAACTTTTTTCAAAATCTATTAATGCATGTTTTCCTTGCCAAGGAAAAAGGGAAATGTCATGACATCCTTTCCCTTTTCCCAAGTTCACATTATTAATGCTTTCAAATGTTGTTGTCAAGCCTCTTATTCTGACAATTAGGAACTTTCTTCTCTCTTTTTATTTTTGTATAGTGAATGAATAGTGCAAAAAATAAGGAAAAATCATAGAGTGAGTGTAGTGGATTGCCCCAGCAAACATTTATATTTGTTTAGTTCTGTACAAAAGTTGACCTTAAATAGATTTTTTCCCTGTCCTTATACATCATTCTCTTATGCATACCATCAGCAAAGTTTTTCATTCTTAAACAATTCTCATTTACTCTGTAAGATCTGCAGTTCTCTCTCAATGGTATTTGCATTGATTCTAGGATGTCTACTCTGTCTTACTGCTCTGAGTAACACCCACCACCCCCTTTAAAAATATATATTTTCTTTTCTTTCTTTTTTTATTTTATGTATTGGTGAATAAAGTGGCATGCATCATGCTGTGTGTGCTTCAGCACTGCTGTGTGGAGCAACATTAGAGTTTTGTCACATACTCAAGCATGTACAGAAAATATGCTGGTTTTCTATGGATGCCCACACTGGTGATTTTTCATCATGTTGCTTACTGACAAATTTTGATTCTTCTCATCATAATTGAAATGCTCAAGGGGAAGTCACATGGCTTACATTTTAACCAATTTCTTAGTGCATAGAACTTGTAGGGGTCTCCATATTATGATTTCAGTTTTCCACAAGTACTTCATTCACTTATTTACAATGTAACAAAATGAATGTGCTTTGTTTTGAAGAAGTCTTTTTGCAACAGGAATTTTTTTTGTGTAAAAGCTTGTGGGATACTTCTGCATTGTCTCTTAAAATATTCTTAATTTTTATTATGTTGCTATCATGAAATATTCCACCTTAAAATCAGCAGATATTTTTGGAAAGTTTTAATTAAGTTCAAAGGTAAGTCCTTGTGCTTTTTCATAGGATTGTGAAGGGATATGTATATGGATATTCTTAAATATTTCTCAAATCTTAAACATATGCTTTCTCCCACCCTCAGAATACTCATCAGTGGCAGGACTCAAGGAAATTGCCTGAAGCTGTTAGTGGAAGTTTAGGTTGGATATTAGGAGATGGTTTGTCACCTAGAAGGTGTTTGTGCACTGGGACAAGCTCCCCAGGGATGTGGCCACAGCACCAAGCCTGACAGGGTTCAAGGAGCATTTGGACAATGCTCTCAGTCACATGGTGTGACTTTTGTGAGGTCCTGTGCAGGGCCAGGATTTGTACTCAATAATTCTGATGGGTCCCTTGCAACTCAGCATGTTCTATGGTTCTATGAAAATGAAACATCTCATAATTCTGTTTAAGAATCTTAATTTTGTGTGTCATCAGAGACATGCATAGTTGTTTCATTTGTCTCATTGAATTATCCTTGTATTTTCAAAATGGTCAAACACACTTTTCCACAGGGAAATATGAAGGGGAAGGGGGAAGGAAGGCAAAAAATGTAAAGATTTTCCAGTGAATACATTAATCAGAGAAAGTAAGCAGTAGAGAGGAAATATTAAAGTAAATGGGTAGTGCAAAAAATAATGTAAAATCATAGAATGAGTTTAGTGGGTTGTCCCAGCAAACAACCTCCTAGCTCTTCACTCACATTTGCAGAATGTGGACAAAAAAGAAAGAATGTGAGAAGACTCATAGATAGAGGCAATGACATTTTAGTAAGAAAAGTAAAAGTTGCATGGAAAGGAAAATGAGAAGTGTCTGCCACTCCCCAGAAGATGTTGCTCCTGGAGAAACAGGGCAAAAGCATAATGGTTGTTTGGGAGGACAAATACCAGAACCACAAAGATCCCTCCTTCCTCGTCTCCTTGAACTTTCATTGCTGAGTGAGATGTCAAATGTTAGGAGATAATGCATTAGCCAGATCTGGTCAGCTCTTTTGGCTATGTACCCTCCATGCTCAGGCTGCTCGCAGGGGACAAAGAAGAGGACAGAAAGCCTTCATGATGGGTAAGCATGCACTGTTCAGCAATAAACAAAATACAGGTGTGCTACCAATAGTGTTCTAGCCATGAACCCAGAGCATAGCACCCAAAAGGCCTCCGTGTAGAAATTAAATTTCCTCCTGGCCAAATCCAGTACAATGATAAATACAAATATCATTAGAAACATTAATTTTATGGTCTCTTTACATTTCAAGAGTGAATTTGGTTATTCAGTTGAATATTAGATTTTTTCCCCCTTTATACAGAAAAATAAAAAGCACATACAGTGAAGCTTTCACTTCTCAGAAATTAACCAGTTTGTTACAGAAATGCATTTTGGAGCAAGCGAATCAAGTGTTTTGTTAAGATCAGTATCAATATTTTTCTGGGAGTTGTGACCAAAAAAGAAATGAAAATTTGTTGCTAAACTGTAGGTTCCCAATTCACCTTATAACACCACCAGTTTGAATAATGTAAGCTTGTTTAAGCACAGTAAACCTCAGCCGCACATCTAGCCTGTCTTTTAAAATCAGGAGGAGCCACCCGAAAGTAAAAAACTAGCTTGTTCTTTTAATTAAAAAAACTTACAAGGTGAAATTTAAAATCACCTTTTAGTGTTTATTCACAGTACTTTCACTGTCTTTGCCATGTGTTACTGTCAAGGCTTTTGGAGCTCCTCCACTTCTGGAGCTGTGGAGGTTTTCTCTTTCCTTTTGCCCAGCAGCCTGGTACTGCCGCTGATGCTGTGTACTTATTAAGGAGGTGTGCTGAATCTATGGCAATTAGAAAAGCAAGACAAGAAAAACATTTACAGCTTTTAATTAGCATAGAAGCTAAGTCACATTTTTATGTTGCCATTGTTAGTGTGAATATCAGGAATAGTGTGTCAAGCATGACTAGGAAGGGATCCTTTCCCTGTACTTGGCGACGGTGTGTCTTGAATTCTTTATTCAGGTTTTGACCCCTCACTACAAGAAAGACTTTGAGGTGCTGGAGCAAATTTGAAGAAGGTCATCAAAGCTGGGAAAGGATAGGGAGCACAAGTTCTATGAGTGTTGCCAAAAAACAGCAAAAAAGCAAACTCCCTAAGATTATAATTTTTGTATTTGGGAACAGGGCATTCTTCATTGTGACATCAGATATACAGGGGATAGCTCCAGTTTTACATGTTGAGTATGGAAAAAGCTCCTGTTTGCATACTATATTTCGCATACCTATTCATAGGTTTTCCCAGAAGAAACATATATGAGATGATAATTTCCCCAAAGCCATTAAAATATATATTCCATTCCATCAGCACATAGCTTCTTCTGTCTTGACAGTGTTGTTGGTGATCTCTGGTGGTCATGAATTGGTGTTATTTTTCCAAACACATGATGAACTGGTGTTATTTTCAAAATTAGGAGAGAAGTTAACATATCTGGTCTAGTCCATTATTTTGTGAGTCCTTAGATCAATGAAGTGTGATTTCCTATTTCTCTCCTTGGTTAATGTTTATTGTAACGTTTGATTGTGCAGTTCCAACGCCTAATGATTTTGCAAAATTATCATTGTATTAGCTCATTAGAGGCAAGCAATTCTTCACCTGGCAACATGAGGAGCAGTTGAAGGACCTGGGATTATTGAGCCTAGAGAAAAGAAGGGACAGGGAGGACCTTACTGCTTTCTACAGCTACCTGAAAGGAGGTTGTAGCCAGATGGGGGTCCACCTCTTCTCCCAAGTTATAGAGTGACACAGTGAGAAGAAGCAGCTTCAAATTGCACCAGAGGAAGTTAAGGTTTGATATTAGGAAAAAATTTCTTCACTGAAATAGTGTTCAAACTTTGGAACAGAATGTCCAGGGTACTGGTGGAATCACTGTCCCTGGAAGTGCTCAAAAAACGTGTGGGTCTGAGAGCTGGGGACACAGTTTAGTGATGACCACAAAGTGGTTAGTTAAACAGTTGAAATGAATGATCTTAGAGATCTTTTCCAATCTTAACCTTAACAATTCCATGATTTTATGAATATATGAAGTGCAGGTTTCCAGGGTCACTGCATGTAAGTTGTGCAGCTAAGGAGAAGAGGGATTTTTTGGACTCAGTTCTGTATTATATTTTGTTTTCAAACCATCTTGAATGAAAGGAAAACAAGTGTCCACATTTCAGATAAGAGTGGAAATAGATTTAATTTATAGCTTCTGCTAAAATAAATAATAGCATTTGCTAAATTTACTGCAGAAATGTTCAACTTAGTAAGATTAAGTAAGATACACATGAGGCAGAAAACACTAGTATAAGGCCAGTGGGAAGTCACTGAATGTCACAGGCATAAATATATCTTTCTTGTATTTAAATTCTGCTGTTTATTTAAAAAAACTGTTACAACTTAAAAAGAGAAAATACATTCCTTTCAAAATCAGTGTTGATATAAAGCCTAATTAATATGTTGTATGGTACACATTCTCTGTTTTAATGTGGCACTTTGAGTCCCTCCTTTGTTTTATATTTGTTATATTTTTTGAGTCTGCCTTATAGAAATATTTTGATATAGCATATTTCTATTATAACCAGTAGTTTATAATTATGAAGTATATGTTTCATATTGACAAATGAGAACACACATTTTGGTTGAAGTTTTTAAAGAAGTGTAGTTTCTGCAATGCTTTTGCGTTGTGTTTTTCTAACTGCTTGTGAAATAACAATTCAAAGTGAAAGTGGACAGAGGAAAACAAAGATTTTCAAGAAAATTTCTTGTAACTCAACAGGTAGGAAACAGACTACACACAGCAAAAAACTCAATATGTACATTCGTTATTGATGTGATAATATTATTTCAGTTGCCTCTAAATATGTTTCAGCCACCTAAATAGAAATCATCCTGTGGGTTGATTTAGTCTTTTGCAAAACGAAAATCAATCAAGCAAACAGATGAATTAAAGGACAGACCTCTTTTGGCTAAGTATATGGAAGGAATTTCAACAGAAAAGTAACAAATCCTAAAGGTAAGTACAAAGATATTTTCTCAAACTGGGAATTCCTACATCTTCTGTGAAATAATGTATGAGGTGCCACCAAAGGTTAATAGTCATCTTTCCCTGTTCTTCCAGCTCCCTGTCCCAGCAAAGGAATACAGACTATATGTGTGGTTTTGTAATCTGGTTTCTTGAGTCTAGAAGGCTTTTCTTTCTTTTTGCTACATGGTTTAAGGAATGTCCGTAACATGGGACAAGTTTCATTAACGGCTTCATTAATTCCCTTCTCTTGACTGACACTCAAGGGATTGATGGCATTGATTGCAGCAGGAAAAAAAAAAAAAAAGAGGTGGAAACTGTTTGGCAAGAAGCTGAATAATTTACAAAGTAGGATAATTGAGCTGAAAAACCAGAGTGAGGCTCTCGCTTGAAGAAAAGACAGATCTGAAAATCCTGAACAGGAGTAGAGGTCCAAACTTTCAGGATCTGAAGAGATACATAGAAAATTATATAATCTTTTAATAGTTAGCTGAAAATTAGTTCATAGTCTGTTGTAAGGCCTCTAACAAAGTCTTTAGTTTTTTAATAATGTTGGGAAAAGTGTGACAGGTTTATTTTTCCTATTACAGGCATTTTTCCCCCTACTTCTTCTTAATGAAATTTAAAAAAGGTAAAAATACTATTTAACTTTCAAACATTCTTTTTATACATTTGTGAAATTTAAAATTAAACTAAATAGGCCAGGCAGTTAACTCTTGTAACTGGAGGAAGATTACACCAGAAAACAACATTTAATCCCACCTTTGGGCAAAAAGGTTTTGCCCAAGCATCTGCCACTAAGTCTGTGGGTCCTGATGCGTAGCATAAGCTGTGACCTTGTGAGACTGCTGCTCCACTCACACCTTCAGTACTGTTAGAGAATTCATCAGGTCTTCATAACGTAGAGGTAATCCTGGTTCAAAATAATATTCATTCTGCTGAGGAAATGGGGGTGGGGGGGAGGCGAGGGTGGGAAAGGCTGTAATTCTCTAAGAACTTTTGTCTTGGTTCCATGTCTTTATCTAGATTGCACAGTATACTGACTTATTCTACCAGCGCTCTGTTTCTAGCTGTTGAAATTGATGTAGCTCCATTTCAATCAGTGAAGCTGTTTAGGCTTTTAGCAGCTGAGGATTTGTATTTTATTCTGGTGCACAGAATGAGATTTTTCATAGGTTTCATATTTCTGTAGACTCAGGCTTAATATGCTACATCTATTGCCCTTCCATAACTCCATGTTTTTGGTTTAAATACAGTGATATTGAGATATTTCCTCTCAAGTACCTTGATGCTGAGCCATCACTGACCCATAATTGTATGTTTATTTCTCAATTATGTAAATCCCTGCACTCTGATTGAGAAAGGTTTGATTTGCATAATTATTAGATTGCTATTTCTGAATAACCATGAAGTGTCTATCAGACATTTTCATGTTAATTTGCTGTAGTCATTGGACTGTCATTCCCCTAAAGGACATAACTTTTTGTTTCTATGTCTATTATGTCTTTCTTTGCCTCAGAAAATTAAATGCAACTTATCTTCAAGAAGAAATCACTATTTTGGAAGAGGTAGAAGAAGAAAAGTCTTGACAGTAACCTAATCAATGAAGACTGACTGGATGATGAATTAGTGTGTCTTTCTCTATAAGCCCTTCCTTTCCTTTCTCTCTCGTTCAGCCTTCTGATCTTAGAGGATCATATTGTGCATTTGGAGAACACAGCTGGTTTGTATATCAAAAGCCTCAAACAAAGAATCTCAAACCAAACAAAAAAAAAAGAGAAGTCATTAGAATAAAAGGAAATTGGTTTCAAGTAATGTTTAGGGCAAGAGATTCTTCTATATATAATTAGAATTAAATTGTCAATAAGAAAATGAATTCTGTGAAATCAAGAAACTGCAGGTTGGATGCTCACTATCTATGAATTGTAGTAAAATTTTTTTATGGAAGATGAAATCTTCAATTTTGATAGGATTAGAAATGTGTTTCACATTGTGAAAACTACTGAAAAAATCTAATTGAAAAAGTCTTGTGAATGGATTATGCTTTTCCTAAATCCATCAAAGTATGGTAAAACTGACAGTTTTTTGTTGCCCATCTAACAGTCATTAAAAACAATTTATGCTAATTTTTGTAATTTTTCTTTTAGATGGGAAAGTTTCTTTTTTTTCTATTAAAATGCAATTGGGTAATTTTTAGATCAGAAAAAATCTGGTTTAAAAGATAATCTTTATCTACTGTTTCTAGAACCATTATTATGTACAGCTTAAAGAAATTAATGAGAATGGACATCAAGAAAGAAAATATTGTAATGCTCAGGCCTAATGACATATGAGACAGTAGTCAGCTAACCATACTGAGTAATGTCTGTGGATGATGATCACAAATTTTGTAGTGTCATTTCATAACATTCTAATTGACAAGGAACTGAGGTTTTTTGTTGAGAATTGGACTACCTATGTATGCAAAATAGATTGAAAATTTTGGTACTGGTACTGATGTTCCAAATAATCAAAAATATTATATTAATCTGTGGCAGAATTACAGAAATTTTTCTAGCCAGTCAGCAACAGTAAAAAAAAGTTTGGTGTCAGACTCTCGCTAACAGCCCTTTTGAATAAACTGTCTTTTAATCACAGTGATCATGACATTCAATTTAATCTTATGTGACTCAAAATTTGTAGTTCTCTCCTACTGTGTTGGGATCTTAAGTTTATGAAGCTTAAAAATATGGTGTTGCTGCAATCGCATCTTGCACCGCCTCTATTGGGAGATGTTATTGCATGCACCCAGAAACAGGTCTATGCAATGAATGTCACCCTTTGCTAAAGCTTTGGCCATCTTACAACCATAAACATTTTTCCTGAGGTCCTGTCAGGTACTCGTTTTTTTCATTCTGTAAGGATTTTTAAGCAACCATATTTTTGCCATTTATTTAATTCATTTTTTAAAATTTGGTGTCATTATATACCATTAACAGCAGGAGAAGATTTCCATTGCAGTGAATTGAACAGGATGTTACTGCTCTTGTCATGCATGCCATATGTACAATTATTCCACTTAGTTTAAATTTTAATTGAGCAGAGAGAGAGACTTGTTTGCAATTAGTAAATTTTTTTCTCCCTACTTTTTCCACTATCAAAAGGCTAACCAAAGGCATGCAAGAGAACAGTTTACATTTGTTCTGAAGCTGACACAAAAGAAATACTTCCTGCTTTAATTATCACTTTTCCAGTGGAAATCATCCATAATATGAATTAGTTACTCCATAGATGGCCCTCTTTTTAGAAAAGATTTCCATATTTTTAAATTGGTAAAAAAGAAATTGAAGAAGGAAGTGTATATTTTTGAGCATTAAATATAATCACAAGCTAAGATTGTGATGTTTTAGTTTTGGTTTATGTTTTGTTTATTTGCTTGTTTGTTTTCTACCTGTTCTTCAAACTCTTCTGTGCAATTTTCTTTATCGTGTCTCACCAGTTCCTATGTTCTCCATTGATGTGATAATGACACTGGGGCTTTATCAGCATGATGGTTTGCTTTATTGTGTGCAGGATTCCGTTTGTACTTGTTTTGCATTCATGGAAGTGTGCTTGTGAATTCTGATGTCGGAGAGAACCACCACCTAAAACATAGCGTTTCAATTTATAGAGATTAAAAGATTAACTCATTTTCAAAGTTAGGTAAATAAAAATTGATTTTAATATGTTCTTTCTTTTAAACAATGGCCTTCAGATGCTAAGTATGACAACCTTATATCTTCCAGGGAAGATATACAGGTAATAAGTTTGTCTATTGCTTTAAAATGACACATTGTATAGTCCCTGTTTACGCTCTATTTAGTGTCTAATACATGTACAAAAAAATTATGGTGTAAATATAGTTACAAAGTCATGGAGCTGAAGTATCTCATGTTTCTTTCTGGCACTGTGGCTGAAAGTAAGATGCATTTTTATAAGGTTTTGACTGAACCAGACAAATCTTGCTGGGTTGTGAAATAATTCAAGTTAAGACAGTGTAACACAGAGACTTAACAAAGTTCATTTTTTGCACAAAGACCAAAATGTCTTCTGTATAATTGCCTTACCAGCTTGTATTCCCAATGCTTTTGACTGCATTTATCAAGGAGATTTTTTTTTGCTGTTGATTCTAACATATACCTTCTTATTTCTCTGCTATCTCCTGCTGTGTGTTCATTTAATAGGAATATCAGAGCATTAAACAAGAAGTATTTATTCTCAGGAAAAAAAATTAACTCATGACATGAAAAGAAAGAACTACTGAAGCAACATAGGATACATGTGCTTTGGAAAAAGAAGTGAAAGATAAAGAGCAAGAGATGTTGAGGGCCACAGATGACTATGAAATTGCCCAAGAGGACCAGGCTGCAGCTAATTTCAAAAGCATGTAGTAGTAACTTGCTTTCTCAAAAATCTTCAAATTAAATGGTGGACTGCTGAGTCCTGAAGCTTGGTAAAAAACTCACTGCTGCAGGGAAACTGGCTTTGAAAAGTCATGATATCTAAACACTTGTTTAATTTTTCATCACTTCTGTCAAAATTGTATATGCTCCATCCCTGGAAGTGTTGAAAACAAAGTTGGATGAGGCTTTGAGTGACCTAGTCTAGTGAAAGGTGTCCCTGTCCACAGCAGGGAAGTTAGAACCAAACGATCTTTAAGGTTTTTTCCAAGCCAAACCATTCAGTGATCCTATAAGCATAGAGTTCTTGTACAGACCTCTGAACCTGTATGTGACATGGCATAGTTCATGATTAAGTACAAAACTATTTTATTTCTCATCTCATTTTAGCTGTTGGACCTTATTGTAGGTTATAGTAAGTGTTCAATGGTTCCTGGAATTTTATTTGATTGGCTTTTTCAGTCAAACTGCATTTCTCTATGATAGCAAAAAAACCCAAACAAAATACCCCAAAGAAGTCCCAGCCTGATGTACATTGTGCTAATTTTATTTGCGTTGAATCCAAACACTCTTGATTACTGCTGTCTTTTTGTAAGTAAGTTTCCTGGACCATAACCACTGTTCTGGTTATTTTCAAGTAGACAAGGTCAGCTTAGCTATTCATATCTCTTCAAACAACGCCTTAATTCATAATCTCGTTATGCCCTTCTCTTTTTGCAATACACAGAAAGTACAGTGTATTTTCAGTCAGGAATTGACTAAACACTTGAGAAACTACTTACATTTTTAGCATAGCTGGAGTCAATTTTCATTTAATTTTTGCTTTAATAATTTACTGCATCAATAAGCAAACTAAAGAAAATTAAATGTTATGGGTCTGAGGGATATTTGAAGTGCCCTATGATGGCAACACTCCTAATTATACAGCAGTCTAGTCTAGTCTTGTGAGTACTTGTGCTCTATGATGCTGAACTGTGGAACAGGAAAAACTCAGTATGCACACAGTTACAAAGCTAGATGATATGCTTTGGGTACTAATGAAAACTAAGCAAAGCTTCCAAGCACTTCGTATGTGTATGGGTTGCAGTGTAGACTGTAAAAAAAACAAGAGATAGTGAAGATTCTGTGAAGATTGGATTCTGGAATCAGTCCTTTCACAGTCTCATTTGACTTTAACAGGCTGGTTTACCCTGCTTATCATATGAAGGTCTGTGCAAGAGCTGGTAGATGTTTCTGGTGCAAACTCCCTTGTTTTGGTACCACTTATGTACCCCTACCACACACACATCTCAGTTTCTGAGACTCTGGCTCCACAAGGTGTAATAGCGCCTTAGTGCAGAGCTGAGATATGCCCTTGGAAGCATTTTGAAAATGCAACCATGTCTTTTTTTTTTTTTTTTTTTTTTTTTCAATTTAGAAGGTTTTACAGGGTTGTTAAAGGCCTTTTTCAAGTTTAAGGAAAATTTCTAAACTGGATAATTTCCTGTCAGACAAATCAGGACTGAGTATTTGAAACATTTGAAAAATAGTTTCCAAGGACATTAAAAAAAAAAATCCCTATCTTTGTCTTCACTCAATTGTCTTCAAACCAGTTGCCCCCTCGGCATTGGAATTTGCCCTTATCTTTTTTCTTGTCTTTAAGAGCCAGAGAACTGATGACAAGGGTTTCCAGAAAGGTGACAATTCTTCATAAACATCTGAGCAAGACAGTATCACAGCACAGAAAATTTAACATGCTGTGTCTGTTGCACGTTTTATCACTCTTGAATCAGCAGGCAAAAAGAGACCAATTCTATCTTGAATGATCAAAATGCTAATAAAAATAAAGGAAGGGAAAAAAGTAGGTAAAAGTAGTTGATGGAGAAACATTAAATGAAATTTGTGATTGTGTGATACCTCCCAAATTACACTAACACAGTAGGGGATTTTATTACTCCAAATGATTGCTGTTTTGAAGGGAAAGGCTGTTGTTTGGGAGTCCTAAGGTGTAGAGCAGATGGTACTGAGCTGAAGCTGTGGATGATATTCACAGCAGAAACAAAAAAGCCTTAAGATGGAATTGACAGGTTGTACAAATGTGAAAATGCATCCCAGTATCTCAGTATTATTATCTGAAGTATTATGAAAAAGCTAGATTAGAATGGCATGTTGATGTACATTTATTAAATAGTGTTTCATTTATTTTGAGCCCATCTGGAATATGTCTTCTAATAAGTAAACAGCATGATTTCTGTGTTTAATAATTATTGGATTGGCTATTCTTATATTCTTTCCATCCTACTTATAAGGTATGAACAGACACTTTGTGGATATTAAAAGTAATGTTTTTGTTTGGGTGATTTTACCTTTGTTTTGGTGTGATTGCTATGAATTAAAGAAAAAATACATGTAAATAAACTTTTTTAGTTTTTAGTTTATCTATGTTTGTTTTGAACTCTAGCAACTAAAATAGTAATATAGGGAATAAACAACAGCCAGATTATGTCCAGCAATGCTACAGTTGTACAAAGCAAGTTGCCTGACAGCTATATATTCAACATTCTGATCTCTTTTGAATATACGAGGATAGTCTGAAACTTAACTTCCATAGGCTTTCCCTCACGACCTGCTTCTATAATGCTCTGTTAATTCACTTTAAAAGTAATAATAGAAAGATAGTGCTTGATTTGTAATAAACAGCTTTGATAGAATTTGCTTTACCTAGTTTCCGCAGTTCCAGGAACAAAACTGTTGTCTATGAGGACCTAGACTTATGGATATCCTAGAAAAACAGAATGTTATATTTTCAGGGCCCACAAACGGACTCTGCAGCTCTGAAGCCAAGGAAGCTGGTCAGCTTCCTACAGGAGTGCTAGGAGCTTTTTAACAATTAACATACTTTTTAACAATTTAAAGGAGTATTATTTCATTTCTGTCCTTCCCTCCCTTCCCCCTGCCCCATAGAGTTCCCATATTATAATTGGCCAGATTCTCCACTGATGAAAATATAGTATAATATCTGAGTTTGGGCATTTCTTAAATGAGATTCATGACTGTCAAAATGTCTTCAGAGAAAAATTCTGGATAAAACTCTTTATGCTCTTCTGATGACAGGTAAAATTTCTCTTTTATCTATGTGTTTTAGAGTTGTCAAGAATTCCCGCCACTAGCCACTAGGCTCTAGGGCACTATATGGGTTAAGAAGTTTTGCAGAAAGTATTCTAAGATGCTACTGAAATTGAAAGTGAATCTAGAAATCTTTTTATAGGTCATGTAAATATTTATGAGATGAGTTTGAAGATCATCGTGTGTGCACCTGGAGAGTGCAGATGTTCACTGAAAGATTCAATTTGTATATTAGATTTTCCACCACCAGTGAAATTTTTCAGGAAACAAGAAGACTACAGACTTTAATTTTGCTCTAGATAATACCTTTTAAATTATTGTAGGTAGAAACATGAAATTGTCTCCTACAATACACGTACCACTCTGCCTTGTTGAAGAGGAAGTTGTCTGGATCTTAAGTTTCTTTATTTTTCCTAATGTGTCCTCCCCTCCCCCTGCCCAAAAAACCCAAAAAGACCAAAAACAAAAAGTAGGTTGTGTAAGCGACCTATGTTTGTTTCCTGGGGCAGGCTGAGTTTGTTGGATACCTTGTGCTGAACACTGCTCAGTAGGAAGACGATCAGCTGCCACTCCTCCACATAGCACAAGTACCATATGGTGCCTTCACAGCTGAGAGAGCAGGTCCCTCCAGGCCTGAAGGAATGAGGAGAAATAAATTTTCTTAAGGATTCAGAGGAGCTTTGCAAGCTTGGAGGTCTAGGCAAAACGTTCTTGTCCTTGGGGCGCAAGCCACAGTATGCTGCATAGGACCACAGCTGGAGTGTTTTTCTCTAAGTTGACAAATATTATATTGGAGAGGAGAGGCAAAGGAAAAGAAGCACCATCATGGTGGGCTTCAGAAAGGATACCCAGGCATCCTGTGGGCAAACTCCAAGCCCTGAACTGGATGAACAGCTTCCAGAGTTACCCAACGCTCCTCCAGTTCCTGCAGTCCTGTGTCCATCACAGCTGAATCTCTTTGACATAGTGATATTTGCACAGCAGCATGCACTTGTGGCTGTGCAATCGTGCACCAGAGGCTGTCATCTGCTGGGCTGGCAGGGCACCTGTGCTGCCAGGAGAAAGGGAGCAGCCCACATGTGTCCCTGGCCCTGATACCTCCTGAGGAGGGTCTCACTCCCACCCCAGCCTCCTTCAGCAGTGCTGCAAGACCCAGTGCCAATGAAGTCCCCAACATCTCCTCCACGGCCAGTGGAGGGGGTCTAAGTTAGCTGCAGAAAACCTTTTGCTGCGATTGCCATCCTTGCAGAGAACAAAGAGACTCAGAAGGAGGCAGGGGAGGCTGTTCTATGGCCCTCCACTTCCAGCCAGGGCAGTGAAAGCTCTGCTGTGGGCCAGAGGAGTACAAATAGCCCCCACACCTCTCCAGCTAATAAGAGGCTGACATGGCATTGGTCGCCTTGGAGGGTGTCTTGGGGGCTGACCAGACCAGAACTGAGCCATCAGCTGGGGAAGGCACCAGCTCTCATGGGTTCCCAGCCTTCCAGATCAAACTATTTGAATAAAATAAACGCATGAAAACTACAGGAAAAGTCTTGGTGTTATGAACAGGGCATGCAGTGTTGCTATCCTCATGGTTTTTTGCTTTTCTTGATG
This sequence comes from Passerina amoena, assembly GCA_013401095.1. Lineage (NCBI taxonomy): Eukaryota > Metazoa > Chordata > Aves > Passeriformes > Cardinalidae > Passerina > Passerina amoena. Next base: position 674,622 of record WBNP01000641.1, read on the forward strand.
AGTAAGGGGGGATATTTGTGGAGGGGTCCTTCTATACGTGCCAGGCTGTTTCAGACTCTTTTTCTGTTCCCTCTGAAGGCTAGTGCAGGCCTTCTACAGGCCCATTCCTGCAGCCAGTCCCAGGGCAGATATTTCCAGCACAGGGGTCTCAAGGTCCAGATTGTGCCCCACAGCCCATCACTCCAGGCCACTCATGAGCTCTTCAACGCCAGCCCCTGTTGCCACATCCTGGTTGTCTGCTCTCCTGCCAGCCTGCGCTGCTTGGAGCACCCTTGCTAGGGCTGCGACCAGTTCCCTGCCCTGCCTGGAGTCATGCCTTGGTGCTGCTCTCTGTGTCATCCAGGGTCATACCCTGCCAAGGCAGGAGCCCCCAGAAGTTCATGAAGGAGAAATTTGAAGTCCTGCCCCTGGGCGGGGACACAGCCAGGCACCAGCATATGCATCAGGATGCCTGGCTGGTAAGCAGTCAGGAAAAGGCACCCATACTGCTGTCCTCATGTTGTGATCCAATTATAAGAATTGCCTATGCCTGAGTTAAGGTGCAAATAAGACCATATGTTGATGTCCAGATGCCTGTCAATCTCTTTAAAAGAGGCATCTGGACAATGCTCTTCATAAGGGACCTTAACTTCTGGCCTGCCCTGAAGTGGTCAGGCAGCTGGACTAGATGGTCACTGTAGATCTCTGCTAATGGAACAAGTCTATTCTATTCTATTCTATTCTATTCTATTCTATTCTATTCTATTCTATTCTAGTTTGATTTAAAATAGGATAAAACCCAGGAAGGTTTTACAGGAATTTGTGGAAGGGTGTTGAGTCAGGAAGTTTATAGGCATCTTGAATTTCCATTGAGGTTTTATAAAACCCCACCAGACCCAAGCATCTGCATCCAGTGATTTCTGTTCACATGTATATGAGAGATGGAATACACAAGCACACTTGTATATGTGGCTACGTGCAATTTCCCCTTGCCTGTGTATACTATAAATGTGTTTACACATAAACACACAATCCTACATGCACAACTGTGTATTTACTTTCACAAATGAGATCTATTCAAGCTTTGAGGTTTTTTGACTGCAACTGAAAGGCATATAGCTTATATGGTAAATAAATTTCTGATTTAATATTTCATAAAAGTTTGTAAGTGGCTAAAGCTCTAGCTTATCCAGCTGTTCAATGTGATGTATTATATTCCATATAAAAAAATCAAAGCTGTCATATCCAATTTAGAAAAAGCTAGCAAGAGTAACATTCCTACTTACAGCTCCATAAAGTGAAGCAGACTAAATCTTCATAATACCAAACTCTTCTGACTAGCTTTGTTTACTGAGGCTTTGCTGGCTAATTAAATTGCAGTTGGCACAATTGATAATGAAATATTGAACTCAAAAGTAATTGAGAGCAAGAGTGGAGAAACTGTCTGGGAAGGGGCATTTTCATTTTTTTCCCGTCTCCATCACTGTGAAGTTTGCAAAAATATTTCATTGGCAAATTTGATGGAGAAAAACCTGTCATTTACCTGCTCTGGACACGATACAAAGCCACCAGGAATTCTCCCTGTACATAGTTACTATGTGTCTAATTGGGTAACCCAAAGTTAAACAGTAATGGTCTGAAATAGCTGTCTAGAGCAAATGTCAAGCTGATTCACAAGTGGGTTCTCTCTGCTGCAGTTGTTTCTGCTCTGAATCTCAGCCTTTTTGTCCTGCATGTTAAAAATATGTGGTGGAAAAGACAGTCTCTTGCCTAAAGAACTTGGAATTGAGTTTCTGTCAGTAACAAGCATTAGCTGTAAGCAAAATGTACCCATTAAATTAAGCTGGATTTATTACACTGTTTCATCACAGAAATAGCTCAGTGCAGCTGAGTCACAA
>WBNP01000641.1:676598-686827 GCA_013401095.1 Passerina amoena
TTCATTCTGAAGTATGATGACAAAATCATCTATTGTGACTTTTGTTAAAGCAAACATATGCTTATGTGCATTAACCCAATAAAAACACAGATGTTTGTTTGCAGCTTGAAGTATATCTGCTGTCTTGAGAAATGTTTTAAGGAAGGGTTTTGTCAGTCTCCAAGGATTTACTCTTCCCTAATAAAACAGAAGATTTTCTAGTAATATAGCAGAGCAGATCTTCTAGAGTTGTGGAATCTATCTCCTGAAATCAAATATTTGTGTGTTTGGACAAGACTTTTAGGCTTATATTTCTGAATGCAAGGGAGCAACCATTGCTGGAAGGTCCTCTGTGGATCTCAATAATAACCTTCTAGAGCGATATTTTTGAAACCATCATCTTCAGGAGTTAGTGAGTTAGTGACTCTACCACTGGATTTGACTTGTTTGCATTGGTTTCTTATTTTCTTTGTTTGGTTTTTTGTTTAGTTCAGTTTAGTTTTGGTGGTGCTTTTTTTCCTGAATTTGTTACAAATTTGTTTATGACTCTATGAGTGGTTCTATCCCAAGTTTGAATGCATTACCATTCAGCCAAAATGTTAGTTTGGGTTTTGATATACTGTGTTATATAGATCTTGTTTCTTCCAGTAACCAGAATGATTACAACCCATTCAAGTTTTTTGAATTTCTTTTACCTAATAAGTCTCATGTTACCTATCCCAGGTGTGATTTCTCCTGTTCATTTTTAAACAGTTTGAAGCCTTCCTGGGCTGCAGGTAGTCATCAATATATTGTCTGCTTTAGAAACCATTGAAATCTCTAAATCTGTAAGATTTAAAAAATAGCAGCTGCTTTTTAGATACCAAGAGATACATCCTTTGTAGGAAGAGGCACAAAAAACACAAGAGTCTCCTAACCCACAGTCTTGGAGTTGTGGATGACACAGCTGGTTTTCAGCAAACATTGTGTTTTGTTAATGTCTTTTTGCTGGTCAGGCAAGTTATTTAATTGAACTATTCTTTCCAGTAAAAGGAAAGAACATATGAAGAGATCTTTTCTGAGAGGACTAGTAAGATATAAATATAAAAGATATAAAAAATGAAGTAATTCTTCCTTCTTTCTTTTATTTTTAATTTCATTTTTTATTATTTTTATTTTTGAAGTGGGAGTGTTATGTCTGCTTTTTGCAACTGGATGAACAGTATGACAAATCTTATGGTTAGGATGGTAAAAGGAGAAAAATATTTTGTAGAGGATTTTAAAGATATTTGTCTTACATTCTTACATCTATTTTAAATCAATTAAAAATTTTTTCACGACATATCTTACATAAGTGAAAAAAATCTCATCCCATGATTTTAAAGACTGGAAGGCCTATAGATATTTGTGAGTTTGGTGAGATATTTGGCTCTTGGGTAGAAATGTTTTTTCTTTCTGATTTAGTATGCCTAAAACTCCCACAAAAATATGTTTTAAAGCATCTCTGTGCAAAAGATTTTTAAGAAAATTTGGTTTTGCCCTCTCATTTTAGGATAATTTTTTGCTTATATCTGTGGTTTCTACTTCATAGTGATTTTTCTGCTGTTTCTGTGATACCGTAGCCAATTATCTTTGCTTCTGTCTCTAATTATCCTGTAGTCTAAACCCTTTTGCAAATTAATATTCTGTCTGCAGTCACTAGTGCTGTGAGGTATGGCACATCATGCACAAATGTTATATTTTAATTGTGAATTCGGTCTGCATTATTGTCTGTTTTTGTAAATTCTCATTATCTACGACCAGCTTTGTTCCCCATACTAATTTGTAAGTTGATACTTGCAATTCATATGTATGTCAACACATGAAGCATATGCCTGTATATACTGTCTAATGTCCATATTGACAGAATACTTTGCTTGGAAACAGTTGTATTCACACTTAATTTTTTTCTGCTTGTTGTCTGCCTTCTGTAATTGTTGGATGCCTTCCAGCTTATTGTAAATTCTTCAAAAGCTTTTTTGCTGGATGCTGTTAGTTGACAGAACAGTAAGAACTGGATACTTGTTTAATACAGATAGCTTTTCCCTGAACCACTCTGGGAATTTAGAAAGGATCCAATTTATATGTTGCTCTGGGAAAGCCTTATTTGAATTTACAGTATAATTTGCAAAACCATGCCATCAGTTAAATTCATGTTCTTTTTATGCCTTTCTGCAGGTTGCTTGCAACCATATTTCTGCTGTAGTAATTGTTAAAAACACAAGAAGAAAAAAGAAAAGAAAATCCCTGAATTCTTTACAAGTCTTTTTGTTGTTTATGGTTTTTTTTCTTTTATTTTCTAACATAAGAGATCTATTGTAAAGAATAATCTTTGAGAGTTAGTGTTAGTTTCTAGACTCAACAGAAAGTAACAATCCTGTTTGCAAGCAGACTTGCTCTAGAGTGGCTTTTATCTTGTATTAAATGGCTGATTTGTGTTAGAATTGTTTGCCATGAAAAACTAGGATATTACTTTTTCAAATGTTACTGATGTTTGTTTCTGGCATTTGCTGTGATGTACTGAACCACTTGCTTTCCCTTATTAAAAAAAATTGTTTTAGGAGGTCTAATATATCGTTATTAATCCCATCACTTTTCAAGTCAAAGATTTGAAATATTGCTAGATCACATAAATTTAAAAAGCTTTGCATAGCTGGATTGAAAGAACATTAGTACTACTGGCAGTTATTAACAAAACTTTTCCAGAATACAGCCTAAGCAAAAAACCCTATGTGATCAGGCATCTGGTAACTTCATACTTCTATTGGCATTTCTTTGAGATGCATAGAACTCTCTCTCACCTTTATCACACAGAAATAAACCCATATCTATCTCCTGCAGATGTCTTAATTTTACTCAGTTACTAAATTAGATTCAACATCAACAAAATTTATTTCATTTTAATCTATTAAAGATAATGAATACTGTGCTTTAATGTAAATAGAAGGTTAGCCAGTAGAAACTATATTTACATATATTTTTTGTTATTGCAAATTGGCTACTTTAGATGTACTCTGACAGAGGTATTCTATCTTGTCGAGGTGGAAAACGCAGACTAAGAATGCCTGATCCTCATCCCACTAAATTCTCAACCCTCAAATCATTACCATTTCCTGAATGATAACAATTGCATGAATGCCCCCACGAAATACCTAAAATTAAACAAATCTAATTTTTTTAATATTAAAATCTCAGATGAATCTGGGAAGAGCATATTTTGGTATAGAAATGTAGGTTTTGAAATTATACAGAAATTGGTTTAGAGGAAACAATTTCTTTTATTCTAATTTTCATATTGTGTTGAAAAACTTGATCTTATCAGTCAGTATCTGTAGCACTCCGACCAGCAGTTAAGCTGGTCATTCACCCACTTTCCCCCAGAGGAATGGGGAAGAGAGTCAGAAGAGCAGCAAAAGCTTTAAGCAAGCAAAACAAACCAAGAAATTCATTCACCACTTCTCACAGGCAGGCAGGTCTTCAGTCATCTCAAGGAAAGCAAGCCTGCACCATGCATAACAGCCACCTGGGAAGGCAAATGCCATTATTCTGAATGTCCATAACTCTAAGAGTCTTCCATTCCTTCTTCTTCCTACAGCTTTTTATTACTGAGCTGGTCCTCATGTGGTATGGAATATTCACTTGGTAAGCGGGAGTGAGCTGTCGCAGACATGTCACCTACCCCAGCTTCTTGCTCAAGTCAGCTTGCTGGCATGGGGAGCAGAAAAGGCCTCAACCCTGTGTCAGTGCAGCTCAGCAGGAATGAAATCTGCCTTGTATTGTCAACAATATGTGCTGCTCAAGCCCAAAATGTAGCGCCACAACAGCAACTGCGGGAAATTTTAACTCTCTTCCATTCAAGACCAGCACAGAGACAAAAGCTCTTCACTGCCATCCTTCAGTCCCTTAGTGTCTTCTCATTCAGAACACTTAAGCAAGTTATGTTTTAATTGCTGTGGATTTATGAACCACCTAATGAACCTCTCCATGTAGTAGAGCAGGAGAGGACAATGCACAGCATATTTTTAGTACTTTGGTGAAAGAAAAGTTTGGTTTTTTTCACTTCCATCAGATATTAAAAACTTTATTGCCAATCTGAAATTGCAATTCTCTTTTGTTTGCTTTAGGGTGCTCTGCAAGGACAGTCAGCCAGTGCTTCCTGCATTTTGCAATTTTTTAGCAGGAAACCCTCAGATATTACAGCTGCATTTTTGCTTCAATTATGAATTCTGAGGTTTTTCCACTTAGGATTTTCTATAACAACTCCATCCATATCTCTTATTATAGATTAACAGGCTATACCTATTTAATTTTTTGTGCCCTAATGGTTTCTATTTTTCTTCTGTTTTGATTTCTGAGGTATTTTTATGCTGAACTAATACTTCTCAAAATCTATGATGTCTGCCTCCTCCCTCTTCTACACCTCTCCTTTCTTACAGATGGAGATGATCTCCTCCACACTTACACCACCCTGCTGCTGCCCTCAAAATGAAGCCCAAGGAACGCCAATGCACCTGTGCAAAACCACCTCTCAGTAACAAATGCCCTCTTCCTTGCTGTGTGAAGACAGGTACAGAGAAAAGGTGCAAGGGTACCCAGTCGCCCACCCATCCAACAAACCGGCTGTCCGCCTCTCAGGCCATGTTGAGAGAGGCTAGTAGCCATTCCATGGTGGAGGACTAAGAAAAGTATTCTAAGCTTTACTTTATGCTCTGGGCTTCATCCCAGCCAAAAACACCTGAGGGGTTTCAAAATGCTGTTGTGTTTCTCTAGCGCATGCCTGTGGTTCAACGCTAAGGGAAGAATAGATTTTAGGTGTAATTTTTTTTATTCTTTTTGTATCACAGTATGAAGGAATGAAAATAATCCATCTAAATTTTCAGTTGCTTGCTCCATCAGAGCTTGCATGGTAGCCACTTTTAGAGCAACAGGTTTGATTACACCACCAAATGTCACAGCTCATCAAACAAGAAAATAGTGCTATCTCTTGCAGAAAATGTTATGAAACTTATATGGTAACAACTTGATCATTTTTGTGTATGTATTCTCAAAACAACAGAGACAAAGACTGGGATTTTTGAGGAGTACTTGACTTTGGTGAAATTTTGCTGCTGTTCAGGTAAATGGCAAATTTGACACTATCTTCCACAGAAGAACTCGGAGGCAGCTGACAGTTTGTGTGGTGAAAAATTGGTTTATTTTTCTTTTTATTTGAGGACAAGAAAGGAAATACATGTATTCAAATAGAAACAATTTTTGTGAGTACTACCAGTAGTGCATTTGTAGAAAAGTATATTGTTGACAACAGTGGCAAAGTTCTAGGTGGCACAATCTGGGGATATTTTAGCAGTCTCTAAATGTGTTCACTTGACCCCTATAGAGCTGTACAGCACTTTATGAGGCACTCAGTGAGACATCAGAGGATATGGTGCATCATCTCAGCAATTTGTCATTTCTTTACTGTGTGCCAGAATTAGTCAATTGGCTGGAATATGACACTCTACTGTGTTTTGTAAGGAAGCATCCTCAATACCCGTGTAGATGCCCATCTGTCTTGTTGGGGAAACCTGCAGAATTAAAAAGCAACCTTTCGAGCAGAGTAGGATACATGATTTCCTGAGGCTTTGCTTTGTAATGTTGCACTTCATATATATGTTGGACACACACACAGGTTTCTGAATACAAATGGTTAGAAAGAGTTTTGAAAGCCATGTTTTCCAGTTCTCAGCCATTATCAAGAAAAAGGAATAATTTAATAAAATATGTGATAAAATAATTTCTAACTTTTTATCTGTTTCCTCTGTAAAGAATGCTGCTATCTTTCCCTCTTGAATAATATCCTCCTCCCAATAATTTGCAGGCCCTCAATTAAAAAAGATATGCGGAGAGGATGGAAATGTACCTTGGGAACAACTAAACCTTTTGACTAACAAATGTTGCTAAACTCATCTCAAGCGCTGCTAATTGAACTTAACCTATCTGGGAGATTACTCATGGATCAAGGCAATGAGCAACTTCTGAGCAGTTTGGGTGGGTGAGTTGCTGCCATAATGCAAAGGTCTGCACAAAAAAAATCAGTTGGTGTGCTTAGATTAATATTATGGCTTTGTTTTCATGTCAGAGTAGTAACCCATTTTTCCATGTGTTCTGGAAATGATGTTATTATGGTTGCAAACTTGCAAGGAATCCTGAGAGAAGTTCAGATTTTTGTTTGCAATATCGCTTTTGTTGGGATAGTACACAACTCAGTAAACAAAATTTCTAGAAGAAGAATGGAAAAGCAAAATATTTTCTGAACTCCTTAATTTCCCAGGAAAAGGTCTAGAAGGTACCTTTTGACATTAGAATACAGATCTATTCTGTTTTTCACTGTTTTCGAGATTTTCTGGCTTAGCTCACTGGGAAGTTCTCACTTCTCTTATTGAGAGTCTGTTGCACTGTCAAGAAAAAGTGCAGTCATAGGCTAGCTGAAAACTTAAATTTTTTTGAGAAACATGCAGCTTCATTAAAGTTATTTGCATTAATTTTAATTCCATACAAATGAATTGATACCAGGTCAAAATTGTGCTATACAAGAACAGAATGCTCTTGCTGTGTTTTGATCTTCAGCAAAACAAAACTTGAATATTATATTTTAAAAAAATATAAAATACAAATATTTTCTAAAAAATTGTATGGAATTCTAGGAATTTTTCTTTTATTATTAAAAGGCAAATAAATCCATCTGAGAGGTCTGTTTTCCAGTGCCATATGTGTCTAAACTTTGTGTTTTTAAAATGGGTTAAGTGTCTCTAGCTTTAATCAAAAATGGTTGAATCAAGAGAAACTTTTTTATGATCAAGTAATTTTTTCAATCAAGTAATGGTCAATATGTATTTATTTTAAAATATCTGATGAAAAAAAATCAGAGTGTGACTTTATGAACTATCTGAAAGCTTACTTCCCTCTTAATGAAATCCATGTTCACTGAAACTTTTCAAGAGATAAAAGTGACTGTTGAAATAAGCCAATTGCACTTCCTAATCTTTATTTACTTTGGAATTTAAGAAAACATTGTAAAATTAGAAGAAACTCATAAGCTGACTATACAAATATAAGTTTACATATGTAGAACTGTGACTTTATAAAAATAATTCTCAATATTTGCTGTGGATTAATCAAATATTTTTTGCCCTCTTATGATGTGTAAATCTACTGGTTTCTATAAAAGATGGCAAATTGTATTAGCTTGTCCAACCAGATACTTTTTCAGCCATGTTTTAAAGTTTCTTTGTGAGGATAAGTCCCACTATAAAATAACAAAAAGAAGGATTTTTTTAAACTTTTACCAGAACAATTAAAGCAGAAATGCTGCAGACTATATAAAATAATTTTTTCTGTGAAGTACTGGTATTTTTTTTAATCTATTGCCTCTTTGAACACAATTAGTCTCTGAAAATGTATCTTCAAAATCATTTTTAGTTGTGTAGCATGCATACACATATTTCAAAACCTCAAAACACAACTTAGATGAGTTGTTAATGAGTAGTTACATTCAAATAGATTTTTTTTTTTAGAATTATGGTGTCTAAGGAGAGACAAGAGAGCTATTATTCTGAAGTACTAAGCTTGGACATATGTCTAATTTTATCCTTAAAAATAACTGTCTGTTACAGTCGTATGCAGTTACACTGCAGTTACAGTGTAGCTCTGAATGTGAAAACAGTTTACTGACCATCTCAAGAATAGTTGTAATTCTGTTATGGTGGTATAAAATTGGGGCTGTAAAATGTTCAACACTACTTTAAAAATTTTTTTTAAATTTTAGTCAAAGAGCATCTTTTATATGACAATTGCTTGAAACTCACTGACTTTTAAAATGGCAGAGGAAGGCATGTTTGTTTGGGTTTCAGTATCTTCCCCTTCACCTTCCCCTTTCTCTCTTCCTTCCTGTTTCCCTTTCCCTTCCCATATCTAACATGAAATTTTCTCAATAAACATTTGTTGCTGTGATAGGAAACCTAATGAACATATAATACTGTAGTAGTTCTGTGTTCATTTCTACTTTTGTGCTATATGCAGCTCTTGGTGTTAGCGTTCAGAAACACATAATCACATAAGCAATTATATGTGGTGCTTTTTATTAAGAGCTCTGGGAATCGGGGTAGTTTTCCACCCAAATCTGATTCCGACCATACATCCGAGATGATCATGTTTTATACTCTATTGTTATATAACTTTCATGTTAATTATTAAACTAATATTGTTCTATTGTATACATAGATTTCAGCTAAACATTGCCCCCCTTAAATTTCCATAGTTTCTCATGATTCTTCTTATGCTTATATAATAATTATATTTAATTACTAAACAATCATCACATCTAACAATTATATCATTTATCATACTGCTTACACAGGTGCAGTGATCTGGGAAAACACAAAGCTTAACATTTTCAGAGTCTATCTTTAACATTTTCCAGGGTTCCACTATCATTGGGAATGTAGCTCTTTGTGCTATATGTAGGTCTTGAGAAACATTAGAGAAAAATTTTGTACCTTATTGCAATCTTATAGATCCTAATTAACAAGAGCTGTCAAAATTGAGACAAGCAGCAGATTCGACATGATATACTTTCTGTTATCATTAAAATGATGTATACATATTTGACACGTTTTCAGGAATGCTAGAAATGTACAGTTTGTGGTCAATACCTGACCTGTGTGCTTAAATACCTTATCAGTATTTTGCAAAATACAGTATTACTTTCATTCTGTAGAAATTTAAATTTTACCTCAAGTTTAGATCATAAATTAAATATTTGAATCTGGATAACTTTTTGTTCTATGAAAGACTAAAGAAGTAGAAGCTGTTTTGCAATACATGCTGTCCAATTGGAAAACATGACATGACATAAATTTTGGTTTAAACTGTTCCTTTACTTGAAAAGTATGCAAAGCCACAGATATATGAGATTTTTTTTCTCAACAGCTGAATAAGCATAGTCACGAAGGGACTGTTTGTTATTGTTAGCTGCTGTTTCTAGATGCCTCATGTCAGTGCAACTGTGTTGAGGTTTTTTTTTAGATATTAAAATGGTAACTTTTTGTCACTTTACCACAGAGATATCCAGCTACTGCACATCTTCTAGTGCTTTTCTTCTTTATGAGAAAATGAATGAAGGCCCATTAAGAGAAAGGACCTTTGATGGAGAACTACAAGCACTAGAAGAACAATCCAGTGAACCCATGTTTGAAGGCATAATTTATGCATATGATCTGAGATCCTGGGGAGGATTTTGCTGCTAAATACAGAGAAGGTGGATTTTGTGAAAACACTGAGTAATTTTTTAGTTATATGTTGGAAAGCTGCCTTGTCTACCCAGTCTCTTTAACTGAGAAGACTTGAGATGAAAAAAATGTGTGAAAAGACAGTTCTTCAGAGGCAATTGTTTCAGTGTCTGCTCTTCTGTTTCTGTGTTTGTCTATTTTTTAGGAAAAATTTTATAAATTATAAATTGGGATTCCTGCAGATACTCTGGACTGTTGTACTCTTGAACCGAACACTAAGAGGGTTTCTGTGAAATGTGATCCAAAAACAAGAATAGGTGGAGCTGGGAGAACAGAAGGGTCAAAATGATGTGTCTGACCAGTCAACAAAGAAAAGCAACCTTGGTTTTACCGCCAACAAGCAGGCATGTTTGTAGGAGTGAGAGATGTGACCTGGGAATTTAATAATACGTGGAAAAATTGGTTTTGCAAAGTAATGTGTTCATTCTCCTCTGTAGCATACTTCCTTTCTAAGTTACAGCCCCTTCAACTCTGTCATTCAGCAGGGAAGTGGTACATTAAATAGTCTGTGGTGCATTCTCACACTGTGAAACATTCTGTGTTGGGTGGTTGTAGCTTTACCCACTGTTACTTATATAATTTATTAAGAAACCCTCTAAATTGACTAATCCTTGTTACTGCAAGCCAGTGCTTGGCAAAAGGCCTACATTTATGGCATGGGTTATTTGTGATGTTCAAATTAATGTATAATCCCTTTTCATTCATTTCACTAACACTTAAATTCTTGGCCTTTGCAACCTGCTGAGTCATTAGTATGCCACAGCTCATTACAGGTCATGTTTTAAAAGTATTTTTTTAATGACTTTGTGAACCATTGATTTCAATATAGGAGCATAATGTGTGTTATCACAGTGTTACTCCATATAGGCTGACATTGTATTTAACTTTCACCTGACCTGAATAAGG
>WBNP01000641.1:687227-705500 GCA_013401095.1 Passerina amoena
CCATATAGGCTGACATTGTATTTAACTTTCACCTGACCTGAATAAGGCTGTTCCTGGAGTTCCTCATAGCCCCTTTTTGAGATGAATTCAAATCTCATGGGTTTCCAGACCCCTCAAAACATGGTATCTCATATAAGCTGTGAGGAAAACATATGGTTAGTTTTCTACCATTTAAAAATTTGATAGCTTTTTCTTTTCTTTCCTCTTATTTGATGCATGACAAAATACTTCATCTCACAAGCAAGGGGCTGTATATTTTTATGCATCTTTTACAAAATTTACTCCACGCACCATTCTGAAATCTGAATATTTTGTTCACCTGTCTATTTTTTGTGCTAAGGTCTGTAAATATATACAAAAGATCCAAGGGTGGCTGTGACCCACCTCTGAAGCAGGGCAACCGAGTTCATTGTTAACAGATTCTAACTAAATTATATTAAAATGAATTTGATTTGAGAAATTGCTTTAAAATCTAACTGGAAAAAAACCGTAAGGATTGGAAAAGTGGTCTATAGCCATTCTGGAGTTATGATCATCCTATGAGAGGAAAATTGCAATGGAAAAATGAGAAATAGAGAGATATGAGAAGATATTAGATAGATGGATAGATTAGATAGATAGATAGATAGATAGATAGATAGATAGATAGATAGATAGATAGATAATCACTACCCATGGCTCCAGTGATACATGTGTGATTATGGTTTGTAGTCATGATACAATGTCCTGCACTGTCAGGGGTAGAGGCCCGTGGATGCATGGAAAATTGATTTTCCTGGTTCTTCCAGGAAATTCCCCAGTACATCCTCTTTAAGGAGTTTTGGACAAGCTCAATCTTCTCTCTGGAAGATTCTGGAAGTTTGTTGGTATCCAGAGGGCAAGTGAGTGTGTGTGTGTGTCTGTCCAGGTGTGCCTGGACAAACTGGACAAAGTTTCCACACAAAGTTTCTGAGTAAATTTTCTGAGTTTTGCAGTTATACAATGGTGGGAAAGAGATCAGCACAGCCCCCCCCCCCCCCCCCTTTTCTCTCCAGTTAAAGATGGTTCTGCTTTAGTTTGATAACTAAAGCTTGACTAAGACAAATTTTAGCCCCACCATCCAAGTGGTTTGCTACAGAATGTTTGAGAGATGCTTCTTCAAATGTTAGTCTTTATGTTTGTCTTTAACCCCTTCAGTGTGCCTGTGAAGCTCTGGTAATAGTTTCTGGCACAGCGATGAGCTTTGTGATACAACTGACATCGCATGTGAAAAACACTTTGGCCTTATTTCTGACAGGCTAAGAAAAGTAATATTTATGCTGGTTCTGTCCAGTTAGGGCAACTTAAAGACTAATGGTGATCTCCAGTTTCTCTTGCATCACTCTTGAGCTGCTGGAGAAGCCACTCAGGCAACTTGCTTTGTTTTAATATAGCCAGGGGGCTTATGTCAGTCATCTGTCAAATCTAACTTTAAAAAGAGAGAAAGAAGATACAATAGAGAATCCTTTAGTATTACTAATTTTTTTTTTGAGCAGAAAAATCATTGCAAACTTTTTAATGCTGTAAGATGCTCAAACCTAAAACTTAGGACCCAATGCATTCAAGTTGTCAAAGTGTGTGTATAAAGAAACAGACAAGTTGGTTATGCAGTGTGAATTTCTGAATGCAAAAACCCCTCTATTCAGCACACAAATGAAATCCTTCACCCATGAGGCCAGAATAGGAAAGATATCCACAAATATATCAAAGGGGAGAAGAGGTGTTAAACTGAAGTTTAAAAATATAGTGATAATGAGAGACTGTCATTTTCTGAGATGGGAGTGATCCTTATCACAACAGGTCAGGGGTTATGTGCAGTCAGAAAACCCAGATTGTAGTTGGAAGCCATGAGAAGATAATTGAAAATTGCATCCTGAATTGAGAAGGGGAAGTCTGCCTTTGTGCATGCAGAAATTTGCTGACATGCAAGTGGGAAATTAAGACAGCCATTTTTGAGACGGCTGGATTTAGAAACTGCAAGTTTTGCAACTGAAAGAAAGGTAAAAATTACTTTTTCAGTCAAGGACTGAGTAATTGTATTCGTACATCCTGAAGCAAAAGAGATAGTAAGTAGGGCTATAAATAAACTTTTTCCTTTTTTGTGTGGGTATGGGAATACAGTGAAGTGTAGGTTGTAAGTTAATGGGAAGACAGTGCACATCTTTAGATACTGGGAATTTAAAGGACAATTGCCATGCTTGCCTGAAGAAAAAGTGCTCTAGGAGATTCATTGGAGAGATAGGAACAGACCATGGCCTTAATTCTCTTAGTGGCAATATTTTTCCTTTTTTAAAAATGGCTTCAGACATATCTCTCATACACAAAAGCTTCTTGTATAATCTGGTACAAAGCAATGCAAAGCAGAATTGTATCAAATTTGGTGCCAGCTGCGGCTAGATGTGGGAATATGATGTACTTCCTTGAGATTAATGTAAGAGAACATTTGTCTCTTTACAGAGCTAATGAGTAATCATCTACTCAATTTCCAAGGCTGCAGTTATCCCAACTACTTTCACTTCTCATAAAGGCTGAGCCCTTTTCAGCTCGACCTGATCAATTAATCCAGACAAAACATTCCAGTGTAAGTGGTGACTAATTGGGCTACTGGACAACTGCTCCGAAATGGTGAACCATTTTGGCATTGTTTAATTTCATATAAGCTGTTCTCATAAAATTTGGAGGATGGTGAATCTAAGGTAAATATAATAATGATTGTGGACAGAGTGCATTTTTTCTCCATTATCATCTGGGATAATAGTTTTACTAACCAGTGTAACCTAAATGTCAGATAAAGCAGATTTTAATTTATCTTAGGAAAAATTGACATTTTTTAAACTTACTTTGTGGATGTAAGTAAACCCCCCCCCCCCAAAAAAAAAAAAAGACAAAAGCAGTAATTGAGGAAATGTTTAGTTGTCCCATTTTTTGGCATGCACCTACATAAGTTCCTCTACAGCTCAATGCCCCTAACCCATTAATTTCTTCTATTTGACTTATTTGCACTACACAATCACATCCTCTTTCTTGTTTAAAAATGGAGTTGGGCAGGAAAATATACCAACGCGCCATTATTTCAGCAATTAAATCCTTTTCCCTGAGGTAGAGGTCACTAGCAGCTCCCAAAGAGTCCTTTGAATACCATATCACTGAACAATTAAAAATGTTTCCTTTAAGTGTCTTTCAAAGCAACAGAATCCTTAATTTTTGGCATAAATCTTTATGATATCAATCATAAAAAGGCAAACCACTTATTTGCCAAAGGCATGGTTTTCAGCCAGTTTGCAGATATTTGGACTTCAAAAATCCCTCCACCTCCCAACAGCGCTATCCCCTACCATAATCCAGTGTATTTGATAGATATTGGGACTGGAATTAATAATGGAGATGACTAATATACTTTTAAGAAGGACATTGCCCCGATTTCTTTAGAGTCGTCTGTGTATCTTCTACTAATTTCAGAACACATATGTGTTTCCAAAACTGCATCTTAGAAGACTGTTCCAATTAATGCAACATTATTGTGAGGCGACTCTTCTTGTCCTTCTCAAATGTCTTCTGTGTCTTAAAATATGGATTGTGATGGAAGGAAATGGGTTTGTCTGCTTGTACCCATTCCCTATTTTATTTACAGGCAGAATGCTCTGTTTGCAGTATTTTTACTAGTGAATAGATTTGCAAGCTCCAGCAAAGACCACATGGTAGCTGGCTATTTGGGACATTCTCCCATTTTATACCCATGGGAAACTAAATCCCAAATCTTCTTATCATGAGGTGAAAGCAATATCTTAATTCAAACAATTTTGTAATTGGAAAAGAGATCCTTTTATATCCAGCTATTCTGTTTTCTTCAATTGTTTTGAATTAAAGTATCAATTTTTTCATCTTTAACCTTCCTTTTCAGCTATCAGGAAAGAAGAAAAATAAATAGTGTCAAGCCTCAAACTATTTTATTCATTTTAGCTAGAGACTTGAAGATTAGTGCTGGTTACAATTTCTGACTTATTTCTCTTTTTGTATCTTTGTGTTTTTGAATTATTCAGTTACCTAGTAAAAGAGAAAGTATGAGGGTTTGTAGACAAACTTGCAGTGGTTACAGATGGTAAATGAAGAACTCTTATTGCCTGTAGTGATTGCAGGAGGCTTGAATTTCTAGTAATACAGTGAACATACAATAAGTGTGACATCCCCAAGGCAATCAAGCACAACGGTTTTGGCTGAATGTGCTTGGAGTAACTAAAGCTGGATTAAAAATTTGGCTAAACTTTGAAAACATTCACTTTAACAAGTGTAACAGCATTCAGAGGGGCAGAATGTTATACCAACAGCTGTTAGGTCTTGCGCCTGGCAAACAGCAGTTCATGGCAGAGAAAATGGCACTCACCTGAACAGAGCTGGCTGGTCAGACATTCACTGCAGCGTGTGTTTGGAGTTCTTGCATCCTTAACTTGGTGCCCATGGCATAGTGTGAAAGCAGAAAGGCACATTTTGCTTTCCTTTGGAGTGGTCAGGGAAAGGCATGAATGTGCCTGTAAAACAGTATATTTTTAATGATATTCTATGGCCACTTTCCTAAATAGTCTATCTGTTCAACTGAGTGGCCTTCATGTAATTTGTTTTATGAACAAGTCCAATTAAAATGACGTTGTTTGAAACCAGCTTAAATAAAGACCCATTTTATATGAATTAGTTAGCCTTTCTCAATTTTTTTACACCTTTGAGTTAGTTAAACTTGCCTCCTAGATTCCCTTAGGAAAGCTACAGGAGGTATCAGTTAACTTCAAGTGTTGTTCAAAAATTAATTTTTACAATGACTAGTAAATATTAGAGATGGGAAAACAGATATGGAGAAATTTAGTGACTAATCCAATTTACCAAAATATATATAATGGATTGACTGATTTCAAGTTCAGAATTGGAGGCAATACTTCCTCATGTTTTCAGGGGAAGGAATAAGAGGATATAAATGGACCAAAAAGAGCAGAGATATGCTAATCTGAATCCTGTGGTTTTTTAGGACACACTGTGACAGTAAATACCTATATATAAAAAAATCAACTGCACCCTGAGCCCCTACATTTTTCTGAGAATGACTGCTTTTATCACATGGGGAAAAATACATCTTGTAACAAATATGGAAATTACTTAAAAAAACAAGGTTGCCGAAACAGTAATCTCCAGCCATTAGCACTTCAGTTATTGCCATCAGAAAATAATTTACAGACCTTCTAGCAGCTGCTCGCAGCTGCTTATCCAGAGATTGTTGTGAGACAAAGCTGGGCCAGAAGAGGTTTTTCTAACCATGCAGCCAGAGTAATTAGTTTAAGAATAACCTTTCCCCTGTGTATGTGAAACAATTCTATCAGGTAACAAGCCCAGCTGCATAGACACCACCAATAAATGCACCACCAAGTAGAGCTGGACGGTCAGCAGGGTAAGGCATTTTATTGATGGAATTTATCACTAAAGGATACTAATCAGCATATTAAAGATGTAGCAAGCCTTTGAAGAGTTAAAAAATTAAATATTTGGTTTTACCTATTTGATGATATACAAGAAGCTAAAGTGGATTTTTACTGCATAATAGTTTATATTTTTATTTTGTGGTAAGGATAAAATGTTTTCATAAACCTTTTACTTCTTTTTGTGTAAAAGTGTTGTTAAAGGGAAAAGCTTTTAAACAAGTCAAATTATCTGAGTGGAAACATTCCTGATTTTGAGATGAGCTTTTTATTTCTGTATTCATTTTATATGCATATATGAGTTTTTATGTTTTTTTTTCCTTTCTCCCTTGAGAAACTGCCACTAGATGGAGCAAGTGTTGTTTAAAATAAAAGGAAAAAAAAGAACCCCAAAACCCACAAGTTCCCCCCCCCAAAAAACAAAACCAAACCAACCCAAATCCTACACCCCCAAAAAAAGAAAATAAAAATTAAGAGAAAAAAAAAGAGAAAAAGAAAATGAAAGCATAACAGAAAAAACCCAAACCAAGGATACTGAAGCCCTGCCCTAAAACCTGAGAAGGATAAGAATACACATCATTTACAGATGCAACATCTTTGTTATTTAAAGTTATGTGCTAATCTATGGAAGTTTAATGTAATTTTAAGCTGCTCAACCAAGAAAATTCTTTCCACATTTTTGTAAATATTTTAGAGAAATTATGCTTAAATGAACTCTAATACAAGGATAACCACAAAAGCAATTATTTAAAATTCCTTGTGGAATCCATTGCATATCTAAGATAATTGTGATGACATCATGAAATATTTTTAGATAATGAGAAGCAGAATGTACTTATTAGCACATTTCTCACTGTAAATGTTTTATCAATTGCTTTGAACTTGGGCACAGAAATTTAGGTTGACCTTGAAACTTGAGACTTGTCTGCAGGATAAGGAATGGTGGACTCATCTCAGGGTGATGTGGGTTTTGTACTGACCCATAGAGCTGGTCCACAGTAGGATCCCCTCTATAGCTGGTGAATACAGAGTCTGAGGAGGTAAACCTTACACTTCTTCTTGATCAGAGGCAGGCTTAATTTGGTCGAGTCTAGGTTGATTTATCTCAAACAACATCTGATCTCACTATGACAAAGCAAATTATGAGATTTGCCATGCCAGATTATATTCTTCCAGCTCTCTCTAACAGATTTATTTCAGTGGGCTGTATTTAATGTGAGGAATTTGTTTCCTAAGATTGTTCTCTTTACCTGGATTTAGAAGATGGGAAAAACATCCACAAAGATGCTCTGTGTTGTAGAGTGGTTTTATACTTTGTAGTACTTTGAAGTAGTTTTTTTTGTATCCCCATATTTTTCCCAAATGGTTTATCCCAGACTGTACCCCCCTCCCTTTACCTGTGTTATCCCTGTCCCGGAATGAGATCATCCCCAAACCCCCACCCTGGCTCTCTGTCAATCACTCAGCATCCCATCCCCTCCATCTAGAAACTTCGGTCCAGGTCGTTGAGTGATCAGCCAGAGGCCAGGGGTCAGCCCCCCAAGCCCTGCCCCATACGCTGTCCTAAATGTCTCTCCCCCAGCACCCATCCCTTAGGGTCACTTATTGGTCAGTAAAATGTTATCTACTTTTGGTTTCCACCTCCCTTTAAATGTAACCTTGGCAGGAGGCCCCCTGAGGTGCAGGAGTTCCCTTGGGACTCCTAGAATAAAACCTTGGATTAACCCCTGCTAAGAGTTGGCCCTTTGTCTTCTACCCGTGTCTCTGGTGTCTCTTCTGCTGCAAAGGGACCAGCCCAGGTGCCCTCAGTACCCTCGGGGCACAGAGAGGGTCTCCCCGCTGTCGCTCCCCACGGTCGGCCGTGTCGGGGCTGCCTCCCCAGTGTCTGCTGGCTCGGGACTGGCCGAGGGTTCCTGAGAGGCTCACAGAGGGACTGAGACAGCTCTGAATTAGATTAAAGCATTTTACTGATAGAATTGTGTAATCACTTGTGGGTGGCATCCTCGTGTTTGAAAGAGAACATAATTTGCATCCCTTGGCTGATGTGTTCCGTCCTAAATTACAGTTACAGAGACTTAAAGGATAACAGGGGTTTGCAGATTATTTGATGGAATCAGACTTCAGTAACTTGTCTGGTATCTCCCAATCATCCAGTGAAAAGTTTTCTTCCCATGGCTCTCTGTCATCCATGATTTATTGCACCACACTAATCTACTCTTCATCTTCTAATTTGTAGCAAAGTATTTTTTTGCCTTTTAGAGTATGCGCAGTATTATAAGTTTCCAAATGTTATGCTATCAAAATTCCCATTCTCTTCCTCTTTCTGTACAATATAGGTGATTAGGGCACACCTACATTTTCAGTGTAGTAAACAGATGCTTTTTAAGAAGTAAGGGAAAGACAGAAACATACTGAAAGTACAGATGTAAAACAGGCACTGGCCATGTCTTGTAAAACAAGCCTGCCCATGCAGTTCAAATGATGTATATAGGAACAATGACCCAGAGAGACTTCCTCCAGGGTTAAGGATTAGTAGGTATGTTTGACTAAGCCATGGTCTCTTTGTTCAGGCTGCCAGTAAGGGCCCCAATTAGTGTCAGTTGCAATTGTGATTTTTTTGAGATCTCAGCCATTAGGAAAATTCTGTAGTGGCTCTACCTAGTTATGCTGAGTATATTTCACAGCATAAATATAGTATTCTGGGCTCTCCTTTGGTGTATTTAGTTTGTTTAAGGAGAAAAAATAAAGGTTTTTAGATCACTGTATGAGGGTATTAAAAAATCTTGGTATCACAGAATCACAGAATTTCTAGGTTGGAAGAGACATTTGAGATCATTGAGTCCAACCCATGTTTTAACATTTCAACTAGATCATGGCATCAAGTGCCACATCCAGTCTTCCCTTAAACACATCGAGGGATGGTGATTCTACCACCTCCCTGGGGAGATGATTCCAGTATTTGACCACTCTTTCTGTAAAATACTTCCTCTTTATTTCTAGCTTGCATCTCCCCTGGCGCAGCTTGAGATTGTGTCCTCTTGTTCTGTCAGTTGTTGCCCGGAGAAAGAGACCAACCCCCACCACAGCCACCCTTCAGGAAGTTGAAGAGAGTGATAAGGTCACCTCTGAGTCTCCTTTTCTCCAGGCTGAACAACCCCAGCTCCCTCAGTCGTTCTTCGTACAGCTTGTGCTCCAAGCCCCTCACCAGCCTCGTTGCTCTCCTTTGGACACGCTCAAGCATCTCAATGTCCCTCCTAAACTGAGGGGCCCAGAACTGGATGTAATACTCCAGGTGAGGCCTCACCAGTGCTGAGTACAGGGCCAGCTCCTGCTGGCCACACTATTCCTGATACAGGCCAGGATGGCATTGGCCTTCTTGGCCCCCAGGGCACACTGCTGGCTCATGTTCAGCCGGCTGTGGACCAGCACCCCCAGGTCCCTTTCCTCCTGAGCACTGTCCAGCCACACTGTCCCCAGCCTATAACACTGCAGGGGGTTATTGTGGCCAATGTTCAGGACTCAGCACTTGGACTTATTGAACTTCATCCCATTGGATTCTGCCCATCCATCCAATCGTTCCAAGTCCCTCTGCAAAGCCCTCTGTCCCTCTAACAGATTGACACACACTCCCAGCTTAGTGTCATCTGCAAATTTGCTAATGAAAGACTCTAAACCCTCATCCATGTTGTCAATAAAAATATTAAACAGAACTGGCCCCAGCACAGACCCCTGAGGGACACCACTGGTGACTGGCTGCCAGCTGGATGCAGCACCATTCACCAGCACTCTCTGGGCCCGGCCATGCAGCCAGTTCCTGACCCAATAAAGAGTGCTCCTGTCTAGGCCACGGGCTGCCAACTTGTCTAGGAGTGTGCTGTAGGAGACAGTGTCAAAGGCCTTGCTGAAACCCAAGTAAACAACATCTACAGCCTTCCCTGCGTCCACCAGGTGGGTTACCTGCTCATAAAAGGTGACCAGGTTGGTTAAACATGACCTGCCCCCCCTAAACCCATGCTGGGTCTGATACCCTGGCCGTCCTGTAAATTCTGTGTGATGGCACTTAATATAAACTGTTCCATTATTTTGCCAGGTACTGAGGTCAGGCTGACTGGTCTATAATTACCTGGATCCTACTTTGCACCCTTTTTGTGAATGGGTATCACACTGGCCAGCTTCCAGTCATCCAGAACCTCACCAGTGAGCCAGGACTGTTGGTAAATGATGGAGAGTGGCTTTGCAAGCTCATTTGCCAGCTCTCATTACCCTGGGGTGGATCCCGTCTGGTCCCATAGATTTATGAACATCCAAGCATTTCAGTAGCATTTCTTTGACTGCCTCTTCTTGGATAATGGGGGAACCATTCTGCTCCCTGTCACCATCAACCAGCCCAGGCGTGCAGTTGTCTTGAGGGCAAGTCATCTTCCCACTAAAAACTGAGGCAAAGTAGGCATTGAGCACTTCTGCCTTTTCCTCATCTTCAGATACTAAGTCCCCTCCCTTGTCCAACAAAGAACAAGGGCTGGTCTTACCCTTCCTTCTAGCATTAATGTATTTGTAAAAACATTTTTTATTATCCTTTACAGAAGTCGCCATTCTAAGTTCAAAATTAGCTGTGGCCTCCCTAATTATTTTCCTGCATGCTCCAGCGGCCTTCTTGAATACTTTCTTAGAGACCTGACCCTTCTTCCAATGCTGATACATCCTCTTTTTATTCTTAAGTTCCTCCAAAACCTCCCTGCCCAGCCAGGCTGGACGCTTACCCTGTTGACTGATCTTTCGGCACACAGGGACAGTCTGTTCCTGTGCCCTCAAGATCTCTGTCTTGAGGCATGCCCACTCTTCCTGAACTCCTTTGTTTTTAAGGGCTGTTTCCCAAGGGACGCTCTGAATAAGTCTCCTAAACAGGCCAAAGTCCGCCCTCCGGAAGTCTAACGCAAGAGTCTTCCTGGTGCTCCTCCTGACTTCACCAAATATTGAGAACTCTATCATTTCGTGATCACTCTGCCCCAAGCGACCTCCAACCACCACATCTCCCACCAGCCCATCTCTATTTGCAAACAGCAGATCTAACATAGTCCCTCCCCTGGTGGGCTCCCCCACCAGCTGTGACAAAAAGTTGTCCTCCATACATTCTAAGAATTTCCTGGACTGCCTCTTTACTGCTGTATTAAGTTCCCAGCAGATGTCTGGTAGGTTGAAGTCACCCACAAGAACAAGGGCTGATGATCTTGAGACATTACCTAGCTGCTTATAGAATAAGTCATCTACCTCTTCTTCCTGGTCGGGGGGACGATAACAGACTCCCAGTATGGTGTCAGCCTTGTTGGCCTTCCCTTTTATTCTTACCCATAGACATTCAACTCCATCTTCCTTAGTTTCAATTTCGATGGCATCAAAAGTCTGCTTAATATAAAGGGCCACCCCTCCACCTCTTCTTCCTTTCCTGTCTCTTCTGAGGAGCTTGTATCCATGCAGTGCAGTACTCCAGTTATGTGAGTCATCCCACCATGTTTCCGTGATGGCAACTACATCATAGTTCTGTAGTTGCACCACGGCCTCCAGCTCTTCTTGTTTGTTGCCCAAGCTGTGTGCATTGGTATACACACACCTCAGCTGGGCTACTGACTTCACCCCTAACTTAGCCTTGCATCCCTTGGGCCTGCTTCCTGCTTCCAGATAGCTCAGCTGCTTCCCCTTGCCCCTTCAAACCTAGTTTAAAGCTCTC
This sequence comes from Passerina amoena, assembly GCA_013401095.1. NCBI lineage: Eukaryota > Metazoa > Chordata > Aves > Passeriformes > Cardinalidae > Passerina > Passerina amoena. The sequence goes on from WBNP01000641.1 coordinate 698,430, forward strand.
TCAATGAGGTCTGCCAGTTCATGAGCTAAAAACCTTTTGCCCTTAACAGAGAGATGTACCCCATCTGGTTCCAGCAGAGCAGATGCCGTAAAAGTTTCCCCATGATCAAAGAATCCAAAATCTTGCCGATGACACCAACCCTTAAGCCACTTGTTGATGATGTGGATTCTCCTGTTTCTTTCATCATTTTCCTCTGCCACCAAAGGGACTGAGCAGAACATTACCTGTGCTCCTGCCCTATCAACTACCTGACCCAGCACCCTGAAGTCCTTTCTAATTGCTTTGGCACTCCTCAGTCTCATCACTGCCAGCCTGGAGTATCAGCAGTGGGTAATAATCAGAGGGATGAATCAGCCCAGGCAGTCTCTCAGTGATATTTTGTACCCGGGCCCCAGGGAGGCAACAGACATATGGGGCCCTCAGTTCCCTTCAGGAGGGAATAACCTACTACGATTACCCTTCGTTTCTTCTTGATGTCAGAGGTAGTGATCCATCTTACAGATGAATCATAATTGGGGGGTTCACTGGGCAGACAATTTTCTCCTAAATCATCTAGATCCAGGACCTTATACCTATTCTGAAGTGGTACTGAGCTGGATGATGGGGACGGGAAGGAGCTTTTGTTATTACCTCCCCGAATGGGGACCCATTTCCACTCTTCTTCATCTACCAGGTGCCCTTCTATTGCCTGAGGGCAGGAGGCATATAAGTTCTCGGTCAGAGGCCTCCCTTAAAGATGGTAGGGTTGTACTCCACCAGTCTATTTCCCTTTCACTTTCCCTGATACTCCTTAACCTTTCAACTTCCTCCCTAAGCTCAGCCACCAGTGAAAGGAGGTCGTTCACTTGTTCACACCGCGGGCAGATTTCCTCCACAACACTCCCTGAAGCCACCGATAAGCTCAAACACTCTGGACATGGATGGGTCTGTACAGGCACATCCTTTTTGGAGGGCTCGACTTGGTCACTTACACTTGTACCACCAACAGTTTTTGACCATGTAGAAACCATAACTAACAGACACCTCAAACACAACCAGGCAGCAGAAAGACCTCAGACAACACCGAGGACTCCTTACTAGCAAGAAAGATGCCAACCCTGCCTGCGCGAACTGCCTTGTGTATGCCCCAGAGACTCATCACACCCCTGTTTGCCCATCCCAGGTTGCCGTGCTCCCCAGAGACCTCTTATAATCAGCCATCAGCAGCAACACAGGAAGCTCCACCCCTTGCTCCTCGCTGACTCACAATGGCAATGTGAGTTATTATGTTATTATCTGTCGTGTCAAACTATTACAACTCTTTCCATACAGATCCTTAGTTTTCACTTTAATTTTTTTTGATGAATATTACTTTTATAAAGAACCAAATGTAGGAAAACTTAATGAATATAACAGAACTAATAAAGGCTGAAGATTTGTTCTCATACACTCTCTAAATAATAGAGAGAAACTTTAAAATTTCAAGTTATCTAGCTCTCTAAGCCTGCCTGAGTAATAATAAAAATAATATGCTTAGTATCTTCAGTGAGCCAATTTTAGAATGAGATAAATTTTTTCTCAGAATACATAAATAAATCACAAATTTGGAGCCAGAAGTAAAATCCAGGTTAATGTAAGAACGAGAACACAGATCAAGGAACAGATTAAATATTGGATATTTATTTTTAAGGTAATATTATTCTAGTCCTTAAATTTTCTAAAGACTTTGAGGGGAGATTCTTGCACTGGGAAGTTGTGACTTGAGTATAAGCTGCCGCAATATCTTTGGGATGGTATTTGGGTTAAAGTTGGAACAGTTGTTTTCTCCACTTTGCTCTCTTAGACACAGGGAAACCTGCTCACAGGAGGAAATCAAACTTCCATAAAAAAAGAGATGTTGCTACAGGACTAAATTTCTTCGCTCTGTCTTCATAGAAGAGGAAGAGAATATTAAGGGTAAACAAGGCAGTCATTTACTAATTTCACTAGAATAAATTCTGTTCCTTTATGATTACATGTGTAGAAATCCTTAAGATTTTTTCTTTTCCCATTCACACAACAAAGACCCTGAGAGACTAACAGTGAAAACCCTTATTATGATTACCCATGATACAAAAGCATGTTTAATAATGATTTTTCCTACTATTTATTGTATAGAAAACTCCTCCTCTGCTGGAGTGCTGATCTGCCCTTTAACTCAGGAAATACTAAAGATGCGCTACAAACTTATGTTGGAACTCAAGAACTCAAGCAAGTGTTACCATCTCCCAGCAGAAATATATGCATGCTGATCTTTACATCCTTAATTTCATGAGTGATTACCTGCTCTTATGCTGTTTCTAGTTTTCCAAAAGGAAAATTATAATAATGGATATGGACCACCCATAATTAATAAGGTGATCTACATTTGAGTGATGTTTCTGGGAGCATCAGGACTTTGTTATAAATGGAAAGAGAGAGGGTGTTGTAAACATACGTGAAGCTTTTTAAAATTCTATTCTCAGAACACAGAAATAACCAAAATATAAACTTCCCTGTCTTAGCTGTACTCATCACTTGGATGCAAGTCTGGTAATGGTCATTCACATATTTTTCACCTCCATACTGGACAATTGCACCGCATCCTACTACTTGCAGTTCACCTGGAAGGAAAGAGCAAAAGAGATGGTTCAGTATGCAATAGTTTTCTTTTTTAGAAGATCCACTGTTACTTTAGTCATGAATCCATGGAACTTTCTGGTAATCATTGTCACCATTGGAGTCTTAATGAGAAATTACTATTTCTCAAAAGTGAGTATGATATTTTTATTCTTTTTCTTCAGCATAGGGATGTATATGCAAATGTGATGACACAGCTATGGTGTACCTACAGCATGCTTTCATTTACTATGGCACTCTTTCTATCTAGTGTTAATCTAGTGTTTCTTTGACAATGACAAGTAGGCAAGAGTTAGTGTAGAGGGAATAAATTTGGCCGGCACTAAGGCTGGAAATCTTCTGTAGAGTGTTTTATCAGACAGATCCACAGCGCCCCAGTAACTGTGATCTAATGATAACTTCCCTTCTGAGCACCAGATGGGAAATTGAGTGTGGAGGGATCTGTTGTTTGCATTTGTCAGAGTTTTGTTGGTAGGTTGGTGGGTGTGGTTATTGAGGCGCTACAGAGGTTTAGATCTTGTACGTTCTGCTGGCAGATCAATTTACAGTTTCCTTTTAGCAAAGGTAGGAAGTTTTGACTTCTCCTTAGAAAATCCTGCTGAGATATTGCTAGCTGCATTCTTGCAGTGCTCTTAAGCAAAGCTGAGTGATTAAACTCCTACCTACTAAAAAATTCCCTTAAATCAAGTCAAGAATAGGTGAAGATATTATATATTGCAAGACATATACCTAAATCATTTAGAATAGACCCAGCCAAGGTCTTTGGTTTTGAAAGCTATGTAAGCAGGTTTGACTCAAGGTTCAGCCTTGTGCCATTTGTATTTGAGGAAGAAAATATGTTAGATAGATAATTAATAACTGCAATAAAGCAATGCAAAATCTCACTGCCCAAAAACCTTTGACAGTAACTTCTGGTATAGTAATCTCTCCTTTTATTATGAGGGAATCTAAACCCAGTTTTGAGTATAATGGCTCATCCCATGTTCTCATTTATCACCAGAGGTTTTGCTTTTATATTACAAAACCTTCCTATAATCTTATCCATAGCACATCATCTAGAGGTGTTTTCTCTGCTTAGTATTTTCCCAGATTTGGTGATCTCACTGCTCTGATGAAAATGTTGTGCAGCTGCTTCAGCTGACACTGTTTTCTCTCCTTTTTCCTCTCCTATACAGTCTAAGTATATATAAGGAAAAAATCCCATGGTATCTTTGCTTTTTTTCCCCTCTAAGCATGTCAAATGGACTTTTATTTCTGTAGATTTTTTTTCTTTCCTCCTTTTTCTTTCTCTAATAAAAACTAATCTACTCTCATCTTCCTGTATGCTCATTGACCTCTCATTTCTGTGTCTGTATATGATCAATCTTTTTTGCTTACCACCCTTTGCCCCCTGAGAGTTTTTCTATTTCCCTCGACAAGACTTCTGTGCTTTTAAGTCACTTGATGGTTCTCTTATCAGCTCAAGAGATCACTTTTACAAGACTTTGCTATTTTTTCCATTACCTTGTATTTGGATGAACATAAACACTAGGAAAACATAAATGCTAGAAAACTAAAATATTCTATTACTATTACTGTCTCAGGACCAAGAAGGTAATTTATACACTAATTCACCCTCACATAATTCCCTGACCTGCCTTTGGTTGTTGAAAATAGCAATTCCACAGCTAAAGATTTTTTTAAAATTTTGTCTAAATATGCTGTTGTCTGGCCATAATCTCATTGGAATCAGTGGGATTTTTTCCATTAACATCAGTGTGCTTTGGATCAGATCCCAGATGAACTTTTTTCTTGCCTTTTAATGCTGTGAGTACTCAATTATGATGCTCTTAATGCTGAGCCACGCTGGGAAAGCAAAGTTTTTGTACTGCTGGAGCCCTGGCTCCTGGCAACCATATGTCTTTCAAAGGTAATATTTCTCCATGGGGGAATGATAGAAAGATTCCCTTTGCTACACCTCTTTAATTACAAGAGCGAGTATCCTCCCACTGCAGTCCTTCCAGCATCTAGGAGCACTGCTTTAACCTTCTCTGGTATAGTCAACATTCCCAGAAAATATTAAAAACTACCTCTCTGACTTCCTGTTCACCTCCCATGCAGCTGTTACTTATTATTGCAATCCACACTTTAACTGAGAATGCTAAGAACAACAAAGATTCCCATATGGCACTTGCAGCAGCTCTGAGGCTAGAAAGAACTTTGCTGTTTCTTTTCAGTAAAAGTATCTTCACATTATATTTTGCTTACTTTTTAAAGTTCTGTCTTTGTCTTTATTAAATTCAGAACAAAATGACAAAAACTTGCAATTAGATAGACGGATAGATAGATAAATATATATATTAATGAATATATAAATAAAAAACTTTGTGTGTGAGTGTGTATGCACATGCATGCATATAAAGTCAGTTTTTATGCCTTCCAAGAAAAAGTAGTTTGCTTTTCTACCTGACAGAGTTGCTCTGGCTTTCATGTGCTTTAGTCATCTTGAAGCACTAACACTCCAAATTCTGTTTTGAGAACTGGTGAAAACATTTAATAAAAGCAGGCTATTGCCTGTACCAAGGCTGCTAAAATCCAAGTTTTGGATGAAACTCTAAACTGGGAACTAAGCATGGCAAATATGAGAGGAGTTATTCTACAAGTGTATCCTTTTTCTGATCACCTGAACAGGCAATTTCTGTTTTTAATTTGTATTGGGGTAATGAATTTTTTTTTCATTCCTAAGTATTCTGATGTCATCGGAAAAACTCTACATTTGTCTCTCCCCTTTCCACAGCTGGAAATTCCTAATTTCCTCAAAAGTGCTCTAATATTTGTGGAATTGCCTTCAGATTCTAGTCTGGAAAAAATAATCAGAATTTTGATTTCAGGAAATATGAGGAAAAGCAGGTTACCAAATCAGGGTACAATGTTTGCACATATTCCACCAAACAGATGGAAACAATGTGGTAAGTGTTTAAGAAACCTGGGAAATGCTTTCCTGGAAATGCTGGAGTCATTGTTTGTAAGCATTAAGCTGTCTCTGGAATGGTTCCAGTGCGCTCCCCCCGGACAGGCACTGGGTACATTGCTCCTGGTACCCACGTTTGGCTCTGTAGCTCACAGCCAGCATTTGCAGAATGCTTCAGAGAGAGGCAGTTTGTGTGTCCACATGGAAGGTGGGGTACACTCATTGCTACCCTGACTTCAGACCCTGCCCAAGACAACTCCGTGAATATACCCTGCAGTGGTAACAAGGACTTTCTGGGATTAATGTGTCATGTAAAATGAGAGGATTGTTTCTAGTCAGACAGTGAATCTGAAATACAGCAACAGCTGTGTACAGTGTGAGAAGGAAAAGTCTGTTTTCAAAGAAAGCAATAACGATAGTCTATGCTTGTCCAAATGGCTCAGTCTCTGGTGGCAGAGGTATACAGGAATGCTTATCTCTTCTGTGAGTCAGTTTCAGGCACTGAAAAACCAACAAATAGCTTTAATGTTTCAGTGTTAGGGTTCTCTTCAAGACTGAAAAATGGCCTAGTCAGGTGGTAAAGTCTGGTAATAAAACCAATCTTTTGAATTCTGTCCTGAGGATGAAAAGAACTACTTGGTGCATTACTTTCTTGATGGATTTGTTATTGGTTGGTTTTAGTACACAAAGTAGACAAAGTAGAAGAAAGATATAAGTGGAAGTAAGCAAAAATTTCTAGACATTCTTCCACTCACTGTCTTTGGCTCAATCCAGATTCTAATCTTCCCAGGCAAAATGCAGAATCACAAAATCACAGAATAAGATGAGTTGAAAGAGATCTGCAAGGGTGATGGAGTCCAGCTTCTGCCCATGCACAGCATCATACTCAAGGGTCACACCATGTGCCTGAGAGCACTTCCCAAATCCTTCTTGAACTCTGTCAGACTTGGTGCTGTGACTTTTTCCCTAGGAATCTTGTTCCAGTGCCTAACCACCCTCTGGGTGAAGAATCTTTTTCTAATATCCAACCTAAACCTCCCCCAAGACAACTTCAGACCATTCTCTGAGGTTCTGTCACTGGGCACCACAGAGAAGAAATTGGTGCCTGCGCCTCCTCTTTCCCTCATGAGGAAGTTGTAACTGCAGTGAGGTCTGTCCTCAGTCTTCATGCAGAACAGACCAAGTGACCTAAGCCACTCTTCATACAGCTTCCCTTCCATCTTTTTTGACCCTTTCTAATAGCTTAATATCTATCCCATATTGTGGTGCCCAAAACTGCCCCCAGCACTCGAGGTGAGGCTGCCCCAGGTCAGAGCAAAGCAGGACAATCCCCTCCCTTGCCCGGCTGTGATGCTGTGCCTGATGCCCCCCAGGGCAGGGTTGGCCCCCTGGCTGCCAGGGCACTGCTGACCCATGTTCAACTTGCCAGGACCCCCAGGTCCCTTTCCATGGCGCTGCTTACAGCACCTCATTCCCAGTCTGTC
>WBNP01000641.1:705900-770420 GCA_013401095.1 Passerina amoena
TGGCTTCCCTTGGTCAGCTGGGTAGGTTACCTAGTCATGGAAGGAAACCACGTTGATAAGCAGGACTTCCCTCTCATGAGCTGTGCTGGCTGTGACCAATGACTGTGCTGTCTTTCAGGTGCTTTTCAACACCCCCAGAATAATCTTCTCCACTGGAGTGAGACTGACAGGCTTGTCATTTCTGAGCTCCTCCTTCTTGCCTTTCTTGAAAATCAGGACAACGTTTGCCAGCTTCAAGTCAGCTTCAAGTCAGCTTCAGAGACCTCTCTGGATTCCCAACGTGACTCAAAAATCTTTGAGAGAGGTTTTGCAATGGCACTAGCCAACACTTAGTGAATCCCATCAGTGCCCTTAACCATATAGGGATCCAGCTGGACCAGCCAAATATCCTGCAATTTCACAGTCTGCTGGGGAATGATCATTCTTGTAGTCATGGTCCTTCAGCTGAGGGCACTGGTCTGTCATCTGTATTGAAGACAGAGGCAGAGAATGCATTAGCCTCTCTGCTTTGTCCCTGTATGTGAGGTGACCAGTCTCATCCTGTAATAGGCTGATGTTATTTTTCCAATGCAGAGTAGCTTGGCACCATTGCTTTGAGTTTAAGAAAAAGACGAGGTCTTGAGGGGCTGAGTGCTATACCAGTTGCACCTGAGGAAGCAATCTAATATGAGGAATGGAAACAACATGCACAGGGTGGAAATTACTTCAGATCTCCTTTATGCTGGAGACATACCAGTTTGTCCTCAACCAGCATTATTCGATTGGGGTTTTTGGTTATTTTTCCTCCCTGGGCAGCAGAAGGTGAAGCAAGGTGTCGGAAACTAGCTCAGAGGTTAATTTAGAGTGCAGAATTCAGCTGTGAAACCACAGGCAGCAGGTAAACCCAAGAGCATTCTTTGTCTAATCATTTATGATAAAAGTGCCACAAAGGTTTTCCCTCATTTATGGTGATTTATCACTCAACAATATTCAAAAAATGATAATCGATGGACCCGTTAGAGATCCACACAGTAATAAAAGTTATTTTTCTCAATGACTTTTTGTGCTAAAATGTATTTGGTGCTTTACACATTTCATAGACTTAATCGTCATTTTATTCACTTTAGAGATCAGGTCTATTACAAGCGTTATTAATTGCCCTCAAACTCAACTTCTAATGCTCTGTTCTGCTAGTAAGCCATCTGACATTTAAAGAGAGGGCTTTGGCAGTGCAGAGAGCAGAATACATCTAAAATCCTCCCCAGGTGTGGGTGGAACATAAGAAAAATATGCCAGCCTTTAGATAACTAGAGGTAACAGAGAAAAAGGAAAAATCTTATTTTTTCCCATTTTATGACCCATACAAAGTCTTTGTGCACCCAAAGACACTGAGTTTACGAGCAACTGACTTCAAATTTTCTGCAGAGGGAAGAAACTACAGACACCTTTAGATTTTCCCATCAATCTGTCCATCAATAGCTGCTGTAGATTGAAATATTTGAGAATCAATGAAGTCTGGGCACATACCTGGAGCAGAGGACAGATGTTGTGGGTATCTCAGGCTTAGCATGCCCACAGCAGCCTAACAGGCATGTCCGTTTAATTTTCCTTCATAGGAATATTTACTTTTCTCTGTTGAAATCTTGCAGATCAGGTATCTCCTGCAACATATGCACTACAGAGTTCCATGGTCTGGAACAACTCAGTATCTGATTTTTATGACAGAGGTATATCCAAAAAAAATATCTTCTCTGGCAGGGCTGATCATTCTAGGACAGTGTAGCCTGCTGAGGAATACTTTTGTGGCATGGCAGGTACTGCTGGAATTAATCCTCTAAAGCTTTTATGAAGTTGGAAGACAGGTTGTGTCAGAGAAGGAATAGGGGCAGAATCTGTGTATAAATAGGCTTCCCTGTTCAGCTATTCCCCGACTTATTTTTGTCTTTTTTCTGTTTTACTTCTGTGTTTTTCTAGGTTATGTGTGGACTGCAACTGGTAGAGTCAGGAATGTAGAGACAATATTTTTTTTTTAATGAAGACAGAATAATTCTGTTCATTGTACCAATGTCTATTTTTCAACCCATTATTTCAATTTTTTTTCTTGACCTGAAATTGATTTTGTAACTCACTGATATTAGCATAATACTTTTAGTAAGAGGCTTACTTTGGTCTTGCCTTGTTGCATTTTTTTTCAGTTTAAAAAAGGAACAATGAAATGTTTCAATAAAAATTCTTTTAGTGTGGACTGGGGTTTTTTTGTGTGTATTTAATTTTATTTTGTTTTATTTTATTTATTTAATTTTTAAAAAATAAAGTCGTTCATGGTACTGAAATTGGTGCAAAGGTTTTGAAGTTCGAAAAGCAAGAGTGTAACAAATGTGTTCACACCTCAACTTTGTTTTTGCTGGGAGTGCTCTGGCTTGAAATTTTTTTTTTCAGAAAATTTATTATTGACAATCTGATTGGAAAACAATGAAAGACAACAACCTGTGTTTCAAAAACTTTTCATCCAGAATTATTTTAAAAACACAAATGCAGCAGGATTCCAGCCAGAAAGGAGCAAGTCTTGACACAGAAACCCTTGGGTAAAAAACTCCACAGAAACCTTTCAGAAATGAGAGAGAGCTAGCATACTTTACATTTGTGGCTGTGCTTTTCCTTCTGATACCCTTTTTTTCTTCTGAAGCAGCTCTGCTTGAAATGGTTTTGGATCGAGCTTCTTTGGCTACACTGCTGTGCACAGTTAGAAAAAGAAAAATTGAATGCCTGTGCTGTTGTTTTGAGTCTTTATTTGGGCTTGCATCTAATTTTTTGTTCTCATCCTGGACCATTCTAGCAACTTCAGTTACATTTGCCTCTAGAGGTATTGCTACTCCTTTATTGGACAGGAATACAAACGAGTAATTGCTTCAGGCAGAGATCACTGCACACATTTGAACTTCCATTAAAAACAAACAAGCAAAAAGCCAAACAAAAACAACACCCAATGTTTGTTCAACATGATTCTCAGTTGTGTGCAATAGGCAGGAATCAAAGAGTGCCTTGATTTTTCTGTTTTCCCCATCTATGCTTTTTTCCTCAGGGAAATCTATAAGCATGTTTTCTGGGATTGTTTTTCCAATTTGGGAGAGATGAGCAATGCTATGGTTAGAAAGCTATTTGGGGTTGCCAGTTAAATCCTCTAACGTGTTAGTATGAGTGCAAGCAGATAGAGGTGAGAGCTGGTGGCTGTATAAATCCCAGTCTTTGACACTTGCTCCCCTTTTAGAAAGGTTTGAAACCTCAAAGAAAGGAATTTTTTCTTTTTTACAGGCTAGAAAAATGCACTTTTCTCCCTATTACTCTGCAAGACTTGGATTTGGTAAAAGTCTTGCTCCAGTTATTTAAAGTCTGTTATAGACAATCAGTATTCTATCTTTAGTACTATATTGGTCAAGACCTGAGGCTAAAGGTAAATTTAAGTACATAATTTTGGATAAAATTCTTCACTTACTGGCTATTTTCATTTAGGCAGCTTTTTTTTTTAATCAAAATGTGTATGTTCAGCACTATTTTGTGCATAGAAATATTATTTTTCCTGATTTAAAATTAATATTGATTTTTCCATATAAAGAGGAAGAGTTTAAACTGCAATAACCAGATTCAACCTACTTAGAAAAATAGAATGTGCAGGAAAACCCTGATGATTCCAAATAATATATACACTACATATATTGTAACTCTAAATAAACAACAGTGATGGACAAAGCAACAGGAAGCTGTCTTTTATAAATTTATAGGAAAAGTTTTACAGTCCCTTCTCATCTCTACTGAAATGCTTGATAAAAGTAAAAGAGTTGCCAAGCTACATTTTTGCATTCAAATTCATAATGGTAAAAACTGCTTGCTGACTGTAAGCGGATGCTTTACAAGATAGCAGCTGTTTTTAATATGTGCTTTGTGTGTGAAGTAGCTCATTTTTGTCCGCCTGATCAAGGTCATCACATTCACTGTTGTCAGGTTGGTTAATCCAGTCACATCTATTTTTTAAGGCCTCTTAAAGAACTCAAACAACAATTAAAAAAAATTTGAAAGAATCTTAAAAAAAATCTAAAAGGACTCATTGACCCTAAAATAAGTCTATTGTCTGTGTTTTGGAGGTTTTTGTTTGTTTGGTGTTTTTTTTTAAGTGACATTAAGGAGTATTGCTGCATGTGTATAACTTTTGGTGTCTCTGGTGTGTCTTCTCTTTTTGCTGAGGCAATGATTATTGATTATTGTTATTGTTGCAAAGATATGGTGTTTTCATAATGTGATAAATGAATTTAAAACTCCTTTTGGGAAAGATTTTGATAGTCTCAGATTAATTTCAAGCATAAAGGTGACAAAAATAATTTTGAGGGATAAAACAAGATTTAGAAATACATGCAAACCTGTGAGACAGTCAGAATTAAAGAAACAAAATACAAACAAGACTAGAAAATAGTCTGTGATTGAATGCTTGAGTAGAAGCCAAGCATTCAAAAAATTGCTTGGCATATTCATGGTGACTTTTTGGCAATTAGTTTTATATCTTAATTTCTTCCTATCTTAAGGCATTCTCTATGCTTATACACACTTGAGAGCACATATATATGCATATATATATACATCCAGAGCATTTGACATAGGTGGTGTAGATGCCAGCAACAAAAGAGGTGCTGATGAACCTTGAAACAGCACACAAAAAAGGACTGGTTGGGGATGTGGAGACTGGGACAGCCTTGGCTGGAGAGATTATGACATGGTGACTTCAGGATCCTGCTCAGTGGAAACAGGATAAGTAGGATTACAATCCTGGATTTGGAAAGAACTTAATTTGGCCTCCTCAAGAACCTATTTGTAAGATCCCTAGTCCTTACAGATATAGAGAGCAGGAGGGCCTATGACAGTGAGCATTCAAACATAATTTCCTCCAAGCTGAAGATCAGCACACCCTTGTGCGCAAGAAATCGAGCGAAGAAGACTGGAGATCTGCATGGATGAGCAAGGAGGTTCTGACAAAAACTCAAACTGAAGAAGCAATTTTGCAAAATATGTAAAAAGAGACAGGCCACTTGAGAAAAATATAGGAATGTTTTCAGAGTATGCAGGGATGTGACGAAAGAGGTGAAGGTCCATTTGGAATTAAATCTGGCAAGGGATGTCAGCAATCACAAGTTGTCTTCAAGTATACCAGTAGCAAATGAAAGAATCAGGAAGATGTGGCCCAGTGCTGAATGCGGTGCATGCTCTAGTGACAAACAGAGAGATCATTACTAAATGCCTTCTTTGCTTCAACCTTTTCTGCTAAGTCTGGCCTGCAGGAGCCTCAGCCCCTGGAGACAAGAGAGAGTCTGGAGAAAGGAAGACTTTCCCTTGATGAAGAAGGATCAGCTGGGAGATCATACAGGCAAACTGACAGCCACAAATCCCTGGGCCCTAATGGGATGCACCTGCAAGGGCTGAGGGAGCTGGCGGATGTTATTGACAAGCCATTTTCCATAAGTTTTTAGAGGTCACAGAGAACAGGAGAGCTGCCTGCAGATTGGAGTTGTGTCATTCTAGTATTTAAAAATGGCAAGAAGGAGAACTTTACTTACCAGAGAACTACAGGCTAGTCAGTCTCACCTGCATCCCTGGAAATGTGATGGGATAGCTTATCCTTGATGTCATTTACTTGGTGAGAAAAAGGAGGTTATCAGGAGTAGCCAACATGGATTCACCAAAGGGAAAACATGCTTGATCAGCCTGATAGATTTCTAGGCTAGAATGACTGTGTAGATGGGGGAAGAGCAGTAGGATGTTGTCTTAACTTCGGCAAAGCTTTGGACGCTTGTCTTCCATAACATCCCATAGGTGACCTCAGGAAACGTGGGTTAAAGGAGTGACAGAGAGGTGGCTTGAGAACTGGCTGCATGGCAAAGCTCAGGGGGTTGTGCTAAGTTGAAGGCCTATAACTGTATTCTCAGGGAGTCAGTGACCTGGACAGCAGGGCAGAGTGTACCCTCAGCAAACTTGCTGATGATTCAAAACCTGAAGCAGTGTCTGCTCCAGCAGATGTCTGTGTTGACAGTCAGCATGAGCTGGACAGGCTGAAGTTCAACAAAAGCAAGTCTGCAAGGTCTGTGGCTGTGGATGAATAATGCTGGTTACAATGCACCAGCACAGGCTGGGGGTTGAGCTGCTGGAAAGCAGCTCTGTAGGGAAGGACCTGGGGGTCCTGGTGGACAAGAAGCTGTCCAAGAGCTAGCAGTGTGCCCTGGTGGACAAAAAGGCCAGTGTTGTTCTGGGCTTGCTAGTGCAATATACAGGAGATTATCCAGTCATTCAACTCAGGTCTGGTGAGACAGCATCTAAGTTCTGTGTCCAGTTCTGGAACCACTGGAGCAGAAAAATGATCACATTAGTAAGAACTCACTGGATATCAACATAAAACGAGAAGTTTTGATTGAGTGTAAGAGCAAATGTGAGCTTGATATTTGGTCAGAGAGTTGTCATAATTATTGTTGGCAATGGACATTCATGAAAAATCTTGGCTCCATAAAATTAAGTGGTGAATTAGCAAACTCTTTATTGGAAGAATCTCTAGACAAATTGGCAGATACAAAAAATGTGTTGAAATCAGGCTTTTGGACAGGAAGGACTGAATTTCAATGACTCAGGATTTGCACTTAGATATGGTTATTTCTAGATTTAAATGCAGCTGCTGCTGCAAAGACCATTCACATTGAAACATGATGCAACCCAGTATGTTGGAAGTCAGTGAAGAAGGCAGCTGTGATATAACTGGTTGTTACAAGTGGCATGGTAGTGACAATTGCTATCATCATTGTATGGAAATAGTTTTATGGCTGTATAAATTAGCAGCAATATTCTATTAAAAGGTATTTTACCACTGCTATTGAAATTAGCTTGCCTTCTTTCAGAATTAACTTGAGCTATTATATCCAGTTCTAATGCATCAACAAGATAGCAGAAATGTAGATGACTAGGTAGACATATGATCCAAAACCCATCTATTTCAAGCATGAGACAAGCTGTACTAGGTATGTCATGAAAGGATTCTTTCAGTGATGTGCTACACTCTTTTAACAGCTAGACATATTTCTGAATCATGGTGGTAATTGTCTAAATTAACCCAAACCCAAAGCTTCTCAACCTTCAGTAACACATCTTGGTGTGTGTGTAATAGAGTCCTGTGCAATACAACAGTAGTTATATGGAGATGAAGAGATGAAAAAAAAATCATGCACTGTGACATCTGTCCAGTGAGATCTGGATCTCAAAATCTTTATCTTTGATGTTCTGCCAATAAGAAGCTCTGTAAATCTTCGGTGTCATTCCATTAGAAAAGAAGAACAGAGAGTTACCTACCAAGAGAGAGGGACTACAACCACTTCTCACTATTTTGGCATTGCTATTGGCACAGCAGCTAAGCAAAATGTTTATCAGAGGACTTCAAAACAGGCAATGCACAGGGCAAAAAAAGCAGTTCAGTTCATGCTTTGATGAATTATTTATCCTATTTCTTCCTCCAGTGAATACTGCATTTTCTTTGAAAGATCTCTTATGTGATGGTTTAAAAGTGCATTTACTGTAACAATGTGCTCTGAATAATTGTATTTTGTATAGTTTCCCTGCTATTTTGTGTTCCTATCTAGGATACTGAGAACATGCTTGACTGTGATTCCTCATTAGGATTTGCTGGCATCACTTCTCTTCCTTGACAGTCATTATTATCTTGGCATCATCTGGTTTGGCACAATAAAGTTACTTTAATCTGATATCTAGAAATTAAATTCAAAATAGCTGCATTTCCTGCTGTGGAAATTTCCCTTGTGACCCTTCTCACTAGGCAGGACATTATTCTCAGCATAAAATTGACTATATTTATTTGTGTGATTGTTAGCAATGAATTTGATTACTTATTTTATAATAGTTTTTCTCCACTTGTTGAGTGCCTAAGTGAATGGATAGCATTGCCAGTTGTTATGATGTTATTATAAACTAGAAATAATAAAGCTAGGAACTTTGAAATAGCACACTATTTCCTCTGGGAAAACAAGTGAAAAAATACTTTATGTTGAATAGTTCATGTAGGTATACATAAAACCACTTTGATAAAGGATGATTAATTCATTTTTGTCTGTGTTACTTCACAGCTAACCTATTATGGAACAAAACCCATAATCTTTGCAAATTTTAAACTGTTTGTAATGCCTTCTTGCCAATAAAAGTAAGGAAAAATATTAACATCGCAAACTACTGAATTTAGTTTTTTGTTGATTTGTTTCAAAATATTTTCCTGTGGTGAGCCTATAGTAGTTTTTTCTCAGCCCACGTGAATAATGAAAGAAATACAGAAATGAGAACACCCTCCCTTTTGTACCCAGTCCTTGTATATTTGAAACTATTGAAACAGCTGGCTTTCTTACTCAGTTGTAAGCCATGGTGGTGGTTAATTAATGATATCTATGTTCAGTGTTAGCACATTGGGATTATTCCCTGTGTCAATGGCCAATATGCATGATTATCTTACAAATAATGAATACATAATTCTTTACAAATTCTACTGGAAGAAAACAGAAGCCCTTTAGAAAGTCAGTGTTAGGAACTTTTAAAAAGAATATAAGCTCTACTGAAATATGTACTTATTGGAAATAGACATAAGCATTTAACATAAGTTATTTGAAAATCCTGTCTTAAAGATGAGGGTTGTCTCTATGGAAAATGAGCAGGGCAGCTAAAAGGATAAATTTTCTCTATCAGTGTAGTAAATATATATGGGATGCCATTTTCCCATGACCATTAGGTAAGTTTTTGGACAGTGTCACATTGCATTGGAATTGATGTCTGCTTTTCTCTCTATTGTATGTTTTACTTTATGGAATATATTGCTTTGAAATTTCAGGAAGAACAATACTGAACACCTGTACATAAATACCAAACAAATCAAAAGTTTTAGGAAGCCAGGTTACCATATATTTATGTATTTACTTAGTATGTAGAGTTCACTTACTGTTAGTTCCATTTTATACCTGGTAGAATTTTGTAGACAAGTACCTCTTGCTACTGACTGTACTTGCATGTTTTCTACTTTACCCAGGTTCTGTTCTACAACATATTTAGAGTTATTAAGCAAAATTATATTTTAAAATACCAGAAATATAAGGAAAAAATCGATGGCTATTTATGTAATTTTATAAAGACTAACAAAAATACTAAAATCAGTAGTCAGTTACCTTATTTGTGAGTGACAAAAATCACAGAATCACAGAACCACACAGAATTACCAGGTTGGAAGAGACCTTCAAGACCTTCGAGCTCAACCCATGCCCTAACACCTCAACTAGACCATGGCACTGAGTGCCACATCCAGTCTTTTTTTAAACACATCCAGGAATGGTGACTCCACCACCTCCCTGGGCAGGCCATTCCAGTACTTTATCATCCTTTCTGTAAAAAACTTTTTCCTAACATCCAATCTAGATTTCCCTTGGTGCACCTTGACACTGTGTCCTCTGGTTCTGTCAGTTGCTGTCTGGAGAAAGAGACCAACCCCCACCTGGCTACAGCCACCTTTCAGGGAGTTGTAGAGAGTGATAACGTCACCCCTGAGTCTCCTTTTCTCCAGGCTAAACACCCCCAGCTCTCTCAGCCATTCCTCACAGGCCTTGTGTTCCAAGCCCCTCACAGCCTCCTTGCCTCCTCTGGACGCGCTCAAGCGTCTCAAGGTCCTTCCCAAACTGAGGGCCCAGAACTGGACACAGCACTCAAGGTGAGGCCTCACCAGTGCTGAGTACAGGGGAAGAATGACCTCCCTGCTCCTGCTGGCCACACTATTCCTGATACAGGCCAGGATGCCATTGGCCTTCTTGGCCCCCAGGGCACACTGCTGGCTCATGTTCAGCCGGCTGTGGACCAGCACCCCCAGGTCCCTTTCCTCCTGAGCACTGTCCAGCCACACCGTCCCCAGCCTATAACGTTGTAGGGGGCTATTGTGGCCAAAATGCAGGACTCAGCACTTGGAGTTATTAAAAATCAACTTATGGGACTCTGCCCATCCATCCAACCATTCCAGATCTCTCTGCAGAGCCCTCCTACCTTCCAACAGATCAACAACGCTCCCAGCTTAGTGTTGTCTGCAAATTTACCATGAAAGACTCAACACCCTCATCCATGTCATCAGTAAAAAATATTAAACAGAACTGGCCCCAGCACAGACCCCTGAGGGACACCCCTGGTGAGCAGCCACCAGCTGGATGCAGCACCATTCACCAGCACTTTCTGGGCCCAGACATCCAACCATTTCCTAATCCAGCAAGGAGTGCTCCTGTCCAAGCCGTGAGCTTTTCCAGGAGTGTGCTCTGGGACACAGTGTCAAAGGCCTTGCTGAAGTCCAGGTACAACATCCACAGCCTTCCCTGCATCCACCAGGCGGGTCACCTGGTCATAAAAGGAGATCAGGTCGGTCAAACACGACCTACCCCCTCCTAAACCCATGCTGGCTGGGTCTGATATGCTGGCCATCCTGTAAGTGCTGTGTGTTCACTTTAAAGAATACAAGAAAATTAGCGCCTTGTATTACCTATGTACCTATGGCTTCCATATCAGGCCTTGCACAGAGTTCTTACAGCAAATAGCCATAACCAGTATGGAGAATTTGCTGATGTAGGCAACGTCTTATGTTATATGGAATAAATCAGGACCTATATGTCTATATATATATATATATATATGTTATTATATAGGGAAACTCCTGAATTACTCTATTCTTCATCAGTAAAAGATTTACCAGAATTAAAAAACCACAAATGAAAAATGTTATTTCAGATTGGTGGCTGAAGCAAAAAATCTGTGTCACCATACAACAGAACAGTTTCTGAACTAAAAGAATGAAATATCTTAAGAATTTGACTTAACAGCAACTTACGGCATGGATGGTGCTGTCTTTTAAAAATTGATTATCATCTATTTATTTAAATATACACGTTTTTTTGATTATATTGATTATTACTGTAAGGAGGATTGGGCTGCTGAGCTGTGCAAAACATTCCTGAAGAAAACCAAGTGCCTCAGACCTGACTATAGACACCTGTGATGTTGGGCTGACAAATCTTGAGATACAGTACAATTGATTTGCTTCAATATTTGTGATAGGAGTCTACCAGCAGTTATAAGAAGCAAAAAGACAGTAAATGTGCTCCTATGAACTGTAAAGCGTAGAAGTTAAGTAGCTGAAGAAATCAGAAATAATGGATATATTTCTACAGAGATGTTACCACTCAGGCCACCTATAGTTGACAGTGACATACTAAGCAGAACTAACGTAGACAAAAATGATGGCAGAAACACTAAGGTAGGTAGGCATTTGCCAGGAAATACTAATACTAAGGTGAGTGTCAGATAAATAGGACTCAATGGAAATTTGTGCCGTGATAGGCTGTGTTAAAATGAAGATAGCTGAAGCAGAGGAAACAACCACTTTTGGTCATGATTGTGGAACGGTGACAAGATTATTTATGGTGAATGATGCTTGAAATGCTGTAGATCTCAGAAGGAGATATTGATCATGATATGCCCTATCACCGGGAATAAATATTACCAATTGTTATGTTAATGTCATTTTTTCCCAGAAAGATGTTTGAAAGAACATATTATTTTGATATTTGATAGCAACTTTCTTCACCAAATATTTGCAAATAATCAGCAAAAAAGTGTTATTACTCCAGGTTTAGTTTTTGGTATAAAATTAGAGTATTAGAGAAGAATGAGCTTTGGCTAACATATTCTAGATGAAGTAATAACAAACAGATTCAATTTAAGTGAAATGGTAAGGACCAGTGAAAAACTATCATAAAACTGATCACTCAGGTAAAGGGACTAGCTGGAAGAAGTGCTCTAGACTAGGAGTTTGGGAACTGGAAGGCATAAATAGTGGAGTTTCTGTACAAATAAGTGCTGAAGCTCTCAGGAATCTATTCCCTAAAAGATGCAAAAACCATGTAGGAAAGGATTTGCTAAAATATGAGAAAATCGCCTTCTCAAGAAGCATTTAAAATGCTGAACTAGAAAAAACCCCTCTCAGTTTTCTTTAAGTTTTTTTAGTTTTTTTTACTCACTTTGAGTTTTACTTAATCACCAAAAAAAGCATTTTTTAGAGATCTGAAACTTGGAGATAAGCCTTCACATGGGAACATATTACAGGTCAGTGGAATTAGACCTTAAAAGTTGTTATAACTAGTAGCAGAGAGTAATTTAGCTATAGAAACTAAATGATGAGGAAGAGTGCTGTAAGTAGATAGGGCACAAAATGCAACAGTGCAAAATTATGTGCTGACAATCTAATCACAGTCATTTCAGCTGTAACCTGATGAGTTAGAAATGATACCTGTAGAGAACAACCTGACTGACTAGCCTAGTTCAGACTTATCTCTGATTGTCAGTGTGATGGGACTATAAAACCTGTAATGCACCCTTATAATGAGTCAGAAAAGGTACTTCTGGAAGAGATGAAATAAATTCAATGTTTTTGAAAAGGGTATTGATAAGACTTAAATCTGGAGTACTGCATATTTCAGATCATATTCAGGAAAAATGGATTTCAGCCTAGAACATTATCTAAGAAGAGCTACAGAAAAGATAAAGTGAATGGATGTCGCAGACATTTTTTTTGTGAAAATCCTTTTCTTAGGATTTTTCCTTCTGAGAAGCTGAGAGGCCTCAGAAACAAAATGTAAGCAATGGTTATCTGCTGCTGTGGAATGCAACAGGTGGATCCGTGATTGGTCTCATGTGGATGTTTGGAAATAGCGACCAGTCACAGCAGAGCTGGCTCTCTCTCTCTGTCCGAGCCACAGACCTTTGTTTTCATTCCTTTCTATTCTTAGCTGAGTTAGCCTTCTGAGATGAAACTTTTTCTTCTATTCTTTTTAGTATAGTTTTAATGTAATATATATCATAAAATAATAAATCAAACCTTCTGAACATGGAATCAACATTCTCATCTCTTCCATCACCTGAAAACCCCTGTGAGCACCGTCACAAATGGAGAGCTTGTTCATGACAGGAGGTTTAAAGACCTCAATTTGTACTGTATTATAAATTAAAGATTGTGAGGCACATGACAGATACAAATAAATATGTCCAAAGATAAGGACAAAGATAATGTTACCCTTTCACCACAGAAGAGGAAGAAGAGATTTTGTGGTGAAAGGGTAACATTAGTAGAAACCTGAAATAAATGTGTCCTGGAAATTTATGATTGTTAGGAAAAAAATCCCCAAACAAACCAAGCAATGGAATGACTGGGGGACAAAGACAAACATCTTTAAGCTGTAGATAATTTAGTCTGAAAATCTCTGATATGGTGATCTATGTTCAGAACGCCAACAAGGTCTCTAAGCTTACACGAGGATGACCCTAGATGACTGTGTTAGGAAAATGAAATTTTCTTAGTATTTTTCATAACATCATTTATTCAAAAAGGAAAGGTGTGTTTCCTTAACTCCCAAAAGATTTAAATACCAGAAGTGTTGACCCTATTCCTAACTTTTTTTTACTTTTAATAGTGTTGCACACCTGGGATACATTCCCAAAACTGCTCCTCATTCTGTTAACTCTGCACTGGTTTTGCTGGTATTTCTTCTCTCAGATATACTATCATATCTAACTAGCAGTATAGTTGATTTCAGGTTTTTTCCTCTGCTAATCACTTTTCACAATGTTTGACCTGATTCCAGTATCTGAACAATGGAGAACAGTTCTAGACCAACTTAGAGACAAAGCAGCCCACTCTTTTCTGTCAAGCTGTAACAAATTACCTAACCACACACTGTACAACCTATGTATATAAACAGTATGTTTCTAGCTTGTATATACCTCCTTCACTTTCATTTAAGTAGAAATGGTGCACTGACATGCTAAAGGGATCCCTTGTGTTTCACAGGAGATATTTATTTTCCAGTCACAATATCCTCTCATATTCATCAAATACAAAAGAAACATGGAGGGGGAGAGCAATTTTTTATGCTGCTGTGTTAGTATATTGGCTGCTGTGTGATGTTTGAGAAACTGCATTCAGCATATTTCTTCCTATGAAAGGGTTTTCCAGTTCTAACTGAAAGAATCCAAGCAAAAATGATAGCCTATTTCTTTCTCTTTAGGAGAAACTGAGATACTCAATCTGTGCAATACCAATTTATATTTTATTATTATAAAATATAAATTTATATTTATTATTTATACTAAACAAGGACCAATAGGAGGAAATCCTTGAGACTGCAGTTCTCCCTGGATATCAGAGCAATTTTAGGCATGGATGAGACTTGAGTAAAAAGCTGGGATAATATCAGGTTCAGGATGTTTATATACGCTTATAAGTGTAGAATACAATTCCTTAGCTAGTGCCTATCATAAAGACTTCATACCAAATGTGACAAAATTCCCATGGTAGGAGGTACACTCTTTTGTTATGTAGATTATTGTTTTGTAAAACCCTTTATGCAGTGCTCAAGAAATGTAGATGTCCTCTCCTTTTACTGGTCCATAGGAGCTGAAATGAAACATTCCACGGGATCAAGCCTGTGGTTTTAATCACCCAATCCACTTTTATGAAAATTGTTGCCTTATCCTGGACATTTCTCAGCAGCAGTGATTAATCAAAATTTAAGAATATGGTCATTTAAAATTTTGTATTTACAGTTTATTTATCTCCAAAATAAAGCTCAAAATCAATGGCCAAATCTTTTTAAGTGTCAGTACCACTAAACTGAAGAAAAAGAAATTTATCTGGCATTTAGGCAGCAAGCCACTTCTCATTGTTTCCGGACTACAATCTTAGCAGATTTGGCAAATCCTATGTATTTTTTCCCAGGAAGCTCATGAAAAAAGATAAAATTACAAAAAATTTGGAAATGGTTAAGTATGAATTCTTCCCCTACTGACACAGATGGTGAAAGCCTAAATAACAGAAAGAGGTTTTATGTACAGTTTTGTGAAAGTCTTTATAGTGCAAAATCCCAATTTTCTCTAATTTTTGTGTTCATTGACATGGCTGGTTCACTGTCTGCAGTTTTAAAGATTGCATGATGCAGGATTAGAGAGTTAAGCAGATCAACTCCATGTGAAGAAAAGTAGGAGCCGTTTTGCTGCAGAATTGCTGCAAATTGCTCCTGGTTTTCTTTTAAGCTTGGTGTGTCAGATGCTGAAAACCACCTCCGTTCAAATTCATAGAGAAAAGCAGAGAGTTTGAAATGTTAATCCATGGTACATTAATAAGTTGCCATTGCTGGCAAACAATGCCAGAGCCCTCTCTCTTTTTCAGGGGGACTAGTTATGGCATAAACATGGGAAAACAGAGAATGTCCGCCTGAATGCCAAGTGAATTTGCTGTGAATACTGGTTTAGTAAAGGAGAACCTGTCAATTCAGAATGCCAGAAAGCTGTCTACTGTACTACCCAGAAGGGCAGTGTCTAGGACATGCTACTGTCTTTCCAACATGGATTTTGAAGATAGGATGGGATTGCTTTTTCTATATAAATATTGCTTTTTGTCAGAATGTTCCTTTGATGTTGCTGAACTAACAAAAGGTAAGAAGCTCTTAATTAATTTGTGAGCATTCAAATAGTTATAGGAGGATGCTAATTAAATAATTGATATGGATTCCTTAAATTAGAAAGACATTAAGTAATTAAACACAATCCTTCTGCAGTGAATAATACCTGTTAGCAGTTGTGATTCTGTGTCAGCCTTGTGATGCAGTAAACAAAGAAACAAAATAAACAAACAAACAAAAGGTAAAAACATATCTTTGAAACATCTCTGGGACCGTGGGCGTCCTGCTTGAAAAAAATCTGCAGATTAATGTGAATGTTTTTCAAGCTAATTAAATTGAAACGCGTCATTTCTCACCGTGAGTACCTAATTACAGAACAGAAGAGTTGGATAGATAAGAAGTACTCGGTGCTGTAAGGACAATCAATATAAGTAAAACAGTTTCAATACAATTCCTGAATCCTAAGATATGTTTAAATAAATAATAAGATTCCCTAGAGAAAACATAAATCACTGCCACTACATTCAAACTGATATTTACTTACATATACACCATTCAAAGTACTGAAGCTGACTCAGTGTAGGAATCTCTATGTACGGATGAGTGGTGGGCAGCTTTTGACTTTTAATATTTTTGAGATCTGATAAATATTTCAGCAATGTCAGTTTGTGTTTTGGAAGACCACGATATTAAAATTTTTAAGAAAATAAGCTCTAGTCTTCACTTAAAGAGATTGTTCTGCAGTACAAAGACACAGTTCTGAGGTGACTTTATTAAACATCTGGGACCCATGGGACATTTTAGTGACACGGATATTTTAGGGGGAGAATAAGCATCATACATTTTCAAATCTAATCAAGAATCCACAAATATTCATGTTTCTCCATGAATCTCATGGGAGTCTACTCACAAAAGAACAGATTAAGGCCCAGCAGAAATTCATTGCTTTTTAGATGATGATTTTTCTTTCATATTCTAGTGAATAGATCATATTCTTTCTACAACTGTCACATGAACATAGCAGATTTCATGTCTGTGTGGGAAGCTGTTCAAGAAGATGGGTATGCCATGTCAGGAAAAACTCTCCCTCTCACAATGACAATATACAGTCTACTCTGCAGAAAAAAGCAGCTTTAGCTAGGTGTATCCGATATTGATAGCTATGCCTAAAGGAATTTCAGCTGCAGTCTTTACTGATATTTAAAGAAAAAACTAATTTAAAAATTATCAATACTGTTAATATACTGGTGATATGGTATATTTTTATTAAAAAGTACTGAGCTACACAGATGTTTGGGGAGCACTGAAAATGTTCAAAAATCAATGTATCATACTACCATGTTGAAATAATGAATAAAGGTGCAACCTATAGTAACCCTACAGAGACACTTTGTAGATGATCATTCCACAGTGATAATGGATCCCATTTTTCCTTCCAGGCCTACTGAGTTTAATGCAGTCTGGACCATCTGTTCAAGTGCAGCCTTTTAGGAGCATACAAGAGTGTATGGTATTCCTTGACACACCTCCTTGCACATATGAAAAGCCATGCTAGCAGTTCAGGAATAATACTGAATCTTCCTAAGCATGCACAATATATTATGCATTCTTTTTGCAGAGCTCTGCTCTCATTAGCAATCTGTCAAACAGCTGCTTTAGAAAACATGATAGATAACATAAGAAATACAGAAACTTCTTTTCATAAAGAAACGTGTTACAGAGAGGCATACCCACATCAACTATTTCCTTTCTGGCACAGTGCGGAAACAGTAAACATCTGTGTACTCTGCCTTCTATCAACAAAACTTATGTGTCTGAATGTTAGGTCAAGGCTTTGTCTGTGAAGAGGCTTTTCTTCATCTTGTAACTCATGTATTGATATTTCACCAGTTGAGAGTAAACAGAGTGTGGGAACACAAGCATCCTTTAAGCTTTCATTTAAACAGGACACTTTCAAAGTTCATCTTCTCTTAATTAAAAGCCATGTACTCAACAATAAAGATACAGTCCAATAGCAGGTTGCAATTTGTTCTGAAGGACGTAATCAACATAACACTTTTTACAAAATAAGACTAGACTGCTAGTCCAACCTACACCTCATTTTATTTTCAGGCACTTTAGAAGCATTTAATGATATACAGATAAATAGCTGTTGGTAGTCATTTGCTGTATTTGAAGAGATATCTGTTCTTGTGGTTTCATCTTTATACAGCTTGATTGTACTTTCTCGTTACAGTTCTTTAGGTATTGTATTGGAAGAAAATGAGGGAGACTGAAAGATACCTACTGAGTTGTTAGCTCTGTCTGAGAGCCTCTACAAATGGCTTTCTCACAATTAATTGTCTTAAATTAGGTTGCAATAGCAGTGATCTCAAAAATGATACCTCATGTGTCTCAGCTAATGACTTCAGACCTCAGAGACTCTGCTGTTTACAAGCACTGATTCAGAGCATAGTTTATAGTTTCTGGTCATAGGAGCTAGAAACTAAAACCTGTTGAGGTGAAGTAGATACTGGTCACAGACACCACTTTTAATACATGGAAAACCCCAAGGTAAATACTAAGGTACTATAGTTCATCTGTTCTTTAGAGAGCTGGAGCTGACTGGAAGTGAAGATTTGTATGTGAATTGAAGTTCCAGAATTTTTATGGGCCTGTTGTGGATTTGGCTCTAATCCTCTCATTCTTAGTTCTTATAAAATAGGGATAATGTTTCTTCATAACAAAAAATGTTATTACTCTGGGGTATTCTGTGTTG
Source organism: Passerina amoena (assembly GCA_013401095.1). Taxonomy (NCBI): domain Eukaryota; kingdom Metazoa; phylum Chordata; class Aves; order Passeriformes; family Cardinalidae; genus Passerina; species Passerina amoena. Next base: position 724,195 of record WBNP01000641.1, read on the forward strand.
TAATTATTTTGCTCACTTAAACACCAGAATTTATCTAGAAAGATAAGAATTCAGAATACATTAAATTATGAGAATTGGAAAAATATGAATCGTCAACTAAAAAATCACTTTGTGCATATATATGACAAAACAGTTGTGGACATAATTGACACTGTCCTGCAAAACATCCATGTCTCCAAATTGAAGAGACATGGATTTGATTGTGTTAAGGTCTGATTATTAAAATTATTAGAGAGATGTCACTGCCCAAATTAAGGTACAAATTCTAAAGTCAGTAGCACAGATTTTTCTTCAACAGTACAGAGTAGAGAGAGATAGGGAAATGACATATGGGTGGGGGAGGTCTTAACATCCCATGCTGCATCAAAAGAAGTGTGATCAACAGGTCAAGGGAGAGGATTCTGGTCCTCTACTTTGGAGCGCTGCCTCCAGCTCTGGTGTTCCCAAAATAAGGACATAGAATTCTTGGAGCAAGTCAAGAGGAGGCTAGGAAATTGATGAGGACTGGAGCATCTCCCCTACAGAGACAGGCTGAGAAAACTGAGACCATACATGCTTTATCCTATGTGGAGAATTCATAGCAACCTCAAAGTATCTGAAGGGGCCCACAGGGAAGTTGCAGTGGGAGACTTCATAAGGAACATTAGTGATAGAACAAGGAGTAATGGGTACAAAGTAAAAGACGGGAAATTTAGGTTCAATATTAAGAAGAAATGTACTATGAGGGTTGCCCAGGGAGCCTGTGGATGTCCCATCCCTGGCAGTGTCCAGGACAGAGTGTCTGAGGCTCTGAGACGGGATGCTGGGACTAGATGATCTTTATGGCCCATTCCAGCCCCTTAACATTCCATGATTCTATGTTACACATTAGTTTTAAGTAAATTTGTTTCATATATGATCTTCACACATCATCAAGACATTTAAGCTGTATAACTTCCCCTAGTAGTGCTTGTCCTTCATGCCTTATAAGCCTCTTTCATGTTCTTAGATGATTATCACATGTAGCCTCCAAAATAAAAAATATCTAAGAGTTTGTCAATGGTCATGCTCAGTTGGGAAGTACATTAAACTTTACAATTATGCTATGAAAAGCCATATCATATGCTTTATGAAAGCTTATTTGATAGAAAAAGAAGAAAATGCTTCAATGAGGAAATATGTTACAAATTAAATCACCTAACCTATGCTAACTAAATAAGCATTTTTATTCACTTGCCATTTCTTCCTTTACTTTCATATTTTTCTTTTCCTTACCTGGAAAATTCAAGTCTCTAGGTCAGTTTGATTTTATTTTATGCCTTTTCTGCTAAAAAAAAAACAGAGATGAAAAATGAATGGTGAAAAATGTAGTACCAGAGAAATCAAAGTAAGCCTACTATCTGCTTACCAATTGCATGGTCTGTTTTGAAGTATTTGCCTTATGAGCCATAGATGCAAGTTGCCTGCTTTTAGTAAAGAGGTACCCAGAATTTTTTCTATGTAAGTTTGACCTGAGTGAGTTGCAAAACTGAATGTCATAAAAACTTCTTGAGAAATCACTAGAAGTACATCATATTCATGCTTGCTAACATTAGCAGCACAGCATAGGTATTTACATTAACAAATGTCTTCCGGAGAAATTTATTTTCCTTGATTGACATATAGGGAAACTAACCCATAAATGCCAATTTTGATATCAATTTTTTACCAAAATACAAAAATAGGGTGGTATAGGTCAAAAGTTAGGTTTGGGTAGCATGACACACATAATGGCTTGTATTGTATATTTTTTTCTATTGCATCTAGAGTGTATCTCCTGTATCACATATTTGTTTAAATACCTAGCAATGGATATGCTTTACAAACCCTTTCTAATCACTTGCTTTATGGCGCTGTACACTGGTTTGCTTAGAAAATAGAATAGAGCCAAGTGTTGAATAATTAATTAGCCTGTGTCCAATGTGACCTTTCCTTAAACACATTAACTAGAAATGAGGGCTAATATATATGTTGTAAAGTTCTATTGTACAACACAAATATAGGTATGCATCTGAATGATATAGGCATGCATGTATATAATTATTATTAAGTAATTTTTGATAAAAATAATTTTATTTTATAATAATAAAATTTCATTTTTATACTAGCTCTTTGTCATAAAAATGAAGTTCTAAACTACAAAAAACAGTATAACAAAGCATTAAGAAATATGAAGCACTTGATTACGTCTGAATTTTAATTTCACCTGACTGCACAAAATAATTATACATACAGCTTTCAACTGTTTTTACACATAAAAAGATGTATGATCTTTTTAAGATGCTTTGGAGTACAGAAACTTGGAGAACAGCTGTTATTCCCATTAGCAAAGTCTCTATTAAAAGGGCAAAATGCTTGTTTCCTATTGTGTCACGATGAGTAAATAAAATTAAATTAAACTTGAATCTATGAATTTCTGAATGAAATTAGATGGATTTTGAAATATGAGATTACATTCTTAGTTTATGGTACAATTCTACATTTAATCACATGCCATATTCCTATTGTTTTTGCAGAGATTTTGCAGACTTGTGGTTGTTAATTGTTATGTCACATTTATTTCCCTTTATTTTCTTTTCCTTTTTCTTTTCTTAAGCCAGTCTTTCTATCATCCATTTATCTATCTATCTATCTATCTATCTATCTAGTTTCCCTAGTGTGTTGTTAACTCATCTGAAGTGAAGATTCATCATATTTAAGCTGTTCCCTTCTTATCCTACAGAAGGTGCAATTTTGACTGACAGATTAAACAGCTGGAGGAAACAAAAAGAAGAGAAATACAGTACAAAAAACAACTATCTCTTGGAACTGACAGTCAAGTAAGAAAAAAAATTATGGGTGCATCCACGTTGATAAGATTATATGAAGCCTGTAAAACTGCAATGATGGAACAGTACAGTAATTTCTAGCTAGAGAACACAAATTAAGGTTGAGTTCCACATATTATAATGCATTTGAAAAATTTTCAGTCATGTACCTTTAAATTTAATGCATTCCTACCATATTTTTCAGCAACAATTACTTACTGCTAGGAATCTTGTGTGTGGTCTCCTTCAAAAAAAGTATAGAAAATGCACAGTTCTTGTGTTACTTCAAATGTGGGTCTATTTTTCTCAATGAACTAGATATTTTAATCTAGATGGTACTTTAAGTAATGTAGGGAGCCTCACAGGTTATGTTTCCTAGATCTCTGGCAGAATTGGCTCTGCAGATCCACTGCGGAAAAGTGTGGGCCACTAGGCCAAGTTTCCGGGCTGAACTTCTGGCTTTAAATGTTGGGGTGCTATTGGAGCCCAAGGTGATTTTCTGCCGGGAAAAATGCATATCACAAGATGTTATTATTCCTAAAAATAATTTAAGGCCATGTATAGCTATCCAAGAAAACTAGACAAAGGTATGTGTGAGTTGTACCTTTAGAAAGTTAAAGCATCTTGTTTGTTGGTTGACTTTGTGTGATAGGGAGCCAAATAATCATCCCCTATCATAAAGTCTCCTTATAATTCAAGGCCAAACCAGAGTTTCAACATCTTTTTTTTTTTTTTTGCATTTGTTTTTGTTACACCCTGTTATTTACAAGGCTTTAACTTCTGATTAATTCTGTGTTAGTGAAACACAGAATGGATTTAGTTACTAAATCATAATTGTATGTCTTTCACTTGTAACATTCATCCTTTCAGTCTAGCTAACTGGAGGCTGTAACATTAGTCTATTATTTTTGATGTTTCAGAAATGTTTTAAATTAGTAATGATTTCTGTTATACATTATTCTAAGGGTTGTAGTAGCTTTGTTTATTTGTTTATTCGTTTTAAAAAATCTCCACAAGGATTACCAAATGATTTTTATTTGCATATCAGTATCTTTTGGAAGACTGCTATATACATTCAGTACACTGGTTACTGTTACTATGAAATTTAAGCAAACAAAACCAAAGTTGTTGAAGGCTGTGAATCTCCAGGTAGCAATAATTTGTCATTTCCCCTGGGCAAACCCAATACTGTTTTCTGTATTCCATAATGTACTTTCAAGCCCAATCTTCAAATATGTATGTTGTGGCTCTTTAGGAAACACAAACTTGAATGCAAAGAAATAAGTATATTTTATCTCACACCTATGACAGCAATTAAGAAAATCACTGATGCAAACTCTGTATTTTAAAATAAAGATGGAACAGTGATTACATGAAAACTGATCAAGTGGCATAATTATTTCATGTAGTTACTGAAAAAGAATGTAAAATGTGAAGAAGGCCAAAGGAGACAGAGCAGGGAGATGAAAAATCAGAGAAAAAAATAGAACAGTACTTCAGCCTGAGTGAACTTTGGCATGACTTGATTTGTAAAGGGCACGAATTGTAGACTAGGTTTTCCATCTTCTTCAGTGCAAGATACTGTTTCTATGACTTGGTACAGTCTTGGCCCCCAGTGCAGTCACCTTCCACTGAGGACATTTCTCATGACAGGTTGGACAAATCAAGCCTTGGAGGGTCCCTTGTCAGTCAGGCTGGGCTTCTGAGGCAGAGGAATTTCCACAGACAAATGACAGCTCATTTCAGGCTGTGTTTTTACAATTTATATTTTGTCCAGGATTTAGTATTAGCATCTCATTTTCCTATAAAAGTTTTTAATAGTATTTTCCCTTTTACATCTCTGCACAGCGTACTGCATTATGACAATCCCATCCAGAAGTTTCACAATTCATATTGCAGTAAAAACACATATAGCAATAAAGAGGCAGAGCTTAAGGATGCAGCTTAAAAAATAATTTTTTCTGTTCAATTTTTCTGTCCTACCTGCTTGAGTGTTTTATTATTTTGATTAACTCTAACTTAAAATTTTGTGTGGATTTCTTAGGGATTTGCAGAGGGAAAAGGTGACCCAAGGGAGCCCACACTGATATTTGTGACATTCTCTATGTATTTATGTAAGGAAAGTTTCTATCCAGAACTTCAGAGCTGCTTAAGAAAAAATTGCTTTCAATAGCTTTACAACAGCACTTAATAAGTCTAAGCTGGTTTTCTTCTTTTTTTTCTTCATTTTTTTTTGAGGCACTTGAATTGCAAATCACTGATCCAAGGTCTTATAGCCTTGAAGTTCAAGTCAGATTATCAGTGAATATTAGAACACGCACATGTGAGACGGCCTTTACAAGCTTTAAGATCAAAGAGTCACTGTGCAACCTTCAGAATAATATCATTCTGTCACTCAAGCAAGCATTAGAAGGCTGGAAAAGTTCAAGCTTTCAAGCAAACTTTAGAACTCCTTTTTCATAAAGTGATTTTGACCATAGAAGTCTTGTATGGAAAAAAATCAAGATCCTACCTACAAAAAATTTATTATACTTCTTTTTAATGAAGAAAAAAAATACCCCAAATTAACCATTGTTTTTGCTGCACATATTCTAAAATTAAATAGCTTTTGATATGTCTGATTTAAGTGTGCCTTTCCAGACTTAGGTTCCAGAGCCTCCAGAGCCTTAGCAGGTATGCTTTGCATTATCTCTTGTCTAATGTTGAAATGTGGTATACCATACTAAAAAAAATTCAAACCAAAAAATTCTGAGTTAAAGTGTTAGTAGGTCCTGTAGGACCCATGAGATCACTTGTTTGTTCAGGATACAGCAGGTACAGAAATGCTCTGCTAGGTCAGGGTTGTAGAGTTCAGTATATTCTGATTGATTCTGCTGTCAATGTTGTTCTGGAAATTTTTTTGTGTCCAGATTCATCATATTTTTTCTATAGAGTTGTGAAAGAAAAGAACATTGGACCACTCATTCTTTATGGCATCATTACAAATACATTAAACTTACATATATATCACAGTGGATGGAGGAAAATATTTTCCCTGGTAGAGGAATACTAATGTATCTGGACAGTGCCTTTAGGAATACAGGGTAGTACATCATAAATTAGGCTTTTAACATCTTTGTACCTTGAATTTTCTCTGAAAGCTCATGGTACTGAATATGATTGCACATAAACTGGTACAGGATTAGAGTTTAAATTGACTCTAGACAGTGTAGATAAATTACCATAGACTGTTATCTCAAATGTCAAAGTGTAGAAATTGAATCATTTGAGAATTAATTTAATAAAATCATAACCTCATGGACTCATAGAACCATAGAATGGTTTAGGTTGGAAGGTACCTTAAAGATCACCTAATTTCAAGCCCCTTGCCATAGGCAGGGGTGGCACTCACCAGATAAGGTTTATTAGGGCCACATTCTGGCCTTGAATACTTCTAAATGCTCACACTTTGATGTTATGGACTCAATATTTGGGGTGTTAAGTAACTCCATTTCCATATAAATTATAACACCAAAGACTTTTTCTAATACAGTCTGTTTTGAATTCTTTTCTCATATGAAAAAAGAAGCTTAGATATTTGTGGTTTCTCTTAAAGCAAGTGGAAACCACAGCAAAGGATAACAAAATGTAATAAAGCAGGAGCAAGCCTCTAATTTCTATTGGCAAAGAAATTATTCTATCCCCTATTTTATTAATTGCTAACCTATTGTCTCTAGGTCTATCTAATGGCTACTAAGTACTCAGAATTAGTTCCAGTGGCTGGCTGAGACTCCAATAGCAATTACATAATTAGAAGATATTCCTGGATGTATTTCTTCCAGTAATAATATTCAAGAAGACTTACTGGAATCATTATCCTCATCCACTGCTCTTCATATCTTTCCTTCAGAGTATGGAGGAATATGTTTTCTTTCTGGAGCATAAAACTCCATTGCACTAGTCATGCAAATGCATTCATGCCTTCTCTTCCCTTTGTTATCTTTGAGAATAGCAGTAAAACAAATTATAGCCTTTTTAAGGTCTAAAATAGTTTCAAAAAACATTAAATCTTACAATGAAAGATGCCATTTTCTACTGAGTTATGCTGTTTATACTACACTATTCGATCATGAACTGAATACCTGTATTTTATAAACTTCCAAAAAAAATTATGTTGGTTGTGCCAATTTCACAAGCAAAAACTTAAAAAACTCCATTTTCAACAATGCTAGACTAAATATTTCCCTGCAACTGATAAATGCCTCTGTACTAGGAGGTACACAGAGCTGTTGATAGAGAAAATTCTCCTTTCTACCAGGAGGAGGAGGAATGACATTCCCAACTTTTATTTTTTCCTTGTTCCTTGCCTGTGAACAGTTCTTTTTCTGTTACATCTCTGGAAAACTAAATACATTGAGAGGAATTTTACAGTTGAAAATGTAGCTTACCTCTGTTTAAATGTTCTTATCTGATGCACTTTCATTTCATTCTTTTGGCATTATTCCAAGGCAACATAAAGTCGAGGAGGCAGCAGCAGCTTGAGTTGCTACTGCTGCAGAGAGTGCTTGAAATCTTGTCAGGCAGAGGCTGCATTCAGTGTAAAGTAGAGCTACACAAGTAACCAGCCTTGAAGTTTCAGTGGTTGAATGGAAGAAAGGGCAATCTCCTTTTTCCATCTCCAAAATCCAATTTCATCCTAATCCAGCTATTATTTCTTGTTCCATCTGGAATGAAAATAACCATTTTATAATTTTTTTGGTACCAAATAATATTTTTTAGGTGGTTACATGCTATAGGAAGAGGGTCACTTGGCCCAAAAGTTTCCTAAACTTAGCGTATCCTAACAAGTGTAAATAAATTGGACAGAGCTATTTTATAATTTTCCATATACGTGAAGAGAAAATGAGTATTCAAGTGATGTTTAAATGCTTTAGAATACATTTTTTCCTGAACACGGAACAATAGATATTTCTGTTATGATTTGTATTGATAGTTTTGTATCAATAATTTTGGTTTTGGATGAAACCAAATCTTGCTTTTGACCAGAGCTGCTAAAGACATTTGGTCTCAGAGCTTTGGTGTGATCTGGTGAGATAAGGATGCACTTTCTCTGGTTACATCAAAGTGCATACACATATTTCAGCAACTTTTGATCTAAGTACTGTGGAATGCAAAAAAAAAATGTGTATGTATCCATGCAATAATACATTGACCTTTTAGTGTGTATGGAAATAAATGTAACTTCTGTTTGTACAGCAAGGGTATTTTTCATTTAGCTGAATTTGCTCTTTTAGTTTTGGCTTTCAAAGATAGCTGAACAGAAAATGCAGAATGTCTCCATAAGCAAAATTCATATGAGTAAAAATGCTGGTAGGGTGTCCGGACAGAATAAATTACATTCAAGCACTCAGGTGCTGATATATGGACCAAACGGTAAAATGGACTTGAGGTCTTTGAGGAAATGATCCGCTGTTAATGTAGCTCTTAAACACCACAATTGTGCTTGGATCCAAAATCTTGGCATAATTTATATTTACTTTTAAAAAACAGTCTTTGAAGGAGGAAGGGTAAAACAGCATGGTAGGCTTGGAGAACTTGTTTTTCTCTTTTGGCTTTTTTTAAAACATAATTTTAGATAGAAGATACTTTATGAATATTTCCAACTCTGCTTCTCTCCATACCTGTAAGATTAGCATCCCTAGTATTGCCTTAGTGAACTGACTGAACAATTGCTATGAAACTGTCATTCTGTGGTTTTCCTCTGATTTCATCATATGATCTGATATGATCTATAGTTCTGAGTTGGTACATGGATCTTGGTTGCCAAAACACTGACATATATTTTGGGACTCAAGTTATACTTCTGGTCCAAGAATATTTGATAACACGTGGAACTATATTTTCCAGGTGTTCTTACAAAAGATACAGAACAACAATTAGAGCAACAAGAAATCCATGGGAGATATAACAAAATTAAGAAAGGCAGAAAAATGGATTAGTTTTACCTAGCAGGGGAAACTCTACTCAATTACTTCTTCTTCTATGGTAGTTCTGTTTTTTTTTTTTATTTTTTATTTCACTTTGTTTTGCATTCTGTTGAAATAATAACATGCTGAAGTATTGAGATATGTTTTGAATTTTGAAATTATTTAAATACTTTGTCATTTATGATTGACCAGTCTAGTGCTGGAAAACAGGCTGGTAAGTAGGAGGAAATACAGTAGAAACTGTATGTTTTTATCTATATTCTTGCTTGAAATTAGAACAGCTGTCAGAAAAGCTTTGGCTTAGTTTTGGATGTAATCAGGAAAAGGTTATAATTTCTAACAGTCATATCTATCCTTTATATTACACAGGATGAAAAGGAAGCTTAAATGTCAGTTTAGAGAGAACTGGAATAAAATTTAGACAGTTTATGGTTGCAGACTTTTTTTTTTGTTAGATGTGGTCTGAAACACAGCCAGCTCAGAATAAATTCATTGAAGTCGAAGAAATAAAAGAATGACCCATTAAGATATCAAGGGGAAGGCCAAGAAAGTATAATAATGTTATATTTTGCAACACTGAAAAATAAAGCCTCTTTGTTAGTACAAAAAAAAAGTTCACTTCAGTTGCACATAAGTTATCTTTAAGGAGGCAAGCTCTTGTAAAACTCCACCCAGAATACTGTGTCCGGCTCCAGGGCACCTAACAAAAGAAAGACATAGAGCTGTTGAAGCAAGTCCAGAGGAGGGCCGCAAAAGTAATCAGAGGGCTCAGAGGAACAGTCTTCCTTTGAGGACAGGATGAAAATTTGGGCTGTTCAGCCTGGAGAAGAGAAGGCTCTGGGGAAATCTTACAGTACCTTCCACTACTTAGAGAGGGACAGGGATTTCTTACAGAGGTAAAAAGTTGAAGTGACAGTGTAAGGGGTGATGGCCTTTAGCTGAAGGATGGTAGGTTTGGTTTTGATATTAGGAAGAAATTCATTACTGTGAAGGTGGTGGGGCATGGAAGAGGTTGTCTAGTGAGGTTGTGGACTCCCCATCTCTGGAAGTGTTCAAGACCAGGCTGGATGGGGTTTTTCCTGCCCTAGTGGATGGTGTCTCTCTCCATGGTAGTGGGGTTGGAACTACTTATTTTGTAAAGTCCCTTCCAACCCAAACCGTTTTATGATTCTATGATTTTGAGATACTCTAGTACCTTTCAGCCTTGTTCCCTATTTGAATTTTAAAGTCCTGCAGAAACTCAACAGGTGAGATATGTACTTTTTAAAGCATGGTTTTTAAAGGCCCTGTATTAACGCTTCTGGGTGTCTTGGAAAGATTGACCTGAAACCTTCCTTATATATTTGTGATCTAGTGGCAATGAAAAACTTGGATGCTATATTTTAGAGATTGTGAGTGGGTCAAATTCTGTGTGACAGAAACCATATTGTCAATGCAGACAACTGTGTTATCCTCTTTTAATTTTGTAATTAAATTTTCTTTATATAGTTTAAATTTAAGCCTATTTTGCCTTTACTGTTTTCTCCTAATCATTATCCCAACTTGTATGCCCTTCAGAATTTTTACTACCTCCTCTACACAATTGTAGCAGAGGAGGAGTGATTGAGTGGGGTTTTTTTTGTTTGTTTGTTTTTTTGTTTTGTTTTTGTTTTTTGTTTGTTTGTTTGTTTGTTTGTTTTGTTTTTGTTTTTGTTTTTGTTTGGATGTTTTTGGGGTGCGTGGCTTTCAGCCAGTGTCAAACCCCAACAGCAACCCTTGCCGCTGCACAGTTTCAGGTTCTTAAGCAAAAATTAGTTCTTTCATTTGGGTTTGTGATGTGAAAGGAGCAAAGTCTGAAATGCAATATATCCAGCATATCGGATAGGAACATTAAATGGCCTTTTTGACTACATTAATTTTACAAATGTGTTGATGCTATCAAAGTCAGCTGTTGACAAGCTGTGAATGTGTTGATTCCTACATGCCTATTTATTTATATTTTACTTTGTTCAGTACAGTGTTAAGATATAAGGTGTCTTATTGTTTTAATTCCCAATCTCACCAGTAGATGCTGCTTGGTCTTATTTTTATGCACCTTTTGACGGAACTTTTTGCAAGTGCCAACCACAGTATTTCTGCTGCTCTAAAAACTGTATGTAAATATTAACAGCTGAAAGTACCAGCATGTCTCTATGCAATAACCTAAGTTGAAGATGGACAAAAATAATCATTTCTTTGGTCTAAGCAGAAGAAGAAACCCATCATATATCCACCTTGCAAATACACACAAAAGTTGCTAGTCCATGCACAAAAAAATGACTTATTGCCACTCCATCATTCTGACTGAAGACAACAAAACCAGTAATATTTTACTTGCTTCAGTGTCCTCTTGGATGAATTGATGAATACATTATTTCATATATTACACTCTACTTAATTTGCCCAATAGGTTTCTGTCATCAAAGGGAGAATGAAGGGTTAAGTTTTTCTTTTAGTCACGGGAGCCTCCAGAGGGTGATATATGCTTTAATTTTCACCTGGCATGACTAAAATGGATGTGCATCCACAGCTCTGCAATTTTTGTATATATGGCCACTGCAGAAAAAACAAAATGCAAAAATATCTAGTTCTGCAGTAATTATCCTGAATACTATTGCTTGTAGTTGTGATATCTTCTATTCAGTGTATTAAAGAGAATATTTAAATGGCAGTCATCTTCATGGCATAGTGGTAACGATGATTAGTCAACGAATTGTCCATATACATGTGTTGCAGGTATGAATATATTTGAACATTGTAACCTTTTAAACTGGCAAAAGCCTCTAAACATAAAAACATTGTAACTTTTTAAACTGGCCAAAGCCTCTCTCTGCCTGTCAGTCTGCTTATCTATGCATTGGTTCTCTTCGCTTCTGTCTAATCTGAGCATCTTTGCAACCAAGTTATAAACCGGGGTCAAGTGACAAAAGTCATGAAATAAAACTCTGGGGTTTTATTCTCTGCTTTCTTGAGCTGCCTGTTTTTCAGGATTATCTTTTGCACTCCGTAGATATTTTAAAACCCTGACAGGCAGTTATGGCTAATACTGTATTATATATTATTCAAAATTACTTTTTCCATTCCTATTTTGAATATGACAAGCGGACATCAATATGATCCAGCTGAAAAGGGGATGCAGCAGGATCATGTTGCATCCTCTCAGTGGGGGCAAAGACTCTGCTGGATCTGTCAAGAGGTTACAGCTGCTTGGTATCTACAAGCAGAGAACAGCCTAAAATATCTGATTCTTCCAGCTTTTCCAGACACCTCTCTATGTCAGAAACAGAGCTGGTATATGACCTGATTACTTAAATTAAAAAAAAAAAAAGAGGATCAAGAACTTTGAGAAAAATCTGCTTTAAAAAATGTTTTGCTCAGAAAGCTACATTAAAATGACTTAATTTTGGTGAAGAACAATTAAAACTTAGTAAAACTCAGAGTTAAATGTAATTTTAATCTAACTCTACAACATATAGGCTATGACAAGGTATTTCATTTGCTGCTATTTTTTCCCATTGCAGCCTCTACCCTGTGACTGCAATGAACAGTTACTCAAAATACTACCTCAACAATTTTTGCCCTATTTAGTAACCTTAGAACACCTTCAATTCCTGTGGGTCATTTCCTTTTGAGCTTATTATTAGTCTAGACAAAGGGGATCAAATGTAAGGTCAGCCATGCTGCGGGTAAGTGCATGTCTTTTAATATAAGTTCACCTGCAATGGTTATCAATGTCACTGGATCTGTTGCACTAGAGTTTGCCTTTAGAGCTGATACAGCAGCAGTGGTCAGTTTGTCAATGGTCACTGGTTTTTTATGTATTTGATGATAATAGAATTATAACAAAATTTTTAAACATTTCTACTTTAATTCCCGTGTCTAATCTAATCCTGCATCTGACAATGTGCAGCCATAAAGACACACTATTACTGTTTTCTCTTCTCGTCTTCCAGTCATCTTCCTTCCCAAAACAATTTTCTTCTCTGAGTCATGTTGCTTTTGTCTTCTCTTTTCCAAATTCTATTCTTCAGGCAAAATCTCTGCCACAGCTATACCTGCCTTATCTGCTTTTAAAGGCCCAGTCTTTTCTCTTACTCTCTATATTCTTTTTCTTCCCATTTTCATCCCAGTATTTTTGTTAAGCCAATACAGTGCCCCTCTGCTATTTCTGCTCCTTTTCCTTAGTCTGCTTGTTCATTCAAATGGGCTTCTTACTGCTGGGTTTTTATTATACCTTTCTTTCCAGTGGAGATTTGAAATTCTCCCTGCCAGAATCCATTCATTCTCTAACCATCACACGTGCAACACCATTGCATACTCTTTGCCTAACCAATCACAGTCTTGCCAAACTTCTAGTCAAGTAAGTGCTGGATGCTTGGCCTGAACCTAGGCTTTCAGCAGCCACTGCTTCTCTATGTCCAGACCAACCCCATCACTTTGAAACTAGTTGCAACATTTTGTGCTCAGAGCTCCCAGTTCTGGAATCTCAAACAGACCTGTAGCCGCCAGCCTCTGCTTCCTTACATTCTCCTATCCCTCCAGTCCCAGGCTGGACCACCTGGGTTTGGGAGCATCAGAACTACCTCCAGTCTTTTGTTCTTTGTGCTCATCTGTCACTCAGCTAAATGTTACAATTGGTCTACTTCTCTTTCTGCTTTCCATCTTGCCAGATATTTTTCCGAAAGCAGCTTGTATCAGCAAAGGATGGGGGACCTCCCATTCATAGCTCTTCAGGCCACTTCTACTGGATTTTGTGGGAGGATCCTAAAAAGGAAGTCTCATTTGTATTTGCACTACATTGTGTTCAGTGATCCAGTTCTGTTGTTAACAGAGCTTAAGTGACAGTAAGAAAGGAAAAGAAAGCACATGTAGAAAGAGAGAAATTGAAGGATTCTACTCCAGAATATGATGAAAAGGTGTGAAAAGCTGGTTTAAGGTAACTTATCCACTTTTCTAAATACAGATTTCTTTTCCTAACCATGATTAAAAGCATAATTCCTTCCATTACCGCCAATGCACTGCTAAACACCACATCCAGCCTTCACAGTCCTAGAGTCATTGAGAAAAGTCACCATGATTCTTAACACGAGTATAGTTCTTATTTACAGATTTTTTTCCTAAATTTGTCCAGAAGAAAAGAGAAGAAGAGAATTGCTACTCCACATTTCATCTCAATTCATTTGAATTTGCCAAGAATGAGTTATTATGAACAGCTAAAATTAGATTTATATTATGAAATCTGCTTTATCCATTACTTTCTCCACACTCTGCTTTTTGCTTGCTGTCTTTATAGGAAGGGCATCCTCCTTATTTTGCTACCATACTAGCTGAAAATATAGACCATTGCTGGAAGATGAAAGGGATATTACTCCCAAAATCAGACAAACCAAATATCACACAAGAGCATACTTTTCACCATTAAAAATATTTTTAGAAAAACAGAATGAGTTTAACCATGTTGTACAAATAATTATTTTCAACTCTAATCTTGTAATTTGTCTTAAGAGTCATTGTTATCATATCTGAGAACCATTCCAGTTTTCACCACTGCACCTTCCTGAAAGTCAAGGCTTAAAACAACTGTCCTACCTTTCTAACCTGGTAATCAGTTTCTGCCTTGAGGTAGTTTCTCCTGCAATCGATGCCACAAAATGTGCAATGTAAAATGCTTGACATTGGCTAATTTTGTCTTTTGAGTTACCTAAGAGGCTGGTTATATCACAAAGCTCATTTTTATAAGAAAGGCTACAGTTTTTCAGTATATTAAGTTGAATTGAAACACATGCAGAAATTGCAGATGCTGCCTTTTAAAAAAACAGCCAACTGTTTCACATAACAACAGCCAACAGGGTATCACATAAAAGAGATCATGATTTTTTTTCCCTGGCATTCTAAGACAAATATTTTTTAATTCTGTTTGGACTTAACAGCTTCTCCTTAAAACACTGGGAGTGCCACTGGAATTTTCATGTCACAGCAAAACGACAGATAAGGAGCTTTGAAATATAATTTTAAGAGAATCAGTAAAATCTCTTTAGTAGATATTTATTCTACAGTGGAACTGAAAAAGCCCAAATGAGCTAATTTTATCTTTCTACCTTATATGGTACTTTTTAAATCCATTTGTTTTCTTGCCTTGTATCAATAGTGGTAGTAGAAACAACAGCTATGCTACCGTAAACAACGTAATAGATGCTGTTTACACAGTGGCATACTTGGGTTCAAGGCACAGTACGAGCAAAGTTAATTTTTCTAGTCTCCAAAAGAAAGAAAGAAGGGGAAAGAGTGGGGGAGAAGGGAGAGAGGAGAAGGAAGGCATAAATTAAGAGACAGGTCTGGAAAAAAGATTTAGATATTTAAATACCCCATCAGAAAACAAAGTCCTCCTTCTGAAACACTGATTAACTGCCTAATCCTATATAACACAGTATCCCTTATGCCACATGTGGAGGATTTAAGTTTGTTACTTGTCTTGGAAGCTCAGAAATATGAGCAGAAATGCCTTGAAGAGTGAATGCGGTCTATATATATTACTCAAGTTGTATTTCTGTCCAAAAGATTGCAGCCATCCTGCAGGCAGCCGGGGTTGGAGGCAAAGAAAAAATTTGCTTTACAGAAAAGAAACATGGGGCTAGAATGAAATCTCCAAAGTGCAAAAGCAGCTTTCAGGGAACTGTGGGACCATCAAGAGGTTCACAGCCTGTCCTCAGATGAAGGAAAAGCTGGTGGAGTCATAGAAGAAATAAATTAATCTACCTGGAATAAATAATAATCCATGAGTCCAAGATAACAGCAATGGTTTTAGATTTGTTACCATCTCTCAAAACTGGGCTTTTGGAAAGGTGCCTTAGTTTAGATTTGCCTTGCTGTGGCAATCTAGCGATATGCCTTTGTACCTCCACTGCTGAACATTTATTTTTCTTCCGTGGGGCTACAGTTATGATACCTGAAGTCCCAGTTAGGTAAAGTTTGTGGTATTGCTCTGTGTCTGCATCCGTATCTCTGCTAAGTAGGCTTTAACGAGCCAAGCATTTTCAGTCCTTCACAAGGAATAAGAACCATAGAAGAGAAGACAGAAGAAAGCTGATGCTTTATAGCCAATCATGTAAAAGGGGTTAGATGCATTTTTTAGTTCTTGATTAAATCATGACTATGAGGTGGTAATCTGAGTTTGAGTAGAGGTTTTAATTTTTAGAAGTCATTTGCTGAAATGCCTATTTCTTTTGGAAAGCCCGCTGGTTTTAATGTGATCCATTCTTTCATAAATCACAAATGATAAAAACACACAAAACTGTGGGGTATTCAGTAAATGGAGAGTTTTGTTTTGCTTGTGTTGCAGAAGGCATTTATGCTAATGGAAACAATTGCACAACTCTGTTAAAGCCATGCATTTCAACCTGTTTTGATCTAGGTTGTGTCAGCAATTCTGCTTAGAACACACATAAGAGGTTCTAATTTAGCCGAAGGTAAAAGTCCACTCTAGCTTCAAATCTGGCTCTATGCCTGGGAGCAATATTTTAAACCAAATTCATAACAATGTCATTGGCTACTTTAATGTCTTTTTTTTTTGTGTGTGTGTGTGGAATCACATTAGTCTGCATCAATTCATGCAGGAAGCTTAGTTTACTAAGGCAGTAGACATAGAATATCAAAAGACAGTTCACTAAATTCTCCATGTAAATTGACTTCTACTTTCCAACTAGCCATAGTGCTGTTTGTACCTGTGCCTGTTTCAGTCAAAAAGCATTTTGGAATTATTTTGAAAGAGAAGGAGCAGAACCCTGTCTTTTATGAAATGCATGATTATTTAGGCATTCTTAGCCATTTTTATTATATTAAGTACTGGAAATAAGAAAAATAAATGTTCATTGCAGTTCTCTTAACCTTGAAAAGATATATTTGAAAATATTTTATTAAATTTGGGAGGTATTAATAGTTTAACATGTGGAACACATTTTTGTGGTTTTCTCATGCATTTTGAAATCTGTACTTAGTAAAGGCAAAGGCCCAGTGTTTTCGCATCATGCAGATTATTGAAACAGCAAAAATTCACTGTCCTCACTGAAATTTAGTAAAAATTTTTCAAGTGTTAACTTTATCCCAGAATACTTTACATGGGATCCTACATTCTTTATTCTTCTCTAACATAAAGGAAACACAAATATTAAGTTTTGTGCCTTGGCTAATTTGAGGAGGAAAACTCATTATGTTCTATCACCCCACACAGATAAAAGTTGTACTTCAAATCAAAGAGGTATATACAAATCTACATTTATCTATAGAGAATCACAGTCATATCTAGATAAGGCATTTTGTAGCTTTCATTATTCCTTGCTTTCTGTTGCATATGAAATATATACCACAATTAAGCTTTTAATATTCTTTGGCAACAATAGTCATCAGTTTTGTGATTGAGGCTGTGTGCTTAAATCAGCGCTTAAATGTTTAAATCAGTGAAAATTCAGAGGTTAAGAGTCTATTAGCTCTCTTCATCTTTTAGAGCACCCCTATCACACCTTTGGAAGTGATGAAGTAATGAAAAATTAGATTAGATGGTAGAAGTACCTAAATGACTCTTAACCATGGATAAAATAAGAATCCTCTGGTTTTGAAGAGCACAGAGAAGATTGTGCTATATAGAATACTATTTTGTTTATAAATAAAATTTGTGTGTGCTATATGAAGACGGAAATATTAACTAAACTTAGCATGTCCATTTTTTTAATCACAGAGGTCAACACAAGTAATACTTAGTTTTGCTGCATTCGTTTAGTTTCCTTGGTGAAAAGAAATCAGGGATCAACTGTTCTGAATCTGAAGGAAAGCTAAACCACAATTTTATCTATATCCAATAAATGACAAAAGGGAAAAATATCTCTCTCTCACAGTTTCTGTTTCAGTACTTGTACTGCAAGAGAAAAACAAATGAATAGGATGTTAAGTGTCATGATGCATTGACCTGTTCAATTTCATGGTTAGCTGGCACTGCAGCTCTTTACCTGTTTACAGCTTCACTCAAATATTAGGAAGGAGAATAATGATAAGCCAATCAAATAGCAAAGAAGTGAAAAGGCCAAGGTACTTTCCTATTACAATATTCTGATTTACTTGACATGACACTGTTAGAAATTATATTTTTAACAATGCCTCTACTGGACAAAGACAGTGAAGAGAATAGAAAATTACACTTGACACCTCTATTGTCCTGGCAAAGTCTGTAACAAACATAGGTTAGAGTATAACCATTCTTCTTACAATTTCAGAACTGTAATCTACTGATCTTCCCTGCTTGTCACATCCAATTTGTTGCAAGGCATGTTTTACACAAGACCATATTTCCATTCAGTGGTAGCCTGAAGTTGACTGAGATTATAGTTTAATTTCCTTTCTAATGACTGTGTAGAGCTAGAAAGATGCTGTCATATCATCAATCTAGAGGCTATACAACTACCTAAGTGGAGAAAAGAAAATAGGTTTATAAAACAATTATGTATTTTTCACTTTCAAGAGCATTCAGAATAACACAAGACCATGATTTGGAATTATAAAAAGAAGTAAGAACAAGAAAATAATAGCAATTCAATTAAGCAATTCTACCTAGAGCTGCTATTTTATTTCAGTCACAGGTGTAGGAAGAATATGTGTAGTATAAAGATGTAGTCAGAAAGACTTTGTTAGAAAGTTAGCCACTGCAAAACTCTTCTACTGAAATCATAGCACTTTGCAGGAGCCATATCTACGTACAGAGGAAAAGAGAAAACAAAAGCTAACAACATTTGAAAAACTGAAATTCACTTTCAAATTCAAATATGGCATTTCTAACTTGATCTTTTGTATTTTTGTAATTTAACCAGAAAAAAAATAAAAAGTAAGGGCAGATAAACTGGGACAAAAAAATGTTTTAACAAAAATCTGACTTCCCCTTCTTCTTTCACTCTGAAATGTTTAATTCTTTTTGAAATTAAGGTGCATTTTATAAGTCTTATCAGTAAAATTGCTCAGTAAGCAGTTGGGAGAGCTGTAGGAAGAAGTAGATAAGTAAAGAACAATCTGGATCTTGCTGAGACATGCATAAAAATAAATTTGAATTTGATTAAAGGAATTTGAATAAAGCTCTCACCAGTTTTTCTGGTTCATGGTCAAGATTGAGGCATTGGCTGATGCACCCTGGAAAAAAACCACATGGCTTGGGAAGAAGAATGGACCTCTTCAACTGTACAGTAGATCTCAGAGTAGCTGGTGCATCATAAAATAGAAGTCCTTTAGGACATTGGCTGCATAAACTGTTGAGGACATCTTGAAAGCTGGCAAAAAGGAGCGCATAAAGGGTAAATCAAGTTGTCTGATTGTGCCAGAAATCAGAGAGATGGGAAAATGAGAGAGAAAGTATCTCCTTATGTATTTAAGTAAAGGTTATTTAGAGAAGATACTTGATGAAATACGTTGCTCTATTTATTGGCTGTTGAACGGAAAAAAGGGCTGACAGAAGTAATAAACTGGCATTTAAAATGCCAGTTCTAGATGAGGCTTGAAACATTGCAGCAATGTAACAACTTGCTTTTACTTTTGTGATTCCTAAGCAGGATAAACATGGATTAAAAAACCAAGTATGTTATCTTCTCTTTTTAGTTCAATAATTACTCAGGACTGCACCCATGAGCATGTACCTGGTTTGTACAGGAATCACTTCTTTTCTGCACTCTAGTACGTGAGGCTGTCATGTCTGAACAACGAAGTTGTTGCAAGCAGGAGATCAAATCCCCTTGTCTGCTTCTCAACCTAAAAGTGGTGCGAACATAGTGGGGTATTAATGGGAAAGGATAGAAATAGATATTTTCCCCTTGCTTTTCAAGGGACCTAATATGGGGTTATACAGTAACCACTTTCATAATTATATGGTCTTTTCTTATGTTATTCTAAATACTAACAGTCTGAGATCTCTTTCCATATATGCAGTGCCAAACTGGCAAGTTTAGAAGTCACTGTTGCCTGCCTTCAGTGTAAAACAAATAGAACAAGGTTAGCTGGGAATGAAAATGAAGCTTAGTTTGGAGACTGTTCACATCTACTTTTGAGCTTCCCCTTTTCCTTGATTATCTGGCAGCCAAATCTACCAATAACAATCATCTGAGAGGAGTTAGTAAGTCCCTCTGCTTCACGCCTTGATTTTTAGCTTCAGTCAGGACTGACATAATCTATCCATACAAATGAGTAAGGGAAAATGAAGAGCTTAAGGCCTCACAGAGATTTGCCAAAGAAAACTAATCAAAAAACATTCACAGATGCAATGACTGCTTTATCATAGAGCCAGAAACTGTGAGGGAGAATCAGAGCCACTCTTGCAACCCGTGTGTCACCATAGCAACTGCTACTACAACAACTCGGATAGAAGCCCAGATTTTCTGTTCAATAATGAAAACTTGGTCTTCCCACAAGGTGCTGTCCCCTAGTGTGGGAGTGTTCATGAGGGTTTTCAGGATGAGAGAGAGACGAAGATGCTGACTCCATGAGAAGGCTTAATTTATTATCTTATAATAGGTATATATTACATTATATTAAAAAGAGAGGGAAGGAGAAGGTTTCTCCAGGAGGCTGCTAAGCTAAGAATAGACAAGAAAGGAATGATAACAAAGGCAGCTCTCTCTGACTGACCTCGAGAGCTCAGTCCTTGATTGGCCATTAATGATAGACATACAAGATGGGCCAATCATAGGTGGACATGTTTGCATTCCACAGCAGCAGATAATCTTTGTTTACATTTGCTGCTGAACTGCAGCTCTCAGAAATCCTAAGAAAGGATTTCTCATGAAAGATGTCTGCGACACCCTAGCATGAATCTTTCTGCTCAATAGGATAAAGAGGATGGAAATTAATCACAGAGAAGGAACAAGGTACATTGAGTGAGGAGAAAGTAAAAGCAGAAAATAAAGTAACAGGACCAAAAGGTCTGTCTTTTCACTGATCCCCAATAGCCCAATTATAAAACTGCATGTCTACTTCTTACTCCCACTCTGTTATACTACAGTGCAGGACAATATCACTTGAGTCATCTCTTCAACAGAGGCTGCATATTCTGATCTTTTTATCTACAATGTCATAGGTGCATACCATGAGGAAGTAACTAGTGAAAATGGGTGTAGTGGGTGAGGGGTGTGAGTGTCAAGTTGGCCCTCCCAACTCCATTACTGTAATAACTAGCCTTTTGATATTACCCATTATGCTTTGTCAGCTTAGATGGAGAAGATTGTTGGTTGAGATATAAACAGAGTTCATTCATCAATTACCATCACAGGCAAAATAATCTCAATTTGGAGCAATCAATTTAATATATCACCAATGAAAAACTGAGAGAAATGCTGAGAAAAAAAGAGCAGCATGGGTCTTCCAAGGGCCACAGTTTCTATCAGAAAACCTGTGCTGGTGAGGGTTTTCCACAGGTACCTTCCCTCAGGGCATGCCCACCAGCTTTGGCAGAGGGTTCTCCACAGGCTGCAGGTGGATACTGCAGATGGATACCTGCTACCTTGCAGAACTCCCTGGTCTGCCTCACCGTGGTCTTCACCAGGGGCTGCTCCATCTTCTCTTGGAGCAGAGATTCCTCTGACGTGTCCACATGTGTCTGGAGCATCTCCTCTCCATCCTTCAGTGACCTTGGTGTCTGCAGGATAGTCTCTCACCTTTTGTTCTTTTTTTTTTTTTTTTCCCCTCACTCCTCTCCCCCTCTCTCTCACAGCTGCTGTGAAGTGTTTTTATCCCTTCTTAAATATGCTTTCCCACAGGTGCCATCAGCTTGTCTGAGGGCTCGGCTGTGTGCTGCAGTGGGTCTGACAGAGCTGTCTGCCCTGGCTGGCAGGTTGTGGCTCCAGCCTCTCCTCACTGAGGCTGGCCCTGCAGCCCCCAGCTTCCAACACATGTCCAAGGACACACAATGCACCATCTTACTGGTTCTGAATTAATAACTGCATTTCATCACTTTACAGGATAAATTCTCCTGAGGTGCTGAATGAAAAGATTTATTTGTATCTAGCTAGATGTTTACTGCATTCTTATTGATTAAGAGGTGAATTATCTTTTGAAGAAGAGATGTTAGGTTAGTCTGATATCATAAACTCTAACCTCTGATAAAAAAACTGTTTCATTTTATAACATTTTCTTTCTTCGTGCCCTTGATTACTGGCTTCAGAAACTCTTGCAAAACTACATAGATTTGCATTCAATCTGAGATCTGTAGTTGCCTACCCATTTTTCTGGTTGTGTGAATAGATAACGTGTTTGCTGTTTCACAGTTCTTGGATGCTCCAGAAGAGACTGTTCCATAGCTTTTTAAAATTCCATAACAGAGGCTGGGATTTTTTAGCTACAACTATTTTGCAATAGTGGTAATCTGATCCTCTTTCCCTCTCCCCTGCCTCATTCCCTCAGGAGCAAGGTATAAATTACTTCCAACTCAGCTGTGGACATATTTTTTTTCATAGTTCCTACTAGGGCAATAATTATTGTCATATCTTACCTACTTAATGAAAATGTACATTATTTTTTGAGCTTTTTTTTTTAGTCTGTATGTCGGTATGGACCAGTTTCAGTTTTTCCCTTCGATTTATTTTTTTTAACATTTTTTACATTAAAAAAATGTTATTGGATAGATATAGTTGGAAAGGCCTTTTTTTATAGTTTCGTTGCTGTCAGACACTGTCTCCTAAAGTGTCCACCTAAAGCATCCTAAAGCATCTTCTTTCTAGTGTTTACAAAGGGATGATTCATCTAGGTAGTCACTCCTTGCTTAATGTTCCCCTTCCTTCCTTAGGACACAAGCTTCTATAGTGTATATAATTTCGTTCTTCTTTACCTTTAAATCTCTAGAATTCTCCAGTTCAAGATTAAACTTTTCAGTGTAGTCATTCTGAAAAGGTTATTTACTAATCTTAATAAAATACATGCTTTTACATATTTTTATGGGAATAATGAAACCATATGTTTAACTCCAATTTTGTCTATTTTGTTACCTAAAATGAATTCAATCAGTTCAAGGTAGCTTGATCTGAGAGGCCTTCTCAAGCTGAACTTTTGTGAGGTTTTTTGCTAGTTCCTGTAACGTATCCAAAATATCATCTAAGTGAGTATTTGGTGGAGAAATCTATCAGCTGTCATTCCTGACAGACTTCTGCAGTGGAGAGTGTTTGCATTACATTATCAGTTACGCCAGTACAATTTTCTACCTTCAGTTAAGAGAATTCTGAATCCCTATCCTAACCTGAATGTCATGAAGGATATGACTACTTTTATGAATGCATTGAAGATCTGTTGCATGGTTATATAGATCAGAAATTTTCTGACTGTCAGAGAAGTGAAATTCTAAAATAGCTTTTAAAATAAAGTAATACAGATCCTAATCCATTTTAAGATAAAGACAATAAATTCACAGAAAAACTGTAGGAACAAATAAGCAAGATCCTGTGACCAATAATAAAATTTGGGAAGTTATTTTTGTCAAATTCAATACATTTTGTTAAACTGACAACTGCCTTGAAATACTTAGAATGTCTGAAGGTAATCCTGATCAAAGCCTGTGGTTACTTGCCTGAAATGAAACTTGCATTTTAGTATTCTCTCTCATTCTATAGACACTAATTCTTTAATAAATAAATCCTTTAAATTTAATTATGAAAACATTTTTATTTTATTCTTAGAATTTCATTTATTGCAACAACTCTCTTTTCCAAGATAATACTAGCATTTACTTGGTTAAATAAAGCTATTCTTCATCTTCCAACTTTGACCATTTACTAAAATAATGCAAGGAGCTGCTAAATTTTAACATAGGAAAAAAATCCCCTGTGTCTGAGAGAACATCTCTGCAACACTTTAGTAAGCTTGTCCACAGGTACAGTGATGACAGCACACAGTGAAAAATTCTGATGGGAAGTTTATAGTGATCTCTGCTCAGCTAATATAAACAGTTTAGTTTTGATTTGGATCAGTCTGAGCCTATAAAATGACTAATACTATAGAAAGAAAAAATGAAAATTGCCAGAAGGGATTCTAGGTCAAAGGCTACTGATTGTTCAAGTGAAGTGTCTTAACTCCATAGAGAGTAAATAAAACAGTCTTCTGTGTCTCTCCAGTGTTATTTTAAAAATGGAAAAAAATGTCCACCAACCAAAGAAGTGAAAATAGAAAATAGATGGCCAATAGCAAAAAAACCTAAACAGGTGGAATTAAGCTATAAAATTTCAATAAAGCAAAGAAAAAAGTAGGATCACTTGTAGATGAAGGGAAATAGGAAAAGCTACAGAAAGAAATTTTATTAGCAAAGCTTATGATATTTTAAGCATATAAATGTCTCTCTAAAGCTTAACTAAGAATCTTAGCTTCCACACGGATAAGATCTGTTAAACTGAATTCTATTTATAGCAAAGTCCTGTTTAAAATAATTATTTCTGTACTTGGCAATCCACAGAAATGAAAAGCATTTTTTACCCCTCTTCTAATTAAACTAAGCTAGAATGTGACATATGTCCTTATAGAATAATCATAAAGAGTTCAAGGGTAAAACTGTGTGTGACTAAGTTTATCCTGACTTCCTCTTCCTCATAAAAATACATTTTTTTGCCGTATTAAAGATACTTTTATGATCTTATTGTTTTTTGACCATCACAGCTGTATTTTTAAGTGTATACTAATTAAACAGAGTTTTCTGTAACTGCTCTACAGAGATGACTCAACATTCACTCCTTACACAGCAAACTCAATAGGGACATACTGGAAATATGGGGAAGAATTTTTATCAAGAACACTAGTGGTAGGAAAAGGGGCTAACAATTTTTAACTTGAAGGAAGAAATTCTCTACTGGTAAGGTTGTAAGGTACTGGAACAAGTTGTCCAGAGAAGTTGTGGATGTCCAGTTCTTGGAAATGTTCCAGGTGAGGTTTGATGGGGCTTTGAGCAACCTGATCTAGTGAAAGGCATCCCTGCCCATGACAGGTGCCTTGGAACTAGATTATCTTTGAAGGCTCCTTCCAACACAAACCATTCTATGATTTTATGGTTCTAATACCCTTTTCTTCCATTTCATCCCTTCCCTAAGTAATGGGTCTCTCTTGCAATAATAATAATCCATTCAAGTTTGATTTTATCCATAAGATTTGTAAGAAATAGCCCTTCATTTAAAAAAAACTTCTGTGAAGAAGGAAAGTAAAGAACCAGGGTGTTAGAGAACTACTGAGACTTCCTCAGAAAAATAACAAGGGATTTACATTGAATTTAATAGGAGCTGCGAAAAGCTGTGCTTTCGCCTTCTTCACCCTTCACTGGACAGCAATTGTCATTTATTTCTGTTTGCCTGAAGATGTGAAATAGAGTTGAAAAGCAAACCCACTGATTTAATTTCTCCAGCTCAGGAACTATAATTTTTTTGGTTGGTTTTTTTTAAGCTTTATTTCTTCAGTGCACATGAATATGAATGATTGAGGAATCTTCATACAGGTGGATGTGCAAAATAACGGAAATGTAAATGTCTGCATCAGGCATGGATTTATAAAGACTGATTGAAATTGCTGTTGCATAAGCAAGCCATATTAACAGTTATTACTGTAAGGTGCCATTTGTGCTCTCTCTGTTCATGAGGAACATTTCTTTTTTGAATGGATCTGCTGCCTTGCTGAACCATTAGCATTTGTCAGATGGTGAGATTAGACTCCTAACAACTTGCAGATGACATTCAGTGAGAGCAAACCCTTTTCAGTTGTTGACAGTTTGTTTAATAAGTGTGCATACTGCTGACATTTAGGAAAGAAAATGTCTGTGAAATGTGAATTCTTACAGAGTGTAGCTGAAGCTGATGTTAAGCTTTCCATGCTGGGGCTTTGGTAGGATCTTTGTGTGTACATGGATATTCTTTGTTTGATTGTAAACTTTCACAACAAAAAGGATATGTTCCACTCAGCCTCTCAAAAATACAGAAAGTCTTGATGTTTCAGTTTATTTTAAAACTGAATCTTCTATTGAATGTAATGAAATATTCATACTGAATGTCTTGCTGCATTTCCTTTGCAAGTTTTATTTCCAAAGATATTGTTCTAATGATATTATTCTGCTTTCTTCAATGTAATTTCTGAAAATAACTCTTGTAAACAATTCCTTTGGAACTTTTTAGATATATGAAACTTAAGCCTATTTGATTTGAAAGATGACACATATTTTTGCTTTCAGATTGGGATTGTTCTAAATCAATCATCTACAGCATTTGCTTTAAATCCATTGGTTTGAAATATACTTCAGCTAGCAACATCTTGCTTGTCCATTTGAGTGGAAAAATGTCTGTAAGTAAATCAGACTCAATTAAAAAGCCCAAATAATTACATGAAATATTTTCTCAAAACTTGCACTGACATTTACTGCAAGAAAATATCCTCCAATTCAAAAATGAAACAGAAAATATTAGGAGAATGGATATATTTTCCTCAATTTTCAGACATTTAATTTTTTCAATGAGTAATATTAGTAATTTCTCTTGTTCTTTAAAATCTATAAGAATGCTTTCCTTAGGCTGCATTTTTATAAAGTGCAAATTGCTGCAAAGAAAAAGAAAAATCATTGTCTTTTGTCCACAAAATTATGTTGATGTGCACATAAGGCAATTGACTACATAGGCAGAGATTTAGTAACTGGCAATCAGATCATAGACCATTGACTAGCCCAAGCTGGAAGGGGCCATCAGGGACTATCAAAGTACAGCTCCTGGTCAGGCACAGGACAGCCCCAAGAATCATACTGGTTACTTGTCTTGTCACTTTATCTCAAGATGATCTGTAAATTGTTCATATGAAATTCATGCTTTCAAATTTGACAGTAAAGATTTTACCTTATTTATTTATTGTTATGCTTAAAGCTTACTTAACTTTACAGAAACTTATTTTTTTCTTCTTAGGTTTACTCTGAACTAATAATGCTAAATATCATCTTTATCTGGTTGTATGAATGTTCAACCTGTAACTAATATCTTTTTTCCTACTCGCTCATAATTTTTTTTAATTTTAACAATACATAACTTTTAAAACTCAGAAATCCTAAAGCATAAGCTAGGAAACTAACTTAAAGATATCAGTTTCATGGTAAAGAACCTTCTAAGATGCATTAAAAAAGAGTAATTGACAGAGAATTTCAGTTGCTCATGTTTCTCAACAAAATTGTAGAATTCTTCTTCATGCTTTGTGAAATCGTTAATACAAAAAAGGAACAAAGGAAATCCTGTTCTTTTATACCCCCACAGTCTAAGCATATGAAAGTCTGTAGTCCTTGGCTCCTGCTTGGCTCCTCCTGAGTGTTCTGTCACCTAGACAGCACCACAGGCCCCCGCGTCCTTTGTTATGCAAAGGGTTGGTGCCAGCTCACAGCTTCCTGCCTGGGGGTCCTGCCACCCAGGGCTCAACCTGCAGCTGGCACTGCAGCTGCTCACCCAGCCACCTGCACTGGATGCATTCCTCAACAATTCCTCAATTGCCTCTAGAGCAATTCCAGAGACCCTACACCTCTGCCCTGGGCAACTTATTTCAGTGCCCAGTGTCTTTCAGTGAATATTTTTTTTTCTAATAACTAATCTAAACCCCTTGTGGCACAACTTCAGGCCATTTATTTTGGTCCTTTCACTTGAGACATGGCAGAGGAGACTGACCCCCACCTTTCTACAACCTCCTTTCAGGTAGCTGCAGAGAGCAATGAGGAGTCCAAAACTTTGCAATGAGGGTTTACAAACAGGATTTGAGGTGCAGCCTAACCAGCACCCATCACTGCCCTGGTCCTGATGGACACACTATTGCCGATGTAGGCCATGATGCCATTGGCCTTCTCGGCCACCTGGACACATTGCTGGCTCATATCCAGCCATCTGTGAGCTAGCACTCCAAATCCATTTCTGCTGAGCAGAAACAGACACTCTTTCCCAAGCCTGCAGCCATGCCTGGGGTTGTGGCATTCCAAGTGTAGGACCCAACACTCCTCCTTGTTTGAACCTCATGCAGTTGTTCTCATCCTATTGATCCAGCCTGTCCAGATGCCTCTGCAGAGCCTTCTTGCAGGTTTTTATTGAAAGAAAACACAAGGTAGATAAAAATAAATGATAAAATAAGCTAGCAGTAAACAAAAACTTTTGAACTACTTGTGAATTACCAAATGAATGAATACAAATTATTTGTAGATAAGCTAGGGGCTTATCCTCCCAAAAACTGGAGATTAAATCTCTTTGTGGGTCATTCCATAGATTTTTCTGAGCTGATGTTTGCTGTCATCTCCAGTCATAAGCCAAAGTACATATTGTATATAAATACAGAGGATCTAACCCTGAAGGCTTATGCTGCTTTTGTATCCCACTTCACCATCATGGCAGCTACAGTCTTCTGGGGTTCCATACCACACAATTAAATATTTAAATCAAAGAGTTTGTAGTTAAAGTGAAATGGGTAAGTATTTTTTTAAACATTCTTTTGTGTCAGAAATTAAACTGGAAAAATGAAGCTGGTAAATAGAACTCTCTGTGATAGTAGATAAAACTGTAACTGTTCAAGAACATTTCACAGAAATTCATACCCCACCTCCATTTACACAACAGTTAGGTGAAACCTCCTTTCCCAAGAGAAAGTATATTAGCAAATTAAGTATACTGTGCTAACTCAGCTTTTCTATCCTTCTTTCCCCTCCCAGGTGAGGAAAATAATCCTGTTTTTTTTTTTTTTCTTCCCAGTTTCAGTCTTGGAGAAAAGGTTACTATTCATTTTTCTGTTATTTTCTTCACTTCTCTTTGTGGCACTACCAAAACTACTGTGTAAAATTATCTCTGTCTGTTATGTACAGGTCAGAGGAGTCCTGTTACTTGAGCAAGAGGAAAGAATTTAAAATAAATTGGAGACACAACCCTATATATAATGTGATGCTTTCTTGTTTGGGTTGAGATAAAATTGTTCTGCATGTGGGACATAATTGCTTGTCACCCTTCTGAGGCAGTGAGTCTTGTACTCATTATTAAAAGGGAATTATGTTTACATAATTTCATCTCCAAAGTGTCTTATAACCCGCATATTAGACATTACAAATTCTTCTAAATTCACCAGTGTTGTGGATTTATGCTGGCTAATTTTTGTTGTCCATTCCTTACAGATCAGTAGAGGTTCTTACACCTAAAATATTTTTGTTTATTATGTGTATTTGTTTATTATTGTTTGTATTTAGATGAGAAAATGAAATTCACCGTCCTACAATATTAGTGGATTGAAAGCTGCATAATCTAAAGTGGAACATTGCATACACAGATCAAGTGATTTCTTTAAAGCACACAAGATTTGAGATGCCTCATAACTGAATCTGAGCTCTTCAGTTCCAGATCCAGGAATAAACCTCATATCATTCTTTGTTTTTCTTAAGTTCTCAGATAAGTATTTTAAAGTCATTAAACCTTTTAAAGTGGATATGTGGGAGTCTCAGTTTGGAAAGACAAGTGTCTGCTAAGGAAGGCAGGAGCCTCCCCTGAAATGGAGAATGTAAACCCTCCCCACCCCTCTGAATTGCAATAAATTTTAAATTAAGGGGCTCTCAGGCAAAAGATATGGGAGCAGGAAATAACAGTTCTTTAATAGGGAAAGGGAAAAAAATAATAAAAGGATAAAATAAACAATGCAGTACACTAGAACAACAGAGTCAGAACCCAACCTGACACCCTGTGGGGTGTTGGCGGCAGTCCAGCTGGAAAGGCTGCAGTCCTCCTGAAGTACCAGGTGTGGTTTTGTTGGAGTAAGGGGGTCCTGTAGAGATGGATGTATTCTTCCTCTGAAGATCCAGTGGAAGAAGAGACAGCTGCTGTTCCAGTGGAAGAAGAGACAGCTGCTGTTCCTCTGGGGAATCCCTTGGAGAAAGCCGTGCCGGAGTTTCAAAAACTTCTGGATTTTATCCGGGTAGCAATGCTTGGCTCCTCCCTCTGAGTGGAGCATCTCCCAATGGGATGTTATAGTTCTTATCAGTCATGCAGTGACATTCAATAGTCTGTTATCAGCAGATGTCCCCTCCAGAGGGAGGTGTGAATGTGGCCACTCAAAGAGAGAGATAAAGCAAACTTCCCACTTGACAAAGGTAATCTGCCATACAGACGGTAATGGAAAATAACTCGCATTGCAATCTTCAACAGTGGGACAAATGAAAATGAAGATAAAGCGAGACTGATACAAAACTTAAAATATTATTTCACCCAAAACCTGCTGAAGGTGCATTACTACCACTGGTTGAAATACTTTTCTTTATGAAGGCATTGATTATTCTTATCTGAACTATGTGCCTCATATAAGAGCTGCTAACACTAATCATTATATTTAACCGATATCAAGAGAAAACAGACTATTTTCCCTCCAGTCTTCTGGTGAGCTCTATTGTCTACATAGTACAGTAACTGCTATAGCAGCAAAATTTTATATGGCTTTAAGAAGAGATTTTTTTATTGATTATGCTGAATAAAGTGTATAAGTCATTCAAATATGGGAAAGACGTAAAAATGACAAGGAAATAAAATCTGCAGTGGTTGTATTTTTTCACTTGAAAACTGCTGGGGCTTCTGAATTTCAGTTTACACAAATTCCATAGATCTAAAATATTTTAATTTAGCTGCCTAGAAGCAATAGTATACCCTGAAGGTGTCTTTACTCTCATATTCTGAATCCAAATAATCTCCAGAAACTATGTGTATTTGGTCTTTTCTAGTGCCAAAACATTAAGGAAGAAACATCTCAAAATGATAACGACCGTAAGGGAGAAAGGACCAAGCAATTCTTTCTTCTGTGACCTCTTGTTCTGCCTTGCAAGGAGTGTTCAGTACAGCAAAATGTAATTGCATGAAGTGCATGGTTCTTATCCAGACTACACAAAGGTCGGAAGGTACAGGAATGGGTGAAGTGATAATGTCCAAGAAAGTAAATGAACATGAAAATTCTGTGAACAGGTGGTAACGTGAATACAAATATATAACAGCCTGGCAGTCTGCTACTGGTTGCCTGCGAGGATGAGGCTTCTGAATGTTTCTTTTAACACTGTTGAAGAATCACTAGTGCAGCAGCAAGAAGAGGAATAGCAATCAATAATTAACAGGACAGAGTGAATAGAGGAGCTCTAAAAGGGGATAAATTCAGCAGTGTGGAATAATGTAAAATTTTCAATTCGGAGAGATTTCTCCCATACTATATCAAAAATATCAAGGACTTCAAGATAATGTGACACGGTTGCATTTACTTCAGCATGTGATGCAACACAATGAGAAAGCTGATGAAAGTAAGATGTAGTTCTAGGACAATGATGGAAAACAAGCTTTGTGAACTGACAAAACCATCAAGTTTTATCTCTAAAATAGGTTAAAAAAATTAGATGTTGTTTGTGTTTAATGAAAATGAAGGCTGAGCTAATCTACAATGCAAATGAACATTCACAGCAGAACATGACTTGTCATTGGTGGTAAAAGATGAGCCAAAAGATGACTGTGTAAAAACCATGCCTGAAACATCAAGCTACACGCGCTTCTATAATTTAATTAGTCATAAATGAAACAAATATCAACATACCAAAACAAGGAAGAAGAGGCAAAGTTATCATTCATGCATCAAGCATCAAACTTCAGACTCAAACACTCAACTAAAATATTCAAACAATAAAGTAGAAAGAAAAACCCCAAAGGTCAACAACTCAAACAGAGTTTCAGAAAACACCTCCACTAATAAGGAATGTACAGTTAAAATCATCATTAAGTAAATCCAAAATAAGTTAAACCGACCATTGTTATTAAAAATGCAATATCCATTTTCCTTATTCCTCACCATGCATTTCCATTAAACTCCAGTGATAAATGATCTGGGGATCCAAGATCAACTGCAGTCATGCAGTACTTTTACTGTTGGGTTGGTAGATGCAGTGATTCCAGTGAAGGATCCAGCAGACACTCGGAGTGCTACAAGATATGAAGGATGATTCAAAAGGTATCTGAAGGAAAAAAGTAGGAAGGACACAAAGAGGTAAGAGCAGCCCTTTCCCAGCAGCAGTGCACTGATAGATGAACTCATCAATCTGGACTAGAGATAGATGAGCTAATCAAACAGCTGACAGCCACAGAGTGGGGCTGTCCTGGAGCACCTGATGAGGAAATGGGAATAGAATTGTCCTTTTGGGCAGCAATTTAGCTGCTGTTCATTGTCCCTGTTTTACAGTGAACACTGCATCTCTCCCCATCTGTTTTAACCTATATCAGTTTGTTCATAGACAATCATACCTGAAGGGAACTTTAAGTTAACAATGTATGTTGCTATATTTGCCTTTTTTTTCTTTCCTTTTTTTTCTTTCCTTTGGTTTAGCATGTGTGATTAAAATTGTAACTAATTATTTCTACAGATACACTGGATCTTGAGTGACTGATATGTAGCCCTCTTTTTCTGAACACTCTAGCAGATCCAGTAGAAGGATCTCATGCATCCTCCAAGGGCTGTGAACCTTAGCTCATAAATTTATGCAGTTGTGCTGGTTTAGTCTAGAGAAGCATATAATGTTGTGTCATGTTAAGTGCAATATGTGATGTCATTGTTGACTCTCGCCACAACTCCTCAGCCTCTACAATATGAAGTTCATATGGAATTTTTTCTTTGGTTTAGAGCACACAAAAATATCTACCTGTCTCTTCACTGTTTCTTTGACAATGTAATTCTGTTCACCTGTGTCCTACTGGAAGGCAGCTATGGCTTCTAAATACATGCCACTGAAGGGTGCTGTACTAAATAGGAAGGTAGAAGGAGGAGGTTGCCAGAGTCTGCAGGGATTGATGTCTCCAGACTTTTGGGATGAGTGCGAGCATGTTGGCGGGCAGGGACAGGTCAGGCCTGGTCCTGGCCCCAGCAGCCCCCAAGAGCCTGTATCCCAGCCTGTATCCCAGCCTAGCAGAGCTGCCAGCCATGGCACTCCAGAGGCAGGACTCCACTCCCTTCTAACCCAGATCCTGAGTGGCCAAATGAGCAGAAGTCCCACCTGGAGGGGAGGGCCTGCGAAGGCCCAAGGATTTTAAAGGCTGAGTCCCATATGTCTTGATCCTACCTTGGTCTTAGGCCTTCTGGAACCCAGGAGTTGGTAGTGATATATGTGTTTTTCTTTGTGTTTTCTGTCTTTCTGTCTTTCTTCTTCTAATTCCCTCTTCTTGGAAAACTTTGAGTAACTTAAGATCAGGTAGGTTTGAAGTTTTCTGAGTTGAATTGTCCAGATTAATACTGTGAGAAGTGCTTATGTTGATTGAATGTTGTACTAAACCTTTTACCAAAGTTCCCTGATTTTTTATGGCTTGCCACTATACTTTTGTCTTGCTTACACTTCTTGAGAATATTGTATTGTCCCTGTGTATCTAACCCAGACTACATGGACCACTGTAAATCCCTTTCAGTGAGTTGTCTGGGGCCTTACTGAGGTAAAGTGGGACAAAGTGGCTAGTACTGATGTAAATAATTTCATTGTTACTTTCTAGTTAAAATGTCTGTGTAATTAAGATCAGTTTCATGGTTTAAGGAAGCTAGGAGCTTTATGTGGCACTGTTTAAACATTCACATTCTGCACCTGAAAGCTGTCATCCCGAAAAAAATGTAAGTTTTTTTCCTTTGGAAAAAAAAAAATAATTTTTTTGTTGTTGCTGTTATTGTAAAGACTAGCGAGTTTTTGCAGCATCCCCCTGTAGTTTGGGTTGGAGTTGTTTTCATTATAAGCCTGCTACTACTTTTTCAGCCTTTTTTAAAGGAACAAAGAAAAGGTTATTCTAAGTCCCATCACAAGCTGGGCTCTTCACCAATGGAATAAAGGCTTTACATGATCAGCATTTGCTCAGTTATATAACAACTGCATGTTTTCCCATATTCATTAAATTTAAATTGAAACGTAGTTTACAAAATACCAAGTGACCATTTGTTCTTGCAGGCCACTAGAGACCATCAGTAATAATTTCTAAAGCCTTGTGGGGTTTTCTTTCTACCTCTCTAGGAAAACAATCGAGTTGATGCTTTTCTGCTTTAGTTTTAATTGCTAATAAATCACTCTGCTTGCACATCATGCTCTCCAGCACACATCAATTATCACCTGCTCTCTTCTTCAGTGGATGTCTAGAGATACCTCTGCCTTAAAAAAAAACCCCACAATGTTCTCTTGATCTTTAAGACTGGTTCTGAGAGAAGATATTCTAACGAATCTGTCAGCACCTAGCTGTCTTGGATACTCAAGGCACATGCTGATTTCCCCTTTAGTGCAAAATGTCTTTAGCTATGACCCTTTAATTACATGGTAATGTGATCAGAAAAGCACAGTCTGAGAGAAAATAAAAACCAACACATTTTTAAAACATTCTTTTCAGTAGAGCCTGGTATAGGTTGTGCATCTTGTATAACCTAGGTACCGTTTTTACCTGAAATTAGGTGTGTCTTTTTAGAAGGCTTTTAGAAGGTAATACATTAGACATTAAGCTCCTTGTATCACTATTCCCCAAACATTTCTTGAATCAATTTTCAGAGTCTATTTCTTCAAACATATTTATTCCTAAGATTATAATTTTCTACATTTTAGTCAGTTTGGATGACCAAGGCCATTATCCAGCACTTAGCCAACAGCTGGAATGATTGCAGCTTTCTCCCTTGGGTCTTTCCTGGTATGTCAGAGCGGATTTCCTTTCCCTAGAACTAGAACTACCCTATGCATGCCAGACTTAAGTTTATCCTCTTTTCTGTTACTAGACAGACCAATTGCTTTAGCCTGTTACAATTTTAGGCCTCTCTGCCTACCCCTCCCATTCAATTAATCAAATATTTCTGTAGGGTTTGAACTTCAGATGAGACAACTGACCAGACCATTTTTTCTAAGTTCATGAGGTTGGACAACAAGTCATGAATTTGCACAGTTTGGATCATGCTTGTTGCAGATGGAATCTAATTTGCTTGCTCTCTGTTAAGCCTCTGGGAAATACACTTCTAAATTGATGGGAATAAATTCTGCTAATAAATTTTCAAGGGAAAAAGGGGTATAGACCTGTCTAGCACAAAGGCTATCTGAAAGACATTCTAACATAAGAAGCCTGTTGAGTTTTCAAAGAAAGTTTTAACTTTTTTCTAAAAAATGGTTGTTGTATTTTGGCTAGTATTTTTCATAAACCAACCACCAATAGTAATGTGATATAAAAGATATTGTGAATAATTTTAATAACTTATTCAATAAATATTTCAATATTTTCAATAATTATTGAAAATAGTTTTAAGTTATTGAAAAGTTTTTGTCTGTGAGAAGTACTTGGAACTGATAATGAAAGGCTGTATCACCATCCTCCCCTGTAGTTGCAAGTTCTACCCTTGTAAATAGATTAAGACTGCCACACATTTTTCTTTGTAATTTCCTTTGTCTTAAAAATATTTTTTATCAATAAAGCTGTTATTGAGATGTGATACTCTGTTGTTTGCACAGATGATTGCTAATGTGCATACAGTAGTAATTGTTCATGTGCACTAATAGTTCATGTACTTTACAGTAATTGTCTTGTTAGTATATTTTGTATAAGTAGCATTTTTATACAGCTGATTTATTAATTTTCAATGTATTGCGAACTGATCCCTTTTGTTACCAGCTATTGCTGTAAAGCACTGTGAGAACAGTATGCATGTTGTCAGCAGCAGTTCCTAAAGTTACCAGCAGCTAAGAAATCCTTTGTTTTACTATCATCCTGGGCCTTATTATTTATATCTCCCTGTGAAGCCTGGAAATAGCTCCAGCAGCAAATACTACTAAACTTTTACCTAGGGAAGATTTCATTATCAGATACCAGCTTTCCTAATTCATTTTGTTGGCTGCTTCCTCCCTCCACTGTATATGTTTCCTGTAGGGTTTTGCTGTTGCTGTTTTTCCCACATAACATTGGAGGCTTTTCAAGCCAGGCATGCGTGCTTAAAATAGGATGATGTAAAATTTCCCAGCATGAGCAACAATCTGGACTCTATTCATGATGAAGTACATAGGATCTTCATTCTCCACGTTTTTGATGTAGGCTTCTTTTTCTAGGCTACTGAATACTAAAATTTAGCCATTTGCTTCTAATTATTAGGAGCAATATTCTAATTCAGTGGGTGAGACTATAAGATTAGACAATTTAAAATTATTAAGTATCTAATTCTTTTTTTTTTTTGCTTTAGTATTAAAACATTCTAGCTTTTAGTGTTACTGTTAGGAAGTTCTGCTAGTAACAGATTACTTTTGTTTTGTGCTTGAGAGAGAAATATCACCATGAATGTGCAGTCTGCACACAGTACAGTCAGAACATAGACCCATATGGCAAAGACACCACACCACTGAACTCAACAAATATGACAACATTTTGATTGGGGATTCAACAGCAAAAATAATGAGCCTAAAAAATGATCCCACACTAAGCACTGTATCTTTTTACATCCACTGTCCAAAAATATGTAAAAAGATTAGGGAGTAGGGATACCTTTAAGATTTCTTCTTTTATTTCCAGCACTACTGCATTCTTTTGTCGCTCTCCCTACCCTCATTTGCTGAGGAAAAAGAAAATAAATAAACAAATTTACCTGACAGAATGAAATTGAATTTCATCCTAGAGTGAATTTGATATCTGTCATTCATTCATTCATCTATCTTTCAAAGTACTTTAAGTCAGTACATAGCTTGTAAACAAGAGAAATATATTGAATACTGATGGAAATAAGTAAAAATTGATTGGGTAAAAAGGGCCCTTTTGTTGTTCATATTTAGAATGAGCTATGGATCTACTTACTCTTTTATTAATTGAAAACTTAATTTAAAGTTGCTATTTATTTTATGTTAATTATGTGATTACTATTAAACCATTCTAAAGAGGTTTTTGTTGGCTTTGTGGTTAATCTCTTTTTTTTCTGAGCAAATATATTTGTTGTTTTAGATGACTAGAAAGCATTTAATGTTCCAAAACATTAATGAAATTTAGATAATGTTTGGTTTTTTATTACTTTTCTTTGTCTACATTGAGTTGTTTTCTGTGTAGGTACAGAAAATTCTGATCAGTATTAAAACAATCTCTAACAGGCACCTTTTGTCTGAACAATCACTGTGTTAGTGTAACAATATGCTAATTATATACATAGCACTAGGTAGAACTCTGGAACTCATCCATAAATGGGGTAAAAATCCCACCAGCAATGTAAAAAATTAATGGAAACATAAAAGATCTGTCGCGCTGATCACTGTGGAATGATTATTATAATTTATATTGTTAAGGTATTCAAATGTTGAACATTTTGAAAATGTTTTACATAGATATAGATATACTTTAAAAAATCCTCCTCATTGATAAAGGAAAAATATGGTTGGAATGATAAAATGAGAGGAAATTGCTTCATTAATTCTTCACCCCCTTTCAAAAATTTTGACATTTCTTTTTGGCACTACCAGGATTCATGTTTCATGTTTCTTTCTACCTCTTCACCTCTCCACCTCTTCTCTTAAAAAAGTGGCTACATGCATTGAGTGAAATTTCGACTCTCCTGTCTCATTTTGATGTTGCTTGCATTGCTGAGAAAGGAGAAAGGCAAGATCATTCACTACTTACATTCCTTTCCTGGAACAGCTTTTTAAATTTGCTGAAAAGAAAAGCATGTAACATAACTTTTGTCAGCAAATAGGCTGTATTTTTTGTTGGTACAGATGTGATGAGAAGAACAGTATTTTTCACTGCACAAAATAGGGATAATGACAGGAAAAAAATGAAAAGAGGAGGTTTTGTTTAGGTTTCTTGCTGGCTGTATGTAGGGATAGATGCATTTCTTCAAACTTCAGGCAGCAACAACACAGATTTGAATACCTCATTTGTTTTCCAGGCTCTCTTTGTAGACTATGGCGAAAGCCAGACTTTTTCAGGGTGAAATTAATCTCCTTTTAAGGTTGATAATTAAAACAGGTTGGGTGAATTTTGCTATTTAGAGTTACTTGTTTCCCTGTATTGACTGGAAATGGAGGAAAACAACCTCCTGGATCTCAGTGTCTAGAAGGCAGATGAGATATATCTCCTTTCTGATGACTAAAAAGAGCAGATGATGTCAAAGAATGGTCTCACTTTTGTTCATATGATGGAATTATACCCTATTGCTTTTGCAGCTTTTATTTTAGTATAGACAAAAGGTTACTTTTATTAAAGATTGCTCTGGAAAAGTTCCACAGAAGCTCAAAATAACTGAGATTTATACTTTCTTGGCCCTCTTTAATTCTCCAGGTTTTTTTTCCTCTGGGTGATAGTTGATCTTGCCTAACTTTCCTGCTCTTCATACCTGTTATATTTTGGTCTTTATGCACTTACATAAACGTAGGATTTTTATTTCTCTAGATGTTCATTTGATTTTTAAATGTTCTTAAACATTACAAATTGTATTCTAAATTTCAAATTGTATTTTAAATAGTATCCTATGAGAAAAGCAAAGAGCAAATTTTTGTTTTGAATAGATTATACCAAATGCAATAGTTTCTACCCAAGTGGGCAGCTCCACTTTCAAAACTTAGCCTGTGGCAGTATTTCCACGGGAAGCCTTGCATAATGCGGAATCTTTCCTATAAGCCCACACGAAAGTGTTCAATTCCTTTTGAACTCAATACACACCTCATAAAAAGAACACAGGATAGAAATGGATTTTAAACAACAGCTAGCTAAGAAGCAGGAAGAACCTCAATTGCAGAGTGCTGAGCCTATTTTTGTCACTTCATTTAAATTCTTCCTTTTGAAGAAATGTGCAAACAACATTTACAGTCTACAAATGAAATCAATTAAGAAGCTATGAGTGAGACTTGAGTTGTTTACAAAACTGAGTGTCTGTGAGTTTCCAGTGAGAAGTTGAGCTGTCTGCTTGAAGGCTATGCTATCACTCTGCTAATAAAAAAAAAAAAAAAAACAACAAAAAAAACCTAGAATAAAATGTCTGCAAAATAACAATTAGAGAAAGAAGGGGGAACCCAGATTAAATATTAGAAGGCAGTTTTGATTTCCTGTTGGGATGCAGATTAATATTTATTAGTATAAGTTTAGATACTGAAAGGTCTTTTTAATCAAGGTGAGAGGCAATTTTCATTAGCTGATTTTTAAAAATGGATAAATATGCATGAACAGATTAAATATCCAAGTAATAGCAAAATTCTAGTAAGGATAAAAGAGTATATTGCTCTGTAATCCACCAAAGGAAAAACATTGCTTTCCCTTTCAGTTGCAGAGACTGCTATTGTGAAGTAAGGAAAAAAAAAGTATATTTATATATAGTGCTAGATAGCTTTTTTTTCATTAGATGGGAAGAAGAAATTATTCAGGAATAACTTATGTAGTCAGTGGACCATTGCACTGGTAAGATTTATTTTCCAAGCATTATTTGTGCTTACTTGCTGCATTTCAGCTCTATTCACAGTGAATGCACTTTTTTTCTTAATTTAATCAACAATTTTGTGGTGCTGTTGCTGACAGTACATGTCAGAGGGCTCCTAATTTATCCCTGGAGCAAAGCGATGCAAGCCACTGGCTTTGCACTGAAGATAAATTTGACCAGTTGGTATGTGAACCTACTATAAGTTATAAAAAAACAGCCCATTACAATGAAGTAGTCAAGCAAAACCTTGCAGCTCAAGATCTTTGTTACATGTCATAAAAACTTTCTGCTGCCTTGAGAACTGAACTGCATCATACTCCAAACATATGTTTCTCCATGTTTAGCGTGACCTAGTGAAGGCTGGGAGGTTACATTTGGCCCATTAATTGGTTGATAGGAGGGTGACCTAGAATCCAGATTTCATTTGTTGCACAGTAACACTGTTACACTACACGGTGGCTGCACTCTTGGGTTGTAGTGCATTATCATGTGTAATGCTATATAATGTTATAGGTCTCCTCAATACACCTTTGTAGACATAGTTCCAATGTGATATTGAGTAAAGACTATACCTTTTTTTATTCTCCCTGTCTAAAAGGAGGGGGAAATAATGCAATAAATCTTCTGACTGCAGGAGGTTTGTTTGGCTGAAAGTGATAGGTTGAGTTTCACTTCTAGGAAGAAGGGATGAGTAAGTTTTTTCTAAAGTTAATGCGACATTTCTGTAGCATCCTGCCTTGTGCTTAGCTCCAGAGTTTCAAGGCTTTGAGTGCATCTGAAGTGAGTTAATCAAAAATAGCAGAGACAGGGCAAGCTCTGCTGTCAGATCATAAAAGCATTGTAGTGGAAAGACTTATTAAGGGGAAAAATAAATAAGAAATAATAAGACTCTTCAAACTGAGGAAACTGGATGAAAAAAAACCCTGCAAACCATGTGTAGGTGGCTATCCTACAGCTTCTGCTACTGGGGCTGAAAAAGAGAGCTACAGTGCCTTAATTGCCTACTCTGCTTTTTTCACAAGTGTTCATTGGATCTGGGCACAGCAGTTCCTGTCTCACTTTTAATTTAAACAAACCACAATTCGTTCAGACGTCTTCCTCAATGTGCTTGATAGTGACAGTATTCATGGACGTTAATCCATCTGCTGAAAGTAAAATCAAAATGAAAATTCAAAGCATTGCGTGTTTACCTAATCTCTGAAATAGCTTTGTTGTCTTACTTTCCCATCTCCTTGCCCTCCTGCTGTTGTAACACAAGCTCTGGGGGGATGAGGGGGAAAGCATAAGTGCTGTAGCTGGCTCAAGAATAGAATCTGAGCTGATTGAAGCCCTGAACAGGTCCAGCCTGTTAGTCTGGCGAAAGCAGGGAGCACAAGCAGCTCTCAGACTCTTCCTGTGCGAGTCAAACTAAAGCATGGAAACTTGCTGAGGGCCATTGCTCCCTGCCTTGGGGTCCTGCCTCCTCACACTGGAGAGTGGCACTGCTCAGAGCGCAGCTGCCTAGCAGGGCTTTCAGAAACACTGCAACCCTGACCGGGCAACATGTCTGAAATTGCTTGTGTCAAGATTTGAATTCCACAGGAATGAAAGTTGATTGGTCTTTTTGTATCCTTCTTTCTATTTTTCCTTTCTCTAAAGTGAAACTAAGTAGTTTAGTCTTCTCTCGGGAGCACTTTCAGAAGCATTTTGCAGAAAGGATGCCGGTAGTAGCAAGAGAATTGTTCATTATTGATGTCATATTTTATCCTCCTTAGAAAACAGCTGTGTGGGTTGTTTTTGTAGTTCTTTTGTAAATGAATAATTTTCACTTTGTATTTATCAGGGAGATCCTTGGCATTTGGATTTTTTGTCCAAAAACTATTTTTACATATTCATACCTTGAAGAAAGGAGAAACAAAAAATTTTTGTGTTTCAGTAAACTAAAACCTTCACTGAGAATGTGGACTTTTTTTCTGGAAAATGGTTCTGGAAAATTTAAATCCCCAGATTAAATTAAGAAAATTTCTTTCTTTACCACCTAACTTTTTTTTTTTCCTTTTTTTTCTGATCAGCCTTAGCACATCACACTTTCTGGTGATTAGTAGCTCATTTACATAATTTTTATTAGCATTTGATTTATGGAACGTTTTTGTTTGCTCATTTCTCCTCACAAGAGCATATCATTATTTACATTTTGTGTTCTTCAACTTTGTCTTTTATGTTGTGTAGAATATTACATACATGCATCAAAGGTATGTAACAGAAAGTATACACAAGACATCAGAATATTAAAAATATGGGTACACTTGAAGGCCAAAATTTGGGTCTAGTAAGTTTTTCTGAAAAAAACAGCTATGCCCAATGGTTATGAAATACAAACTCAGATAATCCATTTCCATGAAGAACAAAGCTGTTGTAGTTGTCTCTGTGCATCTGTCTGCAAAAGCCAGTCTTTATTTACAAATCAGAACAAGCACCAGACGATGGGCTGCCAAAGTGTTTTCTGTTAAGTGACTTTTTGTCACTGTAGATGTTACTTGCTTGCATAAACATGATGAAACATATGACACCACATAACCATACATCACAGGTAAATTAAAGATTCTTGATGTGAAAAGTATATTTTTGGGGCAAATGAGAGGTAGCACTTTCCTTATCACCAATCATGTCTGACACAAGATTATTAGGATACATAGGGCAGAGTAGGTAATTTAGTGTTTAATGTTTTTTAGCAGAAAGTGCTTAAATAGAATCTAACCTCTTCCAAATCTGTCATGGTGCCATAAAATTTAGTCTAAATCGTGGCACCATAGAATTCATCCTAAGTTTGCATATCTTGTCTATTCAGATATCTTCAGAGCTATGAAATGTCTGTACAGACTGTACCTATATCAAAACATACTGTAGGCTGAGCAAGGGCAAAAATATTCCAGATTATTGCTACTGAGATTCTGGAGCCTGCTTCTGTAGGGGGACATAGTATGGGTAAATGAAGGTAATGTAGAATGTAATCTTATCCCCCAATGAGTTGCAGCTGGACCCTTTTACTAAAGATTGGGAGCAGGCCTAATGTTACAGGCCACACCTGTACCCAATAAGAGCTAGTGGTATAAAAGAAGTGGGTTGGTGGGAAGAGGTGTCAGGTGGCTGCTGCAAGGACCAAGAACAGTCAGTGCTTAGAGGAGATGCCTGCGAGACACTTCGAGGAGGTACAAAACTCTGAGGCTACGGAATCCTTGCACTATAATGATAATAGGACTGTTGTAATATATAAGACAACACGCTTCCACCTTATCTCTCAGACCAATAAAAATTTCCATGAATATCCAGTCATTTTGCAGAGTAAACTGAATTAGGCCATATTGACCCTGAGATGGGCTCAGTTGGTTAGAGCATGGTGTTAAGAAAACCAAGGCTGTGGGTCTGATTCCCTACAGACCACTCTCATAAGAGTTGGACTCAAGAGTCCTTGAGGGTCCCTTCCAACTCAGAATGCTCTGTGATTCTTTCTGAGTTTTCACCTAAATAGTGTTAAAAAAACAGCATATGAAGAACAACTTGCATTGTGAGACATTCAAAAACAGCAAAACACAGTAATTTTGGAAATAATAATTATAAGGCACATTTTAAATTAAAAAATCTACCTGAAACTGAGCATGGTGAGAAAGCTGGATTTGCTTTAAGAGAAAGTGAAGTTTACTGCTTTGTATGTTTGCATGAACACTGTTGTCTAACACTTAGGCAAACTCTGGGCAATAAGATTGTTAATCTTGGTTATTCTCTGATAATATTTCTGCACTCTTCAAAAAAGGCTATGGTATATAGAGCCTTTTTTTTTAGCCATTAAAATAATTTGGATGGTCTCATTCACAGTGCATGCAGAGAATTGAAGTCTTGCATCATAAAACTTCATTTGACTGTGCTTGAACTGTTGGGAATATGGCTATAAATTAATGCAAGCTATGTTTTCAAGACACGGAACCATTTTGTAGACAGCTTGAGGCTCTAAATATGTCAATTGTGGTTGTAAGAAATGAAGATAATTTCTGAATTGTCAACTCCAAAGAACATGGAACTTTCAAGGGAAAGGGAAATGCAGATTTATCTTTCTTTACTTCAGAAAATGAGATAATTTGGTTTTAATTTTTT
The DNA here is from genome assembly GCA_013401095.1 of Passerina amoena. Lineage (NCBI taxonomy): Eukaryota > Metazoa > Chordata > Aves > Passeriformes > Cardinalidae > Passerina > Passerina amoena. Next base: position 767,552 of record WBNP01000641.1, read on the forward strand.
GTAAGAATGTTTGGAGTAGTCCACTTGACCTGCTGGAGCTGGCAGTGATTAATGCCCATGTGCATTTCTAAAGACTGAATTGCTGGGGTTCTAAAGTAGTACAGAGGCTGTAGCCTTAAATCAGGGTAAACCCACTAGCACACTTGGAAACATAGTAATTTGCATTATCTGTATTTGCTTTCTCTGTTTACCTATAAATAGTGAAATAAATTGGAAGAATGAAAAAACTACTTTGAAAATCTTTACAATACTCTGTATGCATTATTACTGTTAATGACAATATTCAGTAGGCCTATCTAAGTATCAAAAATGCTAAAGGGAGACAATAGGGGAGTAAATAACCTGTAAATTGAGCCTAAACTGAAATTATACCATATGTTGTGCAGATTGTTCAAAACTTTTTATGCCGTCAAATACAGAAGATGTTTGCCATATTTTTACTAAGCAATGTTGCTTTGAAGTGTCAGTCTCTACTCAGTATGCATATGAATAGAAGTACCACTGGAATTAACTAAATTAGATAAATTCTGATCCATCTTTGCTATTGTAACATAACATACATTTTCCTTACTTACCTGTATGCAATTGAAACTGAATTTTTGATATAATAGGAAATACTACTTAAAATTGACCAGGCCATATGCATGTCTATTCTATTAAAAAAAAAAATAGAGTTTTGTGATCATATAAAAAATTCCTTTTGAGGACTGTATCAGTTCTAAGGTTTTGTGCACTTAAACTAAAAAAAAATTAAAATCTGTGTATTTTTACTGGGTAGCTAAAATTTATACCATTTTTTACCTAATGCTGATAAATGTCTGACTTCTCTCTTTAACTTGTGAACTTAATGTTTTTAATATGCAACTTTCAATGTCACGAATTTAGAAGAATCATGTATACCTTGATCGAAACTCAGGTGTGCCAAACTAATCAGGTTCCCAGACGATGATGTTTTAAATTCTGTGAGATTAATTGTCTGGTAGATGTATCACTGAGGTTCTATCCTTCAAAATATTTAAAAACATCTCAATGAGATTAAATGCTGCTAAATAAGGAGAGTAGATCAGGAAATAAATTAACGTTTTCTATCCTTTAATTCAGACCACTTTCTATCATCCAGATAACTTAGGAAGGATTGTTTCCTGCATTCATATAATTAGCTAATAAGGACTCTTCCTGGCTATATTCAGAACAACAAATACCTCAGTTGTCTTACTATATGCTTCCCCCCGATGTGCAAGGATTTTGTAGCAGAAATTACTAATTAACTTCTTTTGACAGGTTTAACATTTTGCTGCTTTGCGTTTGGTTGTGGGTGGTTTTTGGGGGGGCGGAGGGACGGGGGGAGAGAGTGTGGTGGGATTGTTTGTTTTGGTTTTTTTGATTGTGCATTTCTTCTTCTCTACACATGTGCAAGATAAACACAAGCTGGATGCAAACTGTGGCTATAAAACTACATCTGTGGTTTAACAGTATACTGTCTCCTGAGAAAATTTTCAACATCTTGGCATAACTACATGGATATTTTGCTATATTCAATTACTTGTTGGAAAAAGCAACATGCATACATAAAACATATGTACAAATTCCTCTGCACAAATAGTATGTAAACTCCTCATGAAGCTATGAGTCATAAATGTGAATGATACTGCCTTTTGTCTCACAGGATCTCTAACAGGTAATGATTTAAGGAAGCAAATTAGCAGGTTACTGAATAGAGACATCTCTAACTGCTTTTTCTTTGTTAATGTAGTATTTCCAAATTAATATGTTGTATTTTAAAATAATGGGTTAGAAAAATAAATAGCTAGACAAATTGAAAAAACACTGTAAATATTGTTAGTTGGGGGAAAATTACTATGGAAGCTAATGCTGTTGTGGGACATCAGGGATTTCACCAAGTTAGGAAATTGTGTTGCAACTTTTGTAATAAGTGGAAGTAAAAAGCATGGTTTTCAATTTGTGCTAATATATATATATATATTGACATTATGTAGAAGAGGCAGAAAAATAAATTTAATTGGTGAACTGGCATCAACTGAAGATATATTTCAAGCTACAGTCTGGATTCAAACCCTGAATTTGAAATTTGCCCATCATTATGTTAAGCCCAGCTTGCAAACTGCTGTATAGATAAAAATACTTTTTGAAAAGGAAACAAAGAAAAGATCATCCTATCCAGTCTCCTTCACTGAGCCTCCTTCTCTTTGTAACACCAGGTCAGGTGTCTCCCTAATACTTATATATAGGAGTGATTAAGATGGAAAAAGAAACCCTTTCATTGTTTTCTTAAGCTATAGACAAATAGTTCACATAAAGCTTATTTTAAACACTAGATAGTTTGGGTCAAAATACCTCATGTACTAAATGAAATTCTCAGAAGTTTTGCAACATTAAAATGAAATTCCAAGTAAAGATAATACATGCTTTCTGCCTTTGTGATTGTGAACGCATACCAGGCTGTCTTTATGCCACTGACCTGTGTTTATGGGTGTATTTAACATGTATACCTCTTCTTCAGAAGAAAAGCAGGAAACTAAAGAATCACTACATTGTTAGCAGAACACAGCCATGGTTCCTGAATGAGTGTATTAAAGAAAGCCCATTCCACGCTCTCCAAAGATAGACACAAATACATACCAAGTAGGATGCCAACGCATTAAAATTTGACATCACAAAATTTGTACTGCAATTGCACTCTTGTTGATTGAGCAAAACACAAAAGAAAAGCCTTGATGTATGTGCATAGACCAATGAAGCTATGAATTAAAAAAAATACAATTAATTATAAAATCAGCTATCCTTCTGACTGCATATCTCTGCTTAAGTGCTCACAGGAGCCTTGAAAATACTTTTTGACTTCAACAGG
>WBNP01000641.1:770430-791031 GCA_013401095.1 Passerina amoena
GAAGTATTTGGAATGAAGTGCGAAAGCTCATTTTCACAGCACTGATCTTAAATATAATCATGGAAAAAACAAGCATGCGGTTTGAGCTTTGATTATGCTACAGGTGTGCAGGTTAGATCAGTCATGGAGAGCTGCTCTTAGGAATCTTATTTTGATATTGATCATGGTCTGTTCTAAAAGAATTCAATGTCCTTTTCCTCCCAATTTATGTTTACTCATCCAAATGTTGAATAACTTCATCGATCCTAATCTGAAGCTCTGACTGGGATCTTCTTAAACAGGCAGCTTGCTTTAGGTATTAAGCACTAGAAATATCAGATTTCATTGCTTATGCAAATGCTGTCCAAACTGTAGCAGATTTAATGTAACAATGTTTCCATAAATTTGCGTAGAGTTTCTTAAACATTTATTATAAATAATATTTATGTCTGGTATTGGATAAATTCTCAATACAAGGGAGGTAATTCTCTGTACCAGGACTAGTGAAGTAAGAAGGATTTTGCCATGGCTTTCCCAGTCATTTCCCACAATCAGTATAAAACCAACCTCTATAAATTAAGAGGGTTTTTCTTAAGTCAACAGGTAAGATTCAAAAAACTTGCCAGCAAATGTGGGTTGGCATTGAGCTGCCTGTACTGTCTTGTGGTCCATCACTGCAGTAGTACCCTGTTCCAAACACTGCTTTTGAGACCATTATTTCATATTCCCTTTGTGTTATGTATGTGTCATCTTCAGGTGATGCAGGGGTTTTAGAGAAGCAATTAGTCACTGAGGGCTTCTAGGCAATTTGAAGATATCTATGGGGAGACAGTATCAAAGACATTGCAAGTTCTAAAATTAACATCAAAGTTGTTATATCCAAAATAAAAACTTGTACCTACTCCTACTGTCCCAGCTGTAAACCTTTTTTTTGTGAACACTTTGTGCATCTCATGGCTATGTTGTTCACAGTTTTTCTGAAAGTTTGTTTGTTTTCCCCAAGGAAGCAAGTAATTATTAAAAGGAGATGAAAAAAAAAGAAGTCATTTAAGTGGGCATATATGTTGAAGTCTGGGTGGATGTAACCCAGAAGCTGCTGGTTAAAGGGGTTTTGGTGCCTATGCAATAACTGAAACTTGACACCAGTATGTTACGCAAGACTGAAAATAATGGTTCCATTTGGAGAATTACAGCATTATCGACTCTCATCATCACTAAGTAAAATCCTAATTCTAAATGCTACAATGAATGGAAGTCCAGATGTGCAGGCTTACTATTGTCAATCAACTATCATCTGGGACTATTTATCAGAGCAAAAAGAGGAGAACATTGAAAACAAATTTTGGACAGTTGTCAAATTTGGTTCTTGCTGTAGTATATCACAAGCTCTAAAATGTTCTTTACTCTGACAAACAAAGCTGATTACAGATCTTGGGACTGTGATTACAGTTTTAATGATTGCATAAAAGATTAAACTCAAAAAAAGATCTTTGTTTCAAAACAACTAAAAAGAGCCCCAACAACAACCACTTTCCTCTGGACCCCATGTTTTTTAACTTTCCACTGCTACATAGGTTGTCTCTGTTTTGTGCCTCTGTAAAGGCTTTTTGCTTTATATTAAGAATTCATCTTCTAGAAAGTCCAGAAAGGTCTTCAGTAATTTGGTGTGAAAAAAAATCAAGTTTTTTTCTCAGACAAGTCCCTGTCCTGCAGGTGCAAAGGAGGCCCAGTAAAGTTCTCAGGACAGTAGACAATATCAGTTGATTCTGACTTTGGCTTTTCAGATGAAGAGAGAGAGCTGATACAAAATGCTGAAGGAATAGGTCATTTGGGATTCCTCAAGAGAAACAAAAGTGAGAAAAGAGTTTGGTTTCAGACAAATATGTGTCAAATATAACCTAAAATTGGAATTCAGTATTTCAGTGCTAAATGAACAAAACCTGGGAAAAATTCCATGGGTGATTGTAGAAGATTAAGGGAAAGATTAAAATTAACAGCAAAATAAAGGACAAGTGTTCAGGGTATCCGATTATTTAGATTTTAATGCAAAACCAAATATACTATATTAGTAGTTTCAACTTTTTCCTGGGGCCTATATCCAGAAGATCTGTATTTACCACCACACACCAGTTAATTTTCTCTTCCTGATTTTTCTTTAAACACAATTTGAAGTACTATGTTATGTTCTTAGTGGGTGAAACCTGCTGCGTTTAGATGAGATATTGATACGAATTGTATTTCTTTGAGCTCTTTTATTTTCGGTGAACTAATTATGAAATGTGAAAAGCAAGGTAATTTCATTTCAAATTAGTAAAAGCACACATGTTTGGAAGAGTTCTTTCAATCATTCACAATAACAGCATTCTCTATGGAGGTTGAAAAGTGTGACTAGCATTGCACTCTGCCGTGTTGGGTAAATGTTTGTATTTTCATTACTTTTCATAACAAAATATTTTTTTGACAATGTGCAAAAGATTCATGTGCTAGAAAGAAAAATGTCTTTACTGTCTATTTTTCACCATACAAAATTTCTGTGTGCTTTTTTGATTAAAATAAAAAAATGTTGCTGTTATTAAGCCATAATAGCAAATTGCTTGCATGCTGAAATAACAACTAAACTGTACAATAATTTCTTCTGACTGTATGCACCTGACACACAGAAAATAAAGAGATTTAAAAGATCATCAGCGCAGATCACTACTGAACATGGACATAGACTGATTAATTACCTACAGGGGAGATTTTCTAAACCACTAAGGTACCCAGAGAAGCAATTAAATTGAAAGTTAATGGTATTTCTACTCCTAAGTCTCTTGGTTGTCTTTGAATGTTCAGCTTCCACCTGAACACATTACAAATGAAGCTTTTGAAATACCTGGAAAAATCTGTGTTTTTTATTTCTCTGTTGGTGCTCAATGATTCTTGTGGTCAGCACTTGTCTTCCAAAAATGTGTATGCTTTTAAAGTAATTTGCCTTGCCATGCCTTAATCAACATGTAGATCTAATTTTCTGGACATATGTTGAAATTATCCATAGAAGATTTTTTTTCTAATGAGATTCTGAGTTGTTTATGTTGGCTGGGTTCCTTGCCATTAAGAGAGATTTTTCTTGCCATATCTGGTGGTCTTTATGAAATGCTACTCAAGATAAGTAACTCAAGGTTGGATATTCATCAAGCTAGTATCTTCTAAAAACAAGCAAGGATTTCAAAACCAATACATCGAGTTTGTGAGAATATTAGTTTTGGGTACGTATGGATTGTTTCTCTAACTAGACAACATATCAAGGCTCTCAGTTTCAAGGAAAACTGATACCTGAAAACTGATCTGATGCAAGTTTGTTTATGATTTTAAATGTTTGATTAGTTTTAATATATTTTCAATGGCTATGTCTTGGGCTTGTATCAAGGAACTCTGGGGGTAGTAGAAGTGTCACTGGTTTCCTCTTTTCTTATCCCTGATGACTTTGGTCTATATTACTGTGTAAGAAGAACTTAAGTCTGAAGTCATGTGAGGTGGTCTAAGTCACTTAAGAAATGAATGATCCCCCTTGTCTTGATTGCAATCACCTGAGTGATAATGTTTTTTATGTACATGGTATCTTACAGAGAGACTTGGTTCAAGAAAAGTCAATACTGAAATATGAGCTGAGCACTCACCTTTTGGGAATGTCGGATTTAGCTGTTTAATCAACCTTCCAAACATGGAAGTAGCCTCATGATTATGTGCCAAGATAGGCTGGGACTGTCTATCCATCTGAATATTTAGTATTGTAAGGAGTAGAGGTGCTCCAACAGGAAAAATGGATTGGTAACATTTTTTTTTTTATTGTTTCCTCCCCACTACCCTTTACTCCTTCTCATTGTGTCTTCTGAGCAAGATCAGGTTTGAAACTTACAAACAGGTGTCTGGCATGGCTCATGTTTCTGACTGCATCCTTTTGCCTTTACTGGTTCTGAGAATATTTCTGTATCTGTATGTTGTGTATGTTAATCTCCAGAATTCTTCACATGAATAAGAACATTCAAAAGTTAATAAAAAGCACTTCCCTGAGAATACTGGACACACCCAAGTGTTGTAATTCCTGTTTTACACACTTTGTATTAGAAAGGGTCTGTCTAAAATCAGACTTGACTATACAATCATGAAATGGGATACTGATAACGTCACAGCATTATATTTACTTTATGATGACAATAATCCTTAATTTGGTGCATTGATCAGCCCCCAACAAATTCAAAGGCAAGCACAATTTTGTTTTCTCTGTCCAGATTGTGTCAAAGAATCCATTGTGCCAATCCTGAATCTCTGGAATTTAACAAAATATTTTAATTTATTTGTTAACCACTAGTAGATCATTAAATTAGGTGTGTGAAATTAATTTTTATGAAACATATTTTGTCACAACATACTAAATAAAATTGTATATTTTAACAGAAATAGAAAAAAGTAAGAGTAAAGTATAGACAACCATTTCTTGTGGGCAGCTTTATAAATGTATTGACTGAAATAAAAATTTGCTGTCATACAGTCCTTTAAGCAGCCTGAGTTTGATAGAAAATGAATGCAAAATCACATAATGGTCCAATCCCATTATAGAACAAGGAGTGATCCTGAGTTGCATGTATACTGCCATAGTGGTCAAGTAACATAACAATGTGTATATTCAAAATTTCTGTTCAATATAATGAAATGCAGTGAAGCTTCCTTTTGGTTGATATAATGATTTCACTGGCAATCGTAAGACATATAATTAAAGAGGAATATGAAAGGAATAAAGTTTCTGTGTGTCAGACATATCTTATCTATGAGTTCTCAAACAGAGATAGAGTGAAACTTTGAAATTTTTGCACCAAAAAGGGAGATTGATTATAGATGAAAGACTCAGTCTGATGCTGTCTGTGATTGTGTTGGTTCTTTCTTCCTTATAGTGCCTTAGTAATGTGAAATACTCTTGCTGAGGCAATCTCTCCCTGGACCCTGAGAGGGCATATGGTTCTGTCATCTGTTCTCTGTGTGAGGCATCGATTAGCTTTTGATAATTTATAAAACATCTTTCAGGCATTTGCTGAGTTTACCACTTCCATTATGCAGTACCTGGGAAACTTTCTAGAGAAACAGGTTGTCAAATGTATACATGCAATGCTCAGGAAAACGGCTGCTGTTTTGGATGAGCAGAGACATCTGCTCAAAGCAGAAACTACTTTGGTTTGAAATGAAGACTCAGGTCTCTATGGACAAGAAAAATTAGAGAACAATTAGAGAACACATCTAAAAACTAGCAGCTTCTAAGGAAATGCAACTTCTAAAGAACGACGTACATGCTTTCATTTGCAAAAGGAACTCTAGAAAAAGGAAGGCTTTAATGTTGCAAAACCAAATACTTAGCAAAAAGATGTTAACCAGCAACTTCTATAACAACAATATAATGATTGATTCTTAATTATCCCATCAGATACTGGTTTGTTTGTTTCTGTTAAACTCCTCCATTATAAGAAAGATGTTAAACATTTACCTTGATCACCATTATTCACTATGTGGTTTTACTTATTTGTTGTATATCATCTAAATTCTGAACTTTATAATTATTTTCTTTTGTTTACTGTTGTTGCTGTTTTCTCTGGGGCTCTTATCAGCCTAATGTCTTATTACTTATCAAACATTAATGAACTAATCTTCCCAGTTCCCCTTTGAGAGTGAAACTAGTAGGTCTCAAATTTTCTGCCAATGGAAAATCCTAGTTCAGTGAGAGAAAAAGTTTCACTTTCAAACTGTGAGCAGGTTCAGTGTTGGGCACAAAATCCGAGGCCTCTTTTAGGGCCAAGCACGTGGCAATTTGTGCATGGTTTAACATGATGGACTGCTCTGTGGAATTACTGGCTAAAAGAGGAACATCATTCTTAGGAGGGGCCCAGTACTGCTTTCTTTAAGAGCGGATGGAATTTCTTTGAATCTCTCTCTTGAAATGAGTTCAGAAAACTCAAATGAAAGAGATGGACATTGAAACTAAGCTCTGTAAAGTAACCCAGTCATGTCTAGTACTACATTTAGTATGTCATTGTCATCAACTGATAGAGCTTGTGGCCAACATGAAAGGGGAGGAATGCTTTCCATTGCCTGTATTTCTGACAAATAAAAGACGTAAAGAAATGACATAAAATAGAAATTAGTTTTTTTTCCAGAGTAGTGTCTGTGAGTAATCGTGGTTATTTACCTAGGTCTGAATATAATAGTCCAATACTAGACTTTTTATGTTTGCCAGAATCGCTACATTTATGTAACTGAAGACCTGGTGGCACTTTCATTTATTATGACAGATCAGTTTTTCACAGAAGAATTAATTCTGTAATTTACCCAGGGAGGACAATGAAGCCCTTTTTCTGTAAGATTTTTTCATTTCTGGCCATGTATATGTATTCCTTTTGCCTACAATCCCAATGTGAAAATATCTGGATGTACTAATGAGACTAGCAAACAAAGACTAGTTGCTTTGGAATAAGAAGTTGGTGAAGTTTCCAAAGCACAAAATACATTTACAAAATAAGAAAGGATGTGGAGTGCTGTTAACATCCAATTCTTTTTTACCCTGCTTTGGTAACTTTTCATTTACATATTTATTAACTTAAGCTAGATCAAGTATTTTTTACAATGATAGGCACAGAAAATAAATTAATTGTAATTAGTTTTATTGTAATGAATAATAAATGAAGTTTTTTGATAAGCCACTTATTATAGTCTTATTACTACATAGTTTTACTGAGGCATTAAAGTTTGCATTTTAATTTTAGAATATTTGCACTGTATTAATTTACAGTGTTCAGCCTTCTTAGGAATATGAAATCCCATTGTTTATTATTTTTATACATTATAGTTGAGATAGCTGAACAAATTATTAACTTTTCTGAATGTTCACAGAATCACAAAATGGGTAGAGTTGGCAGAGACAACTGGAGGTCATCTGCTGCAACCTCCCTGCTCAAGCAGTGTTCCCTAGAGCACATTACTCAGGATTTTGTCCATGTGGGTTCTTAATATCTTTAGAGAAAGAGACTCCACAACATCTCTGTGCAGCCTGTTGCTGCACTCAATTAATTTCACAGTGACATGCTCAGATGGAACTTCCAGAAACTGGAGTCAGTTTCTGCCTATTGCTTGGCACCAGCAAGCAGAGCCTGGTTCCATCTTAATGATGCTGTCCTTTCAGATACTTGTCTGCCTTGACAAGAACCCCTCTCAGTTGGCTTTTCTCACGGCTGAGCAAGACCAGCTCCCTCAGCCTTTCCTCATATGAGAGACACTCCAGTCCCTTAATCATCTTTGTCACACCCTGCTTGTCTTGCTCCAGGAGCTCTATGTCTCTCTTGTTCTCAGGAGCCCCTAACTGAACACAGCACTCCAGATGTGACCTCGCTAGGATAGAGGGGCAGGATCACCTCCCTGGACCTGCTGAAAGCTTTTCTTCTTGCAGGCCAGAAGGCTGTTGGCTGCCTTTGCTGTTAGGGTGCATGGCTGACTCAATCAGCTTGTTGCTTGCTAGAACACCCATGTCCTTTCCTTAAAAAAGAAAGCAAAGCATAGCAAAACAGTTTTCCAGGAAGTACTGGTGCCTGGAGTAATTCCTCCCAGGTGAAAGACTTTGCATTTGCCTTTGTTAAACTGCTTAAGATTCCTCTCTGCCCAGTTCTCCAACCTCTCCAGCTGCCTTTGAATAGCAGTATAGCCTTCTGGTATAACAGTCACTCTTCCCAGTTTTTAAATTTTATGAACTTTCCGAACATACACATTGTCCCAAGGTGCTCATCATTGATGATGAGGTTAGACAGTATTGGCACAGCTATTGATGCTGAGGTATATAATTAACGATCTGCCTGCAACTGGACTGTCTGCTGCCTTCTCTGGGCCTGGCTGTTCAGACAATTTTCCATCCAGCTCTCTGACTACTTGTCTAAACTATGCTTTGTCAAGATTATCTTTGAGGATGAGAAGGTTTCAGAAGCCTTCCTAAAACTGAGGTGACACGCTTATCCATGAAGCTCTATACCTTGTTGTAGGAGTCTGAAAATTTGGTTAAACTTGATTTCCTCTGAATAAATCCATGCTGACTATTCTCAATCGCTTTGTGTCATTCACATATTTGGAATGGATTTTCATGATTAGTTGTTCTACCACCTTCACAGAGACAGATGTGAGGCTCATTCCATAGATTTTCCTTCTTGCACTTGAAGACAGGAGTGACCTTTGTTCTTTTCCAGCATTCAGAGGCCTCTGCCAATTAACATGACCTTTCAAATATAATTGAGAATGGTGATGTCAGAGATGACATCATAATGATATCAGAGAGATCCTTCCATCAGGCTCATGAACTTGTGCAGGTTTGGTCAAGTGTTCTCCAACCTGATCCTCCACTGCTGAGGGTACGTATGCCTTCCTTCAGACTGTGCCTCTTGTCTCAGGGCATGATGGATGCATCAAGGCAAATCTTACTGGTAGTGACTGAGGCAAAGAGGGCACTGAGAACCTTGACCTTTTTCATGTTATTTGTCACCAAGTTCCCAGCTTACTCAGCAATGGACCTAAGCTTCCCCGTGTCTTCCTTCCTTTTGTGTTCTTGTAACATCCTTTACTGTTGCCTTTGACAGGTCTTGCCAGAATCAACTGCGGGTACTTATTGGCTCCTTGCTCCTTTGTGCAGGCCTCCTTTCACCTCTGTTTATTTCCTACTTGTTGGGATGAACCTTTTTTGAGCTTGAAGGAGGCATCAACCACCTATCCTGGACTCCTTTCTCTCTAGGGCTGTATCCTGAATTCAGGCTGCATTCCTAAATCCATGCTGTGAATTGCTTTTTTTCCTTGCATTCTCTTGCCCAGATACTGAGCTCTTCCATCTCATGGTCTCTACAGCCAAGACTGCTCAAAACTTTTACATCCAAAGACAGTTTTTCTTTGTTTTTAAGTGTGAAGTCCACTATTCATTGTTGTCTCCTTGATCACCTGGACTGGGGAAGTTTTTCTTAATGCACTTCAGTTAAGTCCTAGGTTGTTTGTGCCCTGCTATGTTGCCTTTCCATAAAATATAAGGTTGATTGAAGTAATGCCTACACACTAGGGCCTGTGAATGTGAAGCTACTTCTATTTTTTTTCATGAAGGGCCTGTATCACATGCCCACCATACCAAGACTTGTAGTGTTCTGCCTGCTAACCTTGAACTGTATGCCCTTGCCTGGCTCCTGAACAGTCCCAAGGATGGTATGCTCTCCATACACTTCCATGCCTTCCACTCTCACAAGAGGCATAATACAGTAATACAGACTCTTTTCTTCTCAGCATGTGCTTCCGGAAGGGATTTCATCCGTTCCTTGCAGTTCTCCAGTCACAAGAGTCATTCCACAGTGTTTCTGTGATCTCAAGGAGGTCACAATCATGTAACTGCACACAAACTTGAGACTATGGTTGTTAGTTTCCCATGTTATAGACATTGGTGTAAGGGCACTTGGAGAGACATCAAGGTTACTGATTCTCCAGAAGAGGCTTCATAGCTGTCTCCAGCACATTTGTACTCATTTCTTTCAGGATTGGATACTTTCTTCTAAGAAGCCAAGGGCTCTCAGCATAACTGCCCTTTTTAATGTAGCTTTTAGTAATAACTTATGTCTTTTTCTTTCTTACAACAAATGAGTCTTATGCTAATGCAGACTTTACTCAGACAGTAATATATTAATAGAATTTTGAAATTTCAGAAGCAGAAATTGAATAATGTTATTGGATGGCATTCATGTCAAGTATGTATGCAAATGTATCCTGTTATGTTCATTGAAATGAGATATTTGATCGTGATTGTTATAAGTGATAGCACACTAACGTTTTCTGACTCACATCTGGTGGTTAGTTGGAGTTCACTGACTTTCATCACTATACATTTTTCGAACTAATATAAATTATAAGAACTATGGATAAATCTGACCTATTTGAGTCATGATGAAAGCCAGTGCATCATTTTATTTAGCAAGTTTTTCATTCAAATATGAAAGAAAAAAAATATAGATTAACTTTACAGTCTTGTAAGCCCATTTCCCCCCCTTTCCTTTTATCTTTTCCCATTATTTCAGCTGGGGTCAAGGATGAAATTCAAATTACTGATATGAGTGGAAAATTTCAGTTTTAATTTGTAGATTTGAAAAATACAAAACTTGGAACTGGATTGCATTTGCATTTTTCTTCTACTTTAAACACCTAGAGCTTTTGGGGATTAAACTGGTGTACAGAATCATTATTACTCAGAAAATAAAAAATCTGATATTGTCTCTATAGTAAGTCCAGAATTTTTGAGAAGGATTGTATGACTTCAGAACATAAGTATATGCATGATTCCTGATTTAATGTATTTTTTTGTCTACATTCATCTCTTTAAAAAAAATGAAACGTGACTATTGAATGCTACTTCAGTACTATATGCAATTTAAAAAGAAAATACTTAGGATCTTTTTTATGTAGGTTATGACTCCCAGTCCTATAATAAACAATATCAAGTGGCAGATATTTCAGCTGATGAGCTTGTTGCTGAATTTTTCTGTTTTAGAAAGGATAAGTAGTTTCCTATTTTGAATGCTGGAAAACTTTCTGTACTGGGAGCCTTGCAGGGGGCATTGTGCTTGAGGAATTATTTCTGGTCTGTTTGGCCTTGTACTTAGGGCTTGAGAGATCTATGTTGATCTTGAGCATATCTATCAATATGCTATTGATATAACCTGTGGCTTACAGGATCTTTGGGAAAAGTAAACTGTGTATGGATCAAAGGGTAGAGTGTAGTGATCCTAGCTGGAAGGCTGTTGCACACTGAGGAGTCAAACAGCACTGTTAACCCCTCTTAATGGGGTAAATGTTTGCATCATGGCTAGGAATATCCATTCAGCAGTAGAAATGTGGGTTTGCCAGTGTCTGAAGGAGAAAAACATGACTCACTATCTATATTCCTCTTTTTACTTTATCTTATTAAACAGCTAAGTCATTTGATATGTTGAGTGTAGGAGTGGCAGGGGGTAGGACGGTTGGGACGGACGGAGATGAAAGATTTCTGAAGCGAGGTCCTGGAACTTGTGGCTTATTGCAAAGGGTGTGGGAGCTGGGGCCTTGCTTGGAGCTGCCAGCTGCAGCTTGGAGCAGGCCCGAGAGAAGTAAAGTCAGTGGTAAAGAGAGAGAAGGCAAGAGTGTGATAAGGAGGATGAGAGAGCGAGGAAGAGTAAGGAGAGTAAGAGAGTGAGGTTCCCATTAAAATACAATAAATCTTCTTCTGTGTTGAATATTCTAATTCTCACTAACCAATCTAATACAAGATACAAATCCTATAGCATTTACGTACAGCCTATAAGAATCACTACATTACCATACTGTGTTACATTTTAAACCCTAAAAACTACTCTTTGGACTGCTTCTGCTAAGCTAGTGGGGTCTGCTCTGACCCTTGGACCTTTCTGCAAGCAGAGGGTATTGTTTCATCAAAAGGGGATTACCTTCAGCCAGCCATACTATTGTTTTCCAGTTGTTTAGTAACTAAGGTATCTCAAAGCTTGCTTTCATTTTCAATCTCCCTTACAGTTTCCATATTCTCAAAATCTTTTGCCAGGCAATCATATTTATAAGGCTCTCCTGTTTCATCTTCCACAACAGTTGAACTATTTTTACATTTTCGCTTTCTCTTTGTTTCTGTCTCTCATTCCCTATACTGTTTTCTCCTTCCCCACTGGTGCAAACCCCCTTTTTTAACTTTTTTACTAAAGATAAAAAAATGTTTGTTAATACTAAAATGACCTTTACGTGGTGTGATTTAAAATTTAATTTTATCAAAATAAATGTAAATATTTAAAATAATAATCCAAAATACTGATACTGAACTTGAAAAAGAACTATGACATTTCATATATTGAAGGAAATTATTTTATTTTCAGATAATTCATTAAAAATTGAATATGCTTCAGTTTGTTGGTGGGCTGAATTAATGAAGTTATGAACAGTGAAAATAGCAGTATACTCTACTCTACAGTTTCTGAGCAACAGTTATGTACTTTGAGGGTATAGAACAAGATTTTAATTTCTTCAAAAATATTACAGTTAATTATTCCTATTCTAGTGATTAAGTGAGATATATTGATGAGTATAATCTTAAATAAGGGTGCTAAAACCTAGCCTGTTCATCACTTACATGTAAAATTGAACTGGAACAGATATTCTGTGCAGTTTTACCCCACCACACCCTTGCCCCCACTTCTGATTCTTGATATAAGAGGAATTTTAAAATGCTTTGTGAAATCCCCAGTATTGTTCTACCCTTAGATTTAGTAATAAGACCTCAGGAGATCTGAGTTCAAGTGTTCATACTAAAAGGTAGTTTGGAGATGTCCTGACTTCCATGTCATCTAATCTCTGTAGGTGCTCAGTGAACATGAAATTGTTTCTTTCTCTTGCATGCGGGAAAACAGGTGTGTAAATGGAGTTAAAGTAACATGAAACTTTGGAGTTGTTACCTTTGTTTTTGTTACATTAGCAGCCTTTTCACAGGGATAAAACTTCTCTCTCTATTCCAAGTTTGCTGCTTGTGAATGTTACCGTATTTTTTCCAGTGTATTAATATTTCATGTTACTTAATTTTGGTCACAGAAACTTGATTTTATTTCCCACTGATGGGTAGCAAGATTTGATTTCTAGAAGTGTTGTACTTTTATAGTTCTATTATAATAATAGGGACTATCGGGGTAGACTTTTATTCTGATTCATCCTTTACACCTACTTTCTGTGTGCATTTTCTCCTGCTGCTTTTATGTATTTCCAAAAAGAAAATAGTAAGGAAGTATATAGCCAGAAAAATACAAAATTATAACCAAAGTAAATTCAATATCAATGGTTAGAAATGAATTTTCTTTTTTTTTTTAATTTGATCATCCATGAAAAGTAGTATCTGTAATTCATGTCACATGAAATTGCATTTTTTTCTTGTAGTTGTTTAAGTGTCATATAATAAATAGTTTTGAAGGAGATGTTTTCTTAATAATGTAACTTTTTACTGGATTGTGTTAATTTTCCTCTTCATATGTGATAGTACAACTTAAGAAACAGCTAACCACTCCTCATGAATTATAGAGTTGTAAAGTTAATGTTGTTACAGCAATTAGATACTTTGATCTGGACTAGAACATGTTAAGAAAGTCATTAGACAGATTTGCTGTGCATAATGAACATAAAAGCTATTTGTATATGATTCCAAAAAGGCAAACATTAATTGGAAGCAAAGTATAGCCTTGGGGTATTGCAAGAAGGCTCTAATTTCAAGCAGATGATTTACTTGCTTTCTTTTACTGCCACTTTTCCTTTGAAATGAATTGAAACATAAAACTTTCAAAGACTAGAGAATTTTTAGCTTTTAAAGACTGATTTTTAGCTTTTAAAGACCAGTGACAAAATGTCCAGTGCACAGCTGGTTAAACATGTCATGCAAGGGGTCAACAAGAGGTTTGCAAGTGGGGCACCCTTGAGCTATTCTTATGGTAATTGGGGTCACATTGGAGTGCTGACCAGTCAGTATTGAGGTTCTGCAGGGATCCTTCTTGGGCCCAGTGCTCTTCAGTGTTTTCTTAAACAGCTTGGATGCAGAGCTCAAAGGTACACTAAAGGATTTGCCAAGAGTACTGGATTGGGAGGGGCTGTTGACTTCCTCAAAGGCAGAGGTCCTGGAGAGAGGCCTTGACAAATCAGAGGTCTGGGCAATCTCCAGCCCTGTGAAGTTCAACAGGGGAAAGCGCTGGATTATTGGATTCTGCACTTAGGGTTGGGCAACCCTGGATGCATGGACAGAGTGGGAAATGAGATGCTGGAAAACAGTGTCATGGAAAGGGACCTGGGGACCACTGTCCCAGCCAGTGACAAGCTGAACATGAGTGCCCTGGCAGCCAGGAAGACCAACACTGTCCTGGGATGCATCAGGCACAGCATCACCTGTCGCTCTGATTTTTTAAGATTTTCTAAGCCTTCTGATGTTTACATTCTTATAGCAAACTTTCTCGCACACTTTCTGTAATAACTCATTGTTTTGCATTCTTTTATGGAGGAGGAGAAATTTGATGGACTGTTGGTTTGTCCAGTGTCATTGGAGAGGTGACATTTTCACTCTCCAATCCACTGTCACTTTTGGAAAACTATAAATATTGGAGTCAGAAAATAAACTTCCCTTTTCTTCACCTTGAGAGCAGAGGTGTGTGTGTTCATGTTGTTTCGTGTTCTATAGCGAAAATCACCAGCCAGGCAAGGGATGCTGCTCTGCTCTGAGCTGGGGCAGCCTCACCTCAAGTGCTGGGGGCAGTTTGGGTGCCACAATATAAGAAGAATACAAAACTATTAGTGAGCAGCCAAAGGAGGGCTGTGAAGATGGAGAATGATTTAGAAGGGAATCTCTGTGAGGGGCTGAGGTCACTTGGTCTGCTCAGCCTGGAGAGGAGGAAACTGAGGACAGACATTACAGCAGTTACAACTTCATCATGAGAGGAAGAGGAAGGTCAAGAACTGATCTGTTCTCTGTGATGATCATTGACAGGACCCCAGGGAATGGCCTGATGCTGAATTAGGGGAGGTTTAGGTTGGGTATTGGAAAAAGGTTCTTCACCCAGGGGGTAGCTGGGCACTGGAATAGGATCCCCAGGGAAGTGGTCACAGCATCAGTGGAGTTCACTAAGCATTTGGACAAGGCTCTCAGGCCTCCATGGTATGATTCTTCAGGTTGTCCTGTGCCAGGCCAGGAGATGGCTTTAAGGTCCATTCCAACTCAGGACATTCTGGGACTCTGATTTTTTTTTTTCTATGATTCTGCATTTGATGATTCAACAGCAGGATTGCTACATACAGGAAATACCATGCTAGTACCTAAATTAGACTAATAATCTCCATATTTTGGGGGCTTAGATAAAAATATCCTCTCTATTGTTTGGCACTGTTTATTAACAGTAGAAATTTAAATTTTAAACTTACCTACACATATATAATCACGACCAAACTTTTGTCTTCGTGTAAAAGTGGCACACTTCTAAAGCACACAAGGTAATGTTAATGATTCTTTTATTCAGATTTCTCTTTTTTTTTTTTCTATAGTGTTTGTAGATATGCATATACTGCATCAAAGACAGTTAATATTCTGAAATTGGAAAGCCTGTCTAGAAAAGAGCAGACATATGGGGGACAGGCAGAGACCAGATTAATACTTCTACTTATTTTAAAGAATATATTTTTAAAAAATAAGAATACTGCAGGCTGTAGTCTTTGATCTTGGCAACTCAGGAGAAGGAGAGCTTTAAGAATTCTGGAGAAATTGTATTTACATCTCAATGCTATTCGAACATGTTTATATGGGCTAAAAGTTATTTCTCGACAAATCATAAAAAAGTACAAATGAAGATACTTGAATATGAGTGTGGAAGATATTTTTCACTATTCCACTATTAGAATATTCTGGTGCCTTTTTAATACTTACAACTTACCTGTGGTATAGCTGTTGTATTTTACAGAGATTAAGACTTTGATCGGGTTTGGTATGGTAACTGGCACATAGTTTATATTTGCACTTCAGGATTATTTAAAATGTGCACCAAATGCAGAATCTGGATCTGTTTCTCCTCTAAAGCAGGTGCAAGAGCAGATGTAGATGGTGCAGATTGTCTCTGTGGGAACAAGCCCTGTGGGAGTTTGAGCTGGTGGTGCCCCAGCATTGTCCAGGTTTGTTGCACTTGCAATAAACTCCTACATAGTACAATTGAAGGTGGCACTTTCACAAATGGCTCCACCAATCACAGGGGTGTTGGTAAGCCACATGTCATCATCTGGCAAGGCGTTTCACTGAGAATGAACCTAGCTGATTAGCTAGGTTCAGCTAAAGAACATTAGTCCTGTAAGAGCTGCTGGGTTTGGTCGTTAAGAGGAACTAACTATACATAAAAGTGGGCTTGGGCTTAGTTATTACCTAGTCTTGCCCTAAGAGCTCTAATGCCCTAAGTTAAAAACAACAGAAAGTCTCTGCAGCCTGGCATCTAGAGAAACATGCATGCAGCCTGCAGTATTGTTGCTCCAGGCAACCAGCTGTTCCTGGAGAGAATCTGCAGCCCTGAACACCACAAAGCCAAATAACCTGTGAGATGGTATTGTCTCTCTTTTTATAGTTACACTTCTATTATTTGGAATAGGATTAAAAACTACACATCTTCAAAAACAATTATTAGATTTATTAATTAATGGTTTGTGCTTATTTGGGAAAAATACTTCTTAGAATAGGACAAGGGATATTTTTTGTGCTATCAGTGAAAACAATGTAATTACCTGAGATAAAATAACTTGATGGTTTCAAGAGAGAAGAAGTTTCATTTTGAAGCGATGATGCAGTCAGCCTGTGCTTTGACATTCTTCTTCCTCCCTGAATACCAAATACTGAATTAGCCTGAAGATGGTGTTAGAATTTATATTGAAAAAATACTGACAAGTATTGTCAGCTGTTTTTGTTGCCTTAGCACGGTTTTACAGAACACAGAGAAAGTGACAAAAAAAAGTGTCTGATGGTAGAATGATTTAAATACATGACTTCTGATTTTAACGTGTTTAAATGGGAGATTACTAGCTCAAGTGTGTTCATCTTCTCTAAGTGATCAAATGATGACTGTCTCCAGACAATGATCAGAGGTGATTGTGATTCAGAACTTTCCTTCTGCAAAGATTTTATTGTGAAGAAGGAGCAATTCTAAGTCAAGTGATTTTAAGTTGAAAACAGCTGAAATTATTATTTCTATTTCTATTTCTATTTCTGAAATTATTATTATCTGAAATTATGCTAATGAAATAATTTTTGAGTTTCAAGAAGTAAGTTGGAGCCTTTCAGGCAGTGAAATTTCTGGAGCAGTAGTAGACACTTTTCATAGATGATATTTTGTTTTGTTTTTTTTTTTTTAAGTGCTATTTTCAGTCTGAAAGACAGAGACATACCTGTATACACTTAAGTCTAAAGAAAAGCAGTTGATGAAGAAGGAAATACCAGCATAATGATTTTGTTCTAATGAATGCAAAGGACTTTTAAAGTTTATTATTATAATAATTTTCTGTCTACTGATTGCTGTTCTCATTCACAGTTCAAGGCCTAAGATTCAATTTAAAGTCCTATGGGTCATTCACTGAGTTGTTATTCACATGTAAAGCACCTAGCCTTATTCAGCTTCTATATGTACAGTAATTGCAGCAAAATTCAATTGGCTCGTTGGAATATAATTTTCTTATTATAAAAGACCCATTGCTTTAGCTGCAGTACTGAGTTCAGCTTGACATGGATAAAGTTTGTCATCACCTTCCCTTAATCTATAGAACTGTCAGTCTTGATACTTAATTTTATTCCTGCATCTAACCAAGGGAAAAAAAGAGAGCATTATAAGTAGCTGCATTCTGCTTTCTGGAAACAGAGTTTGATTTCTTGAACACTCATCATATTGGTTTTGGCTGGGATAAAATTGGCTTTAGTCATAGTAGTTGCTACATTTTGGATTAAATCTAAAATAGTTTTGGGATATTTTTGTTATTGCAGAACAGTACTTACACAGCATTAAGGCCTTTCTGTTCATCTCATGCTGTTCTTCTCATGAACATGGTAGGGCTGGGGACACAGCTGCACAGCAAACTCCAACTTCCCAAAGGGACATCCCATTCCATGGATGTCATATGCAGAGGTAAAAGCTGGAGGAGAAAAAAGAAGAAATTTGGAGTTTGGACTTAAGGCATTTATTTTCTTAATTAATAAGCATGATGGAGCCCTCCCTTCCTTGAAATGGCTAATCATCAGCTGTCTGATTAGCAACTGAAGAGGAATAGCAAGTGAGTTCCTTATTTACTTTTCTTGGTTTTGCTTTGCAGTTTTTGCTTTATCTATTGAATAGTCTTTACCTCAACCCACCATTTTTCTCACTTAGACCCTTCTGATTTGCTCTCCCATTCCAGTGGGGAAGAATAGAGGCAGGTGAGTGAGCAGCTCTGTGGGTTTCTGCTGACATTTGTGGCTAAATAGCAACACAGGTAACTGAAAGTAGTATACAATGTTCTTGTTTTTTTCATGTAGAGTCGTTGCATTCCACTTTTATGGAATTTAATTTTTTTAATATGTCAGGGAAGCCAACTGTGATGGAATCCATAAATTCACATGTATTTTCTCACAGGAAGCACTAATATCTTTGGTAGAAAGATATCTTCTGTCCAAACAGCAAGAAAAAGTGGTGCCAATCTTGTAATAGAAATAATATTAATCCCTCCTATCTAATAAGCTTGAAAGCTTTGTTCAGAAACAGTTATGTTTTGACAAAAGGCACAACTGCCTGTTATAGAAAAACAGTAACATTTGGCTAATGTTATTCAAGTGTATACCTTATTCTTCAGCCTTTTAACACCCTTGGTCACAATTCTTGAAACATCAGAGCATTTTCTGGATATAGTTTGCCAGTGTTTTGTTTTATTTATTGTTGAAATGAATTGTTGAAAGCAATATTCATCAAAACAATTTAAAACAGTTAGTTCAGCACAGGAAGAAATTAACCAAGATACAAGGTCAATAAAGAACTTGGGAGAAAGTACTAATGTTGATATTAATGCTATTTATAAATTACTTACTTAATTATTCAGTGATATACAGCTTTCTTTATTGGAAAGCACAGAAGTTGCTTAATAGCACATTGCATCAAAACACAATGGTTCAGAGCATAGAGTTGGACGACCATCAGAATATGAATGTAACAGATGTGTTTTATTGGCATCTACTCTAGAAGGATTATTGGCGTTCAAAGATTAAGGCAAAAATTTGGCCAGAGAATAAAGAAAATTTTAATCCTTTTGGGACATTGCAAGTATGCAGAAGAAAAGACGGTGTTAACTGGGATAGGAACAAAGAGTACTGTAATATTTCCTTTCAAAGCTCAATTTATGTGGAGAAATAATAAGACATTTCATCTCATATCTGACAGAATTAATTATTTTGAAAAATACTCTTTGCATAAAAATGGTGCTGGTTACAGTGTAGCATATAAAAGTGCATGGAGTAACCACGACAATTAGAAACATGAAACTAATTAGATCTGCAAAATGTTTTGCTTCAAAACCAGAATGAAATGGAACCCAGATAATCAGTAAGTGTTTGGTTGGACCCCTTACTATCAAAATGGACATATTTGAACAGACAGCAAACACATAGTAAATGCTAGTGAGCAAACTGTTTGCAATTTCAGAAGAAATGTCAGCATTTTGTAAAACTAGAAAAAGCATCTGAATCAAGTTATGTACTTGTAATATTATGTTTCCCTTTTACCTTTTCCATTCCCATCATGAGAACTACTAGAGAAAGTGGTATTGTATGCCATTGGATAAGAAGGCTATGACTATCAAGTATGGAAAACTTCAAACAAATATATAAATTTTGTGTTGGGGAACTTCTGTGGTAGTCAGTTTGTGTTGAGATACAGCACTTAAGGTTATTTTAACAAGAGAGCTAACAAGAAACCTGTAACAAGCTATTTACTGAAAATTAAAGGAATACTCTGCAACCTTAAATATAGATTCTGAAATGTAATACATTCAAAAAATATTTTTATTACATCTGGTACTTGTAGTGATGAATTTTGTCAATACTCTAGCTTAGCTGAGACATCTGTAGTTACATCTGTGAACTCACTAAGAATGGAAAGAAGAATGTTTTAATATTTTTAAGTAGCATAATTTAAGGAAGAAGAATGTGAGCATATGGAGAAGAGATGAATGAAATATATTTAGAGAAAATAAGACTTCTCATTGTGCCTTCTTTGACAGCTGGACTTGATGACCTGAAATGTCTTTTTGGGCCTTAATAATTCTATGATTCTTAATGAAAGAATAAAGATACATTCAAGAATTTTTGAAGTGGATTACAAAAAGACAAAAAGATTTTTTTAAAAAGCTCATGGTCCAGTTGGAAAACTTACTGCTCCTAATTATTTTCAAGGTCAAAACCTTGACACAGTTCACACTCAGATGATGGCTGAGCACATGAACAGGCTCTCTGGGGAAGTGGTCACACCACCAGCCTGAAACAGTTCAGGAAACCCTTGGACAATGCTCTCAGAGTTACACATGCTGTAACCCTTGTGGAGTCCTGTGCAGGGCCAGGAGCTGGATTCTGTGAACCTGATGGATCCCTTCAGCTCAGCTTATTCTATAATTCTAAGGAATGTAGACAGTGTTGTATGAAAAAGGTTAAACATGGAAAATTAAAAGAAAGATGTCTGATTTAATGACAGAAACAGATAATTTTCTTTCTGTGTCTTAGAAAGAAATGTCTTGCCATTATATTTACTTTTGTCCTGTGCTCTTACTACCTAAGAGTAACTTTGGTAAAATATTTTGCCCTTATTGTTTAAATTTTTAAATCAGCTCCCCAACCTTGAGATATAAAGTGTTTCCAATATGGAAGACAAAGCACTTTATTCAGTTATTAATTTCATGTTTGTTTTACCAGTAAAAGTAATCAATTAATTCTGTACCAAGAAGGTGAACTGGAACACAAGGTTTTTTTTCCTCATCTAACTTGCCAAATGTTAA
>WBNP01000641.1:791431-811658 GCA_013401095.1 Passerina amoena
TTTTTATTTTTATTTTTATTTTTATTTTTATTTTTATTTTTATTTTTTTATTTATTATTTTATTTTTAATTTTATTTTTATTTTTAACACATGAAGGGAGCATGCTTATAAAGTGAGGTAAAGCTAAAGCTAAGCCCTAGTATAATCAAATTTCACCTGTTCACTTATCTCTTTTTTTTCTTTTCTTGCCTATGCAGCTTGGATATGAAAAATTGCCGGTCTCAATCATATTTAATATGCATTCTTGTGCTTTCAGTGCAAAATGCTTTATGAAATTATTTCTTTCTCTTCTGCATTTACAAATGCAAAATAAACTAAGACACAATTAAGGAAAAAAAAACAACCAACAAACAGAAACCAAAGAAAAGTTTAAATTACATATTTTCATTGTGAAACCTTTTATTCTGAGTTTCTGTCCAGTGTAATATTTACACCAGACTTACAATATAGGATTTTTAATAGAAAGGCTCAGAGCCCTTCATTGCAGTAATATGAGTAAGAAAGTCATAACCTAGTATATTAGAGTTCTGCATTTTGCAGTGGCTTGTCTAGTATTCTAATGTGTTTAAAACATATTTCTTCTCAAACTGGTTTTAAACTCTGCAGTATCACATTTTTACCAAGTGAATGCAAAAAAAACTATTTTAAAAAACCCCATTATTATATGTATTTCTTTTGCTGATATCTATATATCAGATATGCTCCAAGCAAAAGCATTGGATTGAATTTGTATTCAAACTCTGAAAACCTGACTCACTCCAGCCTATTGCCAAACCATGATTGCAGGAGTTAGTCATGAAGAAGATAGAGAAAAAGGGAAATCTGACCTGCAAAAAGTCATCCCAGCTGCAGAGCCTAAGTGGAACATAATAGTACAGTGCTATTCACTAAGTAAATATATAAAACGGCTTGTGCATTCTTAATTCAAATTTTAAGCAATGTTTAGAAGTTAAACCGTTAAGGTTTTTGTACCTCAGTGAGAAAAATCTTTCTTAGTTCTGAAACAGTTTTAGAAATGCAAACATAGCAATTATGTGTTACAGTTACCAAGGTCACAAGATAATTTTTCCCACCATCAGCATAGTCTAATAATGTAGTGTAAGGCCTCCTGCCCATATTCTGGTGCCATCTAGTCTGTGTTGCATTCATCACAAATTATATCTTGTAGTAAATTAGTTGATGTTAATCTAGGTTCAAATTTTCTTCCTTTCATTACATTTGCATGTATGCAAAAGACAGATGATTATTTTCATGCCTTACAACAGAAGAAAATATTAGTGCTTAAAAGAATGAGGTAGTTTCTACATTCAGGCCTGTTCTTGCATGAAAAATTGTCCTGAAGATTTCTAGAGTTTGTGAGTTCTGTCCATCTGAATATGGTTGTAAGTCTGACATTCAGACTTACATCATGGAAATTATCTAACTGCAGATGAGGTCTCTGAAGTCACATTTCTCATATAATCGTTCTTCTTTATCTGCCCATTCTTGTCATAGTTTCTTAATCCTACAGGTCCCATTCAGCCTTAAATTATTATATGAAATCTGGGGCAAGACTCCATTTTTCTAAAATAGACACAAAAAAAGTCAAAGAATTACAAGAGACGGGAGTTCAGTTTGATAAAAATCTACAGAGCTGGTCAGAGTCAGTCACATAACATTCTTAATTTGTTATACTTACACTTCTACGTCATTCTGCATAGTTCCCATAATTCCTCATAGGACATAGAAAAATCCTGTGACATAGTAACTGCAACATTTTTATGATTGTAACAGGATGTTCCTAAGCAATGGAGTGTGCAAATTCTGTGGTGGTATTCAGAAGTCTTGTCACCGTGCCCCCTCTACTCCACCCAGTTTTGGAGATTGATATTATCTGGCCCTCTTTTTTATTCCTCCATTCCAGGGAGAAGAAGATGCCTTGTTCTTACTGAGGTTCTCATTCTTCCATGCAGACAAGGGGAAATAAGAACTTTTCTAAAAAGGGCCTAGGGCTAAGAAGAGAACGCCTCATCCCTTGATTTAAATGAGTGTTTCTCCTTTAATAAAGCTCTTCAGCATGTGCTGAACTCACAACTCTACAAGGAAGAAAAAATATTAAACATTGATCTCTTCCTGAAAAGAAATTATAATATTTAAATAATTACCCTATCTCAGTAACTTGGTTTACACGGTATATACAAAGTTATTAATATTTGCTAAACTGTTATTTAAAAAAGGCCTCAAAATTTTCTGGTGTTTTACAAAATTTTTGATTTAAAAGAAAAGAAAAATGTTAAGTAACAAAAGATGATTTAGCAGGTAAATTGCAATCTGACATAGGTATGGTGGTGAAAGGAGCAAACATATAAAACTAACATGGTAGATACATACTTTGCAAATACTGCTACCCTAATTGTCTATATTAAAGCTGAAATTGCTAGAGAGACAGACACTTCATTAGAAACAAAGCTTTATTTTTTAGTGGATAACAACAATGAGTAAAAAGACTGGTGATGTGTCTCTTAAAAAAGAAGAATTATCTATTTTCTAAGTGCTGGATAAATAAGCTGACTGATGACAGTTAATTCATTCACAAAGTGATGGCAGAAGGACTATTCATGATAGCAGATGATATTATTAGTTAAAGTGTAGTCCTAAAGTAGGGATTATCTTTTGTTAGGCATGGAATAAAATGTATAATTCTAATGAAGTTTTAAAAAGTAAGTAATAAGACATGGCAAGCCCCACAATAAAAAACATGCTGGTCAGCTACTATATGACAAATTCATGCATTCTAACAGTTTTGTGCTTGTTATGATACCTCATTTCCTTCCTGCAGCCTTCTGTTGAGCCTGAAGTAGTGTTGTGAATTCCTTTCTCACTCTGTACTTCGTGGAGAGTATTAGCATGTCACATGTAGAAGGTGTCATGCTGACAGCAGTGGTCCTCATTCTTTTGCAAAACAGTGTGAAGTGTACTGATATTTTAGATCTATGTGACTGAAAGTGAAGTGAGTGTTGGTTTATGGAAAGTTACCCTATTGATCTGTAACCAATTGTGTTCTTATGAAGACCATTCCTGAACCAAACAAATGTTATGGATTTACTTATCATGTTCTGGAGACTTCAAATACTAAGATGGGTAAAAATCGGTGAGGCGGACAATGACTGGAAACACTCGTCTGTGCCACAATGTATGCAGTGGGACAGAAGGCCCCCACAGCTGCTCTGAGAACTAGAACATCAGGGTGACCAGTTAGATGAACCTATTGTGTCAACATATTGTTGGCAGGGCTCTATTCAGCTTCACTGAGTTGAGCCACCTTTTACCAGCTAAAAGTCCACTATAAAGGCTTCTGATAGTTCAAGATAAATAAGAAAGCAGAAAGAGTGGTGGCATTCTCAGGTTTTCAATTTCTTGGTAAGTAGGATTTACAACATAAACTCTCACGTGTCACCAACTTTCCGTCAAGTAACTGTGCCGCTTGTTGAACTATCAAGAACTTTCACTCTGCATTGCGACACCTAATTGTGCTTTTCGCCAATGAAAAGTGACAAAAGGTATCAGTCAGATATTCACTTTACATTATTAAAGAATTAATTAGAGTTAGAGCCCTGTGAGTTTTCTAATTAACAAATAATCTCAGTAACAATGAAGGCAATCCAATTGTGTCATACTGTTTCCTCTCATACTCTCATTCATGATCACCAGGGTATGAACTCAATGACCCTTGGAATTTTGCAAAGTTCCCTAGTAATTATTGCAACACATTAATTTTAAGAAAGACCTGTATTTCACCTTGGCAGCACTCAGCTGTAAAGGAGTTCGCCTCTTTTTAACTAAATTGAACAGTAATACTTACCACTTTTGCTGGAAAAGAAGGATACTGGTAGCATGAGTCACACACAGATGACTATATGGGCTCCTAAATTAGAATATCCTCAGACCTCTCTGAGAACTTCTGAAGAACTATGCAAAGTATGACGAGCTCTTCAAAAGAGATCAAGCTGTTTCACAGTCATCCTGTGATGATTTATTAAACACAGATTAGAAGTCCATTTACCTGCTAGTTTGTAGTTTATTGTATTTTCACTCTTTGAGAGATTAAAGAAAGGATAGGGTCGTCATTCACAGAGGAATTTCTTAACTTTTTTCAAAGAAAAATTGGATTGACAGTGTACTGATAACTATGACAAATATTTGTTTTCCAGTTCTTATAGGAACTGTGTCTCTGGGAGACTCCAAGAGGACCGAGTAGAATTAGAGAGAGAGATTAAGTGGAATAAGAAATACCTGCCAATGCTTGAATGACCTGCCAGACCTTTTGAAGTGACAAAGAAAAGGCATTTAAAATGATGAAAAACCCCTGTTGTCTGATATACTATTCTCTCACTTCCCAGAAGGTGTCCTCATTACCCAAACCAAAATGGAAGAGACCCTGCCAGTGGAACTTCTAACATCAGAATATACTATGAGCTGTAAAGAAGGCTTCTTTGTTTAAAGAAAAAAAAATATCCTTGAAGTATTGTCTAACTCATTGTCTGTTCTATTCATTAATTACACAGGCATATGAATTTCATTACATAATTTATATTCAAGCAAGTATATCTTGTCCTGCAAAATAGAGCTGTTTACAAGGGTGTTATGCATTTACTAGAAGTGAGATTTTCTTTTTACAGAGTCAATATATGTACATTGCTTAAATCAGCTAATTCGTGCTAAAGGGAAATTTCATTTTTATTGATCAAGAAGTTCAAATAAATTTTTAAAGTTTCTTTTGGTAATTAGTCTGGATGTAAATTGGGATATAAGGAATGAATTTTTTTTCCCAGTTAATTTGAGCTTACATTTTAACTTACTGATTTGAGATGATACCAGCTTTTTATTTTAAGTCCATTTTTTCATACTATAAGGATGCAAGAATGGTATGAATAAAGCTATACTTTTCCATTTTTCTTCCTTGAAATGGCTTTAGCAAAAGCTTGGTGTCAGGTAGGCCAGGTTCTCTGCAGGCTAGAGAATCTCCAACACTGAGGACTGAAAGCCTTTTTGTCTAGCATGAAGCAGTTTTCTTCAGTGCAAAGAGTGCTTTCTTCAGGATAGAATATCTTTTGTTATTTAGCCCTGTTGAGCATGACAATTTGAAACTATTCTCATTTGGGTTGAAAAGCTTGCCATGTCTTTATGGTACAAGTAAACACAACAATGTGAACACTTAGTCAAATCCTCCAAACTTCTGTTTCTAACAGAAATTAATAGCTGGTAAGAAAGCATAAAAGAGAGTAATGAACATGTAATAGGCATGACCTATGTTTTATTATCAAGAAAAACCTTATTAACAAAAGAAACTAGTACTTAGCGGCTTCATTTTTTGTAAATAACATCTTTCCTCTGCATTTTTTTTCACATTGCATGAAAAGCAAGTATGAATGTAGGACAGACATTTAAACTCCACTTTTCTATAAGGAGTCCTGTGGTACTTTTTGGAAACCTGAAGTTCCCTGAATATCTTTAATTAATATTTATACTGGTTTTAAACATGGCTTATGAAAGAAGATCTGTTGCCTTTGCAGCAGTCAACAACATACTTTGCGGTTTTCTTCCTCTCATGTTTCTCCCTCACCAACGACACAAAACTCATCCTCCAGCATTCTTTGAATTGAATGATATGATTGTAATGGTGACAGATGAAGTAATTTACAGCATTTGCTGGTAGCCACTTCAGCGTGTATAGGTAATTAATCCACTCTGCCAAAGAAAAGGACCAGAACACCAACAGGATGAAACCATAGCTGAAATTGTGTTGGGTGTGCTGCAACCTGCCTGCCCTCTGTCTGCATCTGAGTCAATAGGCAAGGAAAGTTTTCACCATGAGTGTGACTACTTTTGGGGAATATTTTCATTCCTCAAAAATTATGGCAAATATAAGTGAACTTCTTATGAACACAATGGGAAGAGCAGTTGAATTGAAAAATACTAGTAGGTGTAAACATTGACAACATAAGATTCAAATGTGTTTTAGCAACAATAATCACTTCATAAATAAGCACAATGAGTTGAGAAGCATACTGAAAAGCCTAGAAAACCAGGCTGATCTTTCATCCTATCATATAATTTTACAATAGCAGCTATGCAATATCTCTGAAAATCCATTGTGATAAAGCTCGATTTTCTGCTTCCCTTTTTCCCCCCACCTCTTTGAAAGTGATAAAGCTTGTTTTGTGGGTTTGTACTTTGGTTATAGTACTCAATTTATGAACAAATATGTATAAAGGTGATGGAAAAATTATTTCAGTTTCAAAAGTATTGCTTGTTGTCTCACTTCTGCAAGATATAAGAATGAGATCTTGCTGTTTTTAGGAGAAAACTAATTTCTACAGTCAGTTTTTTCATGAAGATCCTTTTTTCATGAATGCGAAAAAAAAGAAGAAAAAGAAAAGTGAAAAAAATTTAGAAGTATCTTACACATATCAAAATATTTAGGAATGAGGAGAAAGTCTGTTACAAGGCACTTTGCAGAGGTTTAGATTTCTGGATGGTGGTGAGTGTATAAATGTGTTGATAAATATCCCAATATAGAGTTTTGATAAGCCTGAAGATTTTAAGTGAGGAAACTGAGGGGCTGTTCTTCTCTGTGAAGTGGCTAATTTGCAGAAGATGTTGTCTGTATATGAATACATTATAAGCTCATAAGTGCTGGTAAGTTTTATTTTCATGTGCATCAAATATTTGATAAAACTCCTGAAGCTTCAAGGTTTGGATTTTCCCTTTGTGACATCCTCATCTTTGTGAAATGTACACTAAATCATTTTTTTGAGAATTGGAGGAGATTTGAATGTGATAACATATAAGATTTATTTACTGTGGGAAGCAAGTCATCCTCCGCTTTAGACAGCTGACCAGACTGAAGAGAATATATGCTTTTTAGTTGTTGGAGTGGGTGGTTTTTAGTGATGTTTTTGCTCGTTTGTTTATGTTTTATTTGTTTGTTTTTGAAATTTAATATTGATTGTTTGAGTTTTTGTTTGGTTTGGTTTTTGTTGTCTGTTGTTGTTTTGGTTGTTTTCTGGTTCTGTTCTTCCTAAAAATAAGGGGTATTTGCATATCTTCCTGTTGTGTAAATACCCATATACAATATATGAACAACTCCACTGAAGCTGAATTGGAGTGTACTCACTTATAAGATTTGCATATGTCTGGCAGAGATATGAGTTAAATTGGTTTGCAGGAAGGAAATAATGCCATGGAATTCCTGAGAGCCTTATTTTTTAAAATTTAAAACATTAATATTTATTTTATAGTCCACAGCACAGCTAGCTTCTAGTTGCATCTCTGAGATTACTAGGTCCTACACGTATGTATGTCCACGAGAATCTATTGTCTGAGGGAGGACTGAGGAGTCAGAACTGAGAGTTCAGTGAGAGTTACGGATTTCGGCAAATAATTTCCTTTCTTTGAAGAGGAATTCCACAGCCATACTGAAACCTTTCCTTTACTAATGTTAATGAAACCTGACACGCTCGTCTTCTCAAAGATGTATAAATACTCATAATATGTAGTTCACTGAGTAAAGTTGCATTGATGAATATTTTTAAGAGCAAGGTTGATTATTTGTTTATACTGTGAAGTGTTAGGTGTTTTCTTATTACCTATTCTACCTGATTTTCTCATTTATGCAGTGGCAAGTGTGTATTTAAAAACTGTAGGCACTTCTGTTTTATCCTGCTTTGGGTGAGTGAAGAGATTTTGCTTCCTCTTTAGTGTTTCCAAAAGTCTGATTAACTACCTAAACCAATATCCTCTTGCAGAGAAAATCAATCCCCTTGTAATACTATTTTACATGTAAAACCAGCTCTCATTAAATTTGAAAGTGTTTCCTTTGAAGATCTTCAGATATTTTATTGGTCTTGCATTCCACTACTGAAAAGCTGAAACTTAAAAACATGTTGTGTTCTTGGTCTTCACTGCATGATTTTCTGTTCTTTTGATGCCTGTGCTTCACTTAGAAACACATTTCTTGAAGACATCTAGCAGAGGACACTTCTAGCCTTGCTTTTTCCATGCTTCTGCATGTAACATCTTAGGGATCAGCTATAGCTCCAGTGGGACAATATTTTTATGCTTTTGGCTATGTGTGAAGTTGCTAAGCTCCTTTGGTGGCATCTCTGCTCAGACAGATTGTCCTTGTCTGTAGCAAACAGGGTGGGCAAGATGGATAAAACATTTGGACCCAACACATGAAAGGATGTTTGGAAGTATTTTCATTGTTGTTAATTGATCTGCTTTCATTCCTGGCTAGTTTTACTGATGAAAAAACCCAGAGGTTTTCTGAAAATAGAAGTCTTTTCTCCAGAGGCTTCAAAAGGAGCTAAAAGTGGAACCCTTCAAGGATTGAATTATATTTGGTTCATTTAACAAAACCAATAATAAACTATATTACAAATGGAGGGGCTGAACAAGATTTAGAGTTTTGTCATTGACAAAATGAAAAGAGTTAAATATATTTAATGTTTATGTTCAATTTATGTGCGTTTGATCTAAATTGATAAAATGCCTAATGATCAGTACTGTTGGAGTACTTAGGAAAGAAATGTTAAATTAATGCCACTGAGAGAGAAATTGGGACTTTATCTTTCTCCTTTAGCATCAGATGGTGGGGTATCCTCGTCCTGTACTTTTAATCTCTTGTAATGAAATTCTATTCAAACATAATTAAAAAATTATCTGAAATAGGAATTTGAACCCAAAAGACTGTTGTTTTTTCATTTCTGGGAGGGTATTCCATGAAGAATTTTTTTTTTACTCTCTATAATTTCATTCTTGGATGCCATAATAGCAAAAAATATTTCAAAGCAGAAGAAGTGAAAAAGTTGTAGATGGATATTTAAATAACTTGATCAGGTATTTGAAAAAAACAGTTTAATTCCCAAGAGAAGCCTCATAATTATTTCCTCACTCTGAGCTTATTCTGTGTCTTTAGAAATCCTGCTACTTGCCATGAGCCAGATTCTTGGTGACGGAATTCCTTACGGAAATAATTGCAATGCCTTTACAGACTGGAAAAGGAAGTCTTACTTACCCTGGCAGTATTTATCTGGAAAACTAGAACCTCGCTTTACCATTTGAGATAAGGCTGTGATAGAAGAGAGCAGTGTTACCCCACATACATATATGTGTAAACATTAAGTTAAACTGAATTAGATTTTTTTGGTTTTTTCATTCTTTGGGGCATGTGATCATGTGAATATTCAATTATTAGCTAATATGTAGGCGTTTGTGAAATAAATGCCTTTGGAACCCTAGAGTAGTAAACAACTCAATCAAATCAGGCTATCAATTTCATATTTACTCATTGTTTATAGCTTTATTATTCTGCTTGTAGTGTTGATCGGGGAAAACTGATTTTTACAGAATAATTAGTCTGAACACATACCTCATTTATCATCAAATAAATTAAGGTATGATAAGCTACAATAAAGATAATGACTTTTAAAATTGTATTTAGCTGTGCTGGTAAGTGCTGGTAAAAGGATTTTTGTACAAACAGTTGAAGCCAAAATGCCCTCTGGTATTTCTGATGACTGCCTAGCAGTGGGGATGGCCAGAGCCAAGAAGTAATACTGGAATACGTCTATTTTTAAATTAATTTTTTTGGTGTTTTCTGAATTTTTCTTCTCTGAAGTGAAGTTAGCTTTAGAAATCTTTCATTTACATACACAGTATTAGGCACTACTTTTAGAGGGCTGAAAATTATAGAAGAGAAAATCCATGTCAGATATCTTTGAATCTCTGCATGTTCCACTGTATCTAACAGTTTAGCAAATTCTTTCTGTCTCTCTCTTTTTGAAGGACCTGAGAATAAAAGTTTGGGGGGAATGATGAAGAATAAATAAATGAAGGCTAAGCATTCAAAAGATCTATAAGGTTAGGGTCAGAATACTATACTTATATTTCATTTATGAGGCATTTGAATTCTTATCAACTTGCTAACTACTGAGAAGAGAAACTGGAATCACAATTTATACTTTTTCAGGTGAGAAAGATAAAGATGGAAACAAATAGCCTTTCATTGAGGAGATCATTAACTTTTATTGTTTAGTTTGTGATTTTCTTTTTTTTGACAGTGGAATTCATGGAAAGCTGTGCAGTAGGGGCAGTAATTTCCCTTTAAGAACATTGAGATCTATTTGCAGAAACTGGTAGTTGTCTGATGTATGAATTATAGACCTCCTTGATCATCCATTTATCTCTGCAGGATAATTCTGTTGTCTGCAAATGCATGTGACAGCAGAGGAATAAAGCATTCTCACTGATTCTTTTAGGGATCTTCAAGCAGGATTGTTCTGTGATGATATTGAAAGTATTTCAAATAGGTCTTACACATTCAGTATCGCAGTGGTATCCTGAATTTTTAAAATTATTTGACTATGGTTTCATCTGTAAGAGGTCGAGAAGCATGGGATCCAGATATTTCAAGAGAAGGTGATCATTGAAAAGCTTTGCCTTTGGTACAAACTCTGAGGACTGAACATATTAATCTTGGTATAAAAGTCTGAAGATCATGAAAAAAAAGACTTTTTTTTTTTGTTATGGGACAATATTTGGGACAATATTTGAAAGAGAGAATATTGTTGCTAGTGTTGCATTGTCTTGTCTAAATGAAAAACTATGGCAGCAGAATATTCTGAGTTTATGAGTAGTCTTCCCCCAGGAAACTGAATGGTCTTCTAGTGGAAGCACTTAAGTAATGAAAAGTTGCTTTCTTTTTTTTCCTTTTCTTGCAGACTCTGTAGATAAATCAGCAGGTTTTGTTTCTGGACAGAGCACCTCAATCTTTAAAGGAATAGCAGTCTTTCCTCATATTCTCTTCCCACATCCTCTTTGCTTTCTAATTATGTTTGTCAAAGCATTTTTTATTTTATACATATATGGAGTAGCTGGACATTGTATTCAATTAAATTTTAGTCGCCTAGAGAAGAAAGTGTCCTTAGTCCAAATTCAGATGTACAAAATGTTCTATCATGCTGTAAAAAGCACTTTCTGTAAAATTATTCATCTTACTACGACAAGAATCAACAGTGATTAGTTGTTATCTGAAGGATTTTCAGTTTACAATGTTTTAATTGCTGAGTCAAATTAGAAGGGTCTTTCACTGTTTTGTGTTGCCTATAGGGTAACACAGAAGGTCTATAGGGTCATTAAAAAATTACTCAATGACATCATATCATGGCCAGAAAGTAATGATTATGACTGACTATTCTTTTCTTAGCTCAGTAAAGTAGAGGAGAGGAAGTTTTGCTGCATGCAGAGCATATTCAAACACTAGACTGGCTGCACCAGTCTAGCTACCCCTCATATATATCACATATATCTTATGTCATATAGCTTATTACAGTCTGCCAGTGCTTATACTGTAGATAGCAAAATGCAGATTTCCATTGTGAGTGTTTTAGCAATTATTATGGAGTTGAATAGACCTGTTTATTGATGTAATGGATAATATTTAAAATTTCTTCACATCTGAGAAACTTTATAGAACTAGGAAAAAAGTAATGTTTTGTTTTAGCCCTCTGCCCCTTAGATATTTCTTGCCAGTTTAAGAGACATTTTGATTGCAGGACAAAGCATCTTATAAGGTTTTGTTGGACTGACTCAACATGATTGATTCTTCTGAAACAAGCAGGCAAATCCATGAGATTATTAACTGTCAACATGAAGCATGAGTAAGCAATGAACATACACTGACGTGAACCTGAAGGAAAGGAAAGAACTCAGATTTTTAATATATATCTAGATACCTAAAATCATTAAATAAAGGTATTTCCCTGCCATTAGTTTTGTAATTATTACTTTTGCAATAATCATTCTGAGTATGAGAGTTTCATTTGATCGATTTTGCTCTTGGCTTTAAATATATAAAGTAACTGGCTTGACAGATTACATTCTGAAAAAGGCTATTTGTGACTTGGATGTTTGTAGGATGGATTGAAAGATTTGCAAAGACTAAAAAAATATTCCTTAAGACACTGAGAGGCATTAAAAGTTAATTATATATTTTAATATAATTCTCATGAAAAACCATTAAGTTACAAAACTGCCCTTGCAACACTGAAATCTAAACTTCATTTATGGAGATCAAATAAGCCAGAAGACAGTTACACTTGTTTCTGTATATTTCTCCCATAAAATAAACCCCAAACATGGCAAAACAAGCAAACCTGATCATTCTTCCCCACAGAAAGGAACTCCTCTGCTGCTTAAAATGCAGGTTTAGAGGTTGTTGGTTGAATGGATCTTTAGAAAATTACATACTTATTAATTACAGCTAAAAGAAATTGAGGCATGTTTTATTAAAGGTTTTGAAACAAAATGCTCTTATTCTTAAAAATAAGTAGCTAGTTAAGAAAAATAGATGTATTTTTCAAGACCATTCCTATACCTTCTAGGAATCCTAAATTTCAACAGTAGGCAGACAGTCTGATAGAGATGTTCGTAGGTTATGATTATTTAAGGTCCTGAGATTGATAAAATCTTGGTAGGACCATCTGGGTTTGCCTTTGTCAGTCATGGGAGAGCCAAGAAGGGACAGAGGGACCTAAAGTGTAATTAAAGCAGAATTCAGGTACCTGGGTTGAAGTCAGAGTTCTTAAACCTTGATGCATCCAGATTCTGTAGGTTCCCAAGTTTATAAATAGCTGTGTTTTTTTGTGTACAGAGAAGTGCATTTGATTTGATAGGACTGAACAATTGCTTGTCTGTCTGTTCTGGAGTCACAATAGAAATCTTTGGAAAAGAAACTGCAGCTCCCTTTGAGGAGGTACAAGTACTTAGTATCACATGCACTCTTGCTTTCTTTCCTGGAAAAGAAAAGGGAAATGTTTTGTGCAGTGTGGCACAACTTCTGCAAAATTCATTCAACTCAGAATCCTTTTTGCTAAAGTTGCCAGATCAATAATAGGTTTGCTATTACCCAGTTAATTCTATGATTAGTCTTCTTACTAACTTCTGTCTTTGAGGTTATGCAGTCTGTTTGTATTATTGATTGATGTCTTACTTTATTTACCATTTTATTTTGGTTCTAAGTGCACTATAATATATTAAATAGGAAGGAAAATATCAATAGAGTTTCCTTGAAAGAGCATTGAGGTTAGAGTGAAAGGTTTGCTGAAGTGAACGGAATGATTTTCTTTAGGCACTCCTATCAGGCCTTGGGAGACACATAATCAGATTCTCAAGGTGATTAGGAAACAAAATACAGAGCCTGAGTCCATGAGGGTAGTCAGTCAAAATTCTTCTTGCTTTGTGAATCAGTTTCCAACTGATCACTCTGCAGAGGTATAGTATTGGTGACACCAGCAAATGTAGTTGGTGTTTAGTGGTTAGTTGATTCTCAACATCCAATGTTTCACATATGGTCAGGTGTGAAGTTGAATTCAATATAATATTTTGCATTGTCTCACTTACTAAAATGTGTCAGGATGAGGCTTTGACCAAGATTCCTATTTCATCACTTGGGTATTTTACGATTTGCTATTTGGACAAAAAAAAGCCCAGCCAAACACCCTTTAATGCTTTGTTTTCTCTTGTCTTCTTCTGTGATTTCCTTAAAAAAGCAGAAGAAAAGACTTTTCCTAATTTCCTGCTTGTCTTCCTATCTAAATTTAGTCTGTGATGGTATTCTCTGTCCCAGATAATGATCATTACTTCTCTTGCTTATCTCCTTAGCTGCTCTTTTTGATTTGGTCTTTTACAACATAGGAGTATGTTTATAAACAAGAAAACAAGAATTAATAAAAAAAAATCCATCCCCATCAGGATGAAAAAGCAACTTTTATGAAGAATGCAAATAAATTATAAGTAAGATTAAATAGTTGGTTTTTTTGGTGATAGTTCTCCTTAGCCATTCCTCTAGATACAGCTTTTGTTGATTTTTGGTTTTAAGTTCAGACAGACAGCCCAATGGAAATAGCTACACTGATGTTTCTTTCTACAACTGGAAAACTTCTTTTTAGTTTCAGAAGTGTCACTAATAGGAAAGTAATCTGTTGTATAACTCCCTGAACATTATAGTTCTATTGAGAGTGATTCATGTGAAAAAACATTCTGTTTTCTTTCCCAGGTTTAAACAACAATTAACAATAACAGACTGAAAACAGCTTTGAGAATATGCAAATAGGTGGAAATATCTTTTTGGTCATAATTTTTTGAAGAAGCTCCACTAGAAAGTTCCTATGCTGCTCAACTTTATTGAAAAAGTACTGAGGAAAGATTAAATAAGTTTTGCTATGAATTACTGTAAATTTTATTCTATTAATCAACAGGTAAAAGCAGTACTGATTAAATAAGTTTTTAAGCCCATTTGATGGAGAGCCAATTCAAATATAGAAATTTTTGACACTTTATAATTTTCTGATGAGCCACCTTTATAAGCCCATGGTGCCCAAAGTTAAGAAATACTTTCACATTAGTAAACCATTCTAAATTTGATCAGTAGTAGATACATATTTTTCTCCTTAGAACTACAAACAATTCTCAATATCTAGAATGCATACAGGTTTTTTCAAACTTAATGCAAAATTCTACTAAATACTGTATGTCATTATTTAAAATCATAATATTTTTATCACTCGGTTCTTGGAAACCAGACTATGTCTGATTTTAGATGAAAAAAAAAAAAGCTGAAGTTGGTAGCAAGAATATCACAGTGAGGGAATCTAATGATTTCTTCAGAACTTCTCTTTATGTTATTACCATAATCAATTATTTAAGGACTCTTGGTCACTTTATGTTTGTATGTTATTTGTAAAAGCACTGTATTTTGTAAACACAACTCTTCCACTTAGACATCAAACAAAACATAAGAGCTGAGGATAATTAAAAAGATAATTTATTCAGAACACTTTGCATGGTTTGTTGGCTGTCAGCATCTAGTTCACTAAATCATTAGATCTTTATTATTTTAACTAATTTGCTAATTTTTTCCATAAATAATTACTGGTCTCCAGATCATTTGTGTAATTACTATTCAATGTAAATAATTTTATATAACTTCAATGAGTTTTAAATGACATGTTTAACTGTGACTAGGCAGTTTCACCTGGATTTTAATAATGTCAAAGGAGCTTTTATTTTTGACTAGGTATTTATTTATACAGCTTCCTTTATTTACCCAATTCCACCTTCTGAGACTGAAAGAAATTGCTTTACAATATCAAACTATTAAACAGACTAGAATACCTCTGCATTCTACTTGAAACCCTGACATTTCTCATAGCTTTGGATCTTTCAGCATCTAAAAGCACTGAAATATTCTGCATGCCTCAAGTTTGATCTGTTGGCTTTTTGGAGTCCATGAGAAGTCATTAGTGGTCTGTAGTGGGACAAATGTTATTTAATATACTCATTAATGGCACAGATGAAGAGATCAAGAGATCATTTGCACTCTTGGCAAATTTGCAAAGGACAGCAGGTTGAGTGGTGCAGTTGACACACCTAAACACCTGTCTTTGAGAAGGGCCTGGACAAGCTCAAGAGCAGGGCCCATGGGAATATTATGAGGTTTAACAAGACCAAGTGCAAGGTGCTGCACCTGGGCTGGGGCAACGGCCAGTATTGATACAGGCTTAGGAATGACTAGATTGAAAGTAGCCCCACCAAGAAGGACTTGGGGATGCTGGTGATGAGGGGCTGGACATGGCCCAGCCACGGGCACTCCTAATCGAGAGGGGCAAACGTGTCCTGGGCTGCAACCAAAGCAGTGTGGGCAGCAGGGCCAGGGAAGGGATTCCGTCCTTCTACTCCTCTCTGGTGAGACTCCCTGGGGTACTATGTCCATCTCTGAAGTTTTCTGCTCAGGAAGAATATTGAGAAGCGAGCTGTGAGGAACCCACCAAGATGATTTGAGGTCTAGCTGGTATAAAGTTGTAGTAACTGAACTACACTACTTCAACATAGTCACATATGAGTACAAACACAACCTGTTATTACACTCCTCTCTTATGGTAACATAAATATGAATACTCTTAAGCTGTGACTCATGATGACGACATGTCCATTTTTTTTTCCTGTATGTGGTGATATTACTTTGCAAAGCCCAATAAGGACATTTTTAAGACTGTCTTCCATAAGATCTTCAGAAAGACGTTGATGAAGATCGGGTCAGATGAACAGACAATGTGCTGACCTGAAAAGTGATAAGTGGTCAGCACCAGACGGTGGTGATTATGTGGCTCATTAGCAGTTTTACAGATGAAACTGAAATGGAAGACAAGGTTCCTATGCCAAGGGATCAGGCTGCCATTCAGAGGGACCTTGATGGGCTAGAGAAATAGGACATTAAATATCTTCTTCAAAAGTGGGTAGATGGACAGCATTGTAGGGGGAATGAATATTTGCCCATCACTATAACACTCTTCATTGAAAAAGAATTATGTTTTAAGACACAACTGGTGAATTTCTCCCAGTCCACTCATTTCTTTAGGTATGATGGAATCTCATGCAGAATGACTATACTGGCACTAACTAAAATTTTTCTGGGCAAAGCTTTCTGGGCAACATCAAAACTTTGAAAGGGCTGCATCCCCTCTTTTAAGTATGCCCTCACAATGGGATGGAGATCACGAGTGAGGGTCAAAAAAAATTACACCATTTCTGTAAATCTTATTCTACTATGTCTTGCTACCACCCATAGAAAACATGGAATTTCAGAATTATGTTTTCTAAGGTGCAATCTGCTTTCCAAAACCAAATATGCAACACTTCTGTACTAGGATAGAACTGAGGATAGAACATTTTTTCACAATGCCTACCTATCTTCCGATACTTCACCTGATACTTGGTACTGAGGTTTTTTTGCTTGCATTGATGATTCAATTTTGCACTGTATAGTTGTTTGTTATAGATTGCAAGAAACTTGTGTCCTAACATTGAATTTAAGAACTCTCACTGGTTTACTGTATTCTGCATAATCAAAAGTAAAGGAATTTCAGTTGTTTTTTCACTCTGAGAGCAAGTCTGCATTTGTAATTAACCAAACATCATTCAGTGCACTTGGACTTGAAAAAACAGTCTGCAGTTTGGACTTACTTTCATGTCATTACTGATGCAGAGGAAAAAGATTACTATAACCAGAAAAAAACTGACAAACAAAACAACAACACCCCCCACAGACTCCCAAATCCCCAGCAAAAGCAAACAACAATCAGGGAAGTCTGTTAGTGAGAAGAACCACAAGGGAAGGGTGCTGTCCCTGTAGTCCCATTAGACTGAGATGGCAAAACATTAGGTGAGTACGTATGCCATGACAGCAAACCATACCATTGGCTTGTTAGTTTTGCCTCTAAATTCAGTCTTTTGCAAATTTACTTTCTTCCATTACCTAGAGGATAATTTAAAAATGCATGTGTGTTACATCTCCATTAGTTATACATGCACAACATTCAAGCTGCGTTCCAACTCTTCTGAAGGGCCATTCAGAGACTACGTGATCTGTGATGTCAGAGTCTTAATAAATTAGATTTGCTCTTGGTTTCTATGAAAGTTAATCTACTGAATGTTTTTATTATTAGTTAATGAAGGACTGTTACTATTTCCTGAGCTCTCATTTTGTTTTCTGACACTTGCAATTTCATTAATATTAAAGAGTTAACCTCTGATAGGCTGCTACCAATAAAGTAGTTTGAGCATTTTTTTCACACAGATCATCTTGATTTTCAGCCTGCTAAGCAGAGACTTCTTCAGAGGTGACACTCATTAACGATGCCCTTTCATTGAAGCAGTCAATTTTAATGTCAGATTATGATGCACTAGTCTCACTGCTGAAGTCAGCGAATAATACCCATAAAATAATTTATTCTGTGAATTGCAGTATTTTTGTAGTAAATTATTCAACTAGGGTTCCTTCATTCCATTCAGCTCAACTTTTAAGTTGTACCAGTTTCTCCTCCGTGTTTCCATCAATCTGCAGTTGGACTGATTCACATGTAGCATTGCTCATTGTCTGAAAGGTGAAATGGATGCTACATCTCTTGAATTGAACAAGAGCATGCTTTATTTACAAATAGATACACTTAGCCTTATTTTATTCCTTCTATTATATGACAAAAGTTAATAAGTATGTTAATTCACAACTGTTCAAATAAATTATTGTGATACAATATTTACTCTTTGATATTCATTGGGTGTAACATGACTATTTCAGCTACTAACATTTAATGATAAACTTTTTTATAGTTATTTGCATATTTTTCAGAGAGTGCAGTCCCATGCAGAAGAATTTGTTTTTCTAAGCAAAAGTACACTTATAAGACTTGATATTTTGCCTTCAACACAAGGCAGTTTTAAAGAAGCCTAAGAGAAGACTCATATTACCAAGAAACCACGAGTACTCCACAAAATTGCTGGCTTGTTTTGCAATTCCGAACACCTCATTAGGAGAACCCTAAGCTTTCCTTTGTAAATTGTCACTCAGGTCAATGGTTTTGTATGTGGGCTTAAGGCTATGCTTAAGATGGGCTTAATTTTCTTTCAGGATGGCTGTTTAGACAAGTTGGGATTTGATGCAAAAAGTTACATTCTTAATGACCATATATACCATGAAAATATAACACTGATTTTTCCCTTGATTTGTCTGCAGTTTTGATTAATCTACAGTATTACCTGCAAGTAGCTGATATAAGACAAACTTTCTCAAAGATTCAAGTACTGTAAATTTGTAAACACAAATGAATCTTGTGTCTCAAATGCAGCACATTTATTTCTCTATTTCAGATGTGTCAATATGGCTTCAAGTCTGTGGGGAATGTAAAAGGTTTAATTTGGAGAAGGACCTGTCATGTGAGGAGGTGTACATCTATGTCTCTTTTTTATGATAGTGTTCAAGACATGTTTACATTAAGGAGATGACTGTCACAGCATTTGACAAATCCTATTCTGCTTTGCTTTCATGGACTATACACAATGTCAGACTGAATACAGAAATCTTTCCAGATTTTCTTGACACATAGTCTGTATGATCTCCACAGAACACCTAGAGAATCTGAAGCATCACACATCAAAAAAACTTCTACACTAGACTTCCAGAGGGCAGACTTTGGCATTTTCAAGAGATTCATTTGGGCAGTACCTTGGAAAACAGTTCTCAAAAACAAATGGGTTCAGAGAAGGATGGACATACTTCAAGAAAGAAATCTTGAAGTCTCAGGAGCAAGTTGTCCCTATGTGCAAAAAGATGAGCTGACAAGGATGATGAACAGCCTGGATTTTCAGGGAGCTCTGAAAAAACTGAGGGGAAAAAAAGAGGATATATCAACTTTGGAAAGAGGAGAAGGCTACTCAGGAAATATTTAAGGATGTTACTAGGTCAGGCAGGAAGAAAATTTAAGAGGCAAAAGCCCTGTTAGAACATAATCTGGCCACTTCAGTGAAGGATAATAAAAATGTTTTTATAAATACATTAATGGCTGTCAGAGACTGAAATACTTCAAACATTGATATAAAGCTTTGCTCATTAGAACAAAAACTGTATAAAGAAGCTACAACCAAAGAAGCCTCCTTGAAGACACCTGACTTGGACTTTGGACCTAAGTCAAACCTCTGAGATTAAATAAGGGAAAACCCATTCTTCAAATACCTGAAACAAACAAGTAAACAAAGAAAAGAATGTGAGCCAAACCCAGTAGCCATGCTAAGAATCATCTTTGGCTTGTTTCAGAGTGGGGGAGGTGCTAACCCACAGACCCATTTGCTGGGAGCAGGTTTGCACAGACTTCCCACCCAACCGAGGTGCAGGGAGGAAATTTCAATGTGTTGTAACCTCTGGGGCAGTGAACACATCCTCCCTTATTGCAAACTGGCTGTGGAATCCCCAACCCTGGGAAGGCCACATCTATGGGAGATTCACATGAGAGGCAGTTGAGGGGGGGGGTGCCTTAATCCATCAAAGATTCCCCTAAAGTTCAGGGTAATTCCTGAAGCCTTGCACCACAGGACTGCATGTGATGCAACAAATGGCATTCTTCCACTGACACAGTCTGCCCTGGAACTCCAACAAAGCTATCTGCTGGGCAACATTAACTCATTAATTATTCTTGAGCCACAAGGTTTGGGTCACCTATTACATAAAGGTTGTGATTTGACAAACCACTTTAGTGCCGCTTTAAGTTTTCAGCATTGGTGAAGAAGCAATCATGGCACTTGCAATATTGAGTTATAAAGCAAGGGAAATCAAATATCATCTTAGAAATCTGAT